>OZ010592.1:39817167-39821576 GCA_963932145.1 Acanthosepion lycidas | reverse complement strand
CTAGGCACACTTTCAACTTTTTTTTTCTTGTGTTTGGATTCCTCCCCCCACAAGTAATGGTTATTTTTCAGCTTTTCTATGTGCATTATTTATTGGAAAGTACTCAATATCACTGATAGGGCTATCATACTTAGTTGTATTTATGTGAGTTTTTGACCCTGGATTTCACGCCCTTGTGTTCGTCAGACAAACTGATTTATTTTTTTAAATTTTGAATCTATTTATGACAGTTTCTGTTTGTCTATGTTTGATGGTAGTGGGAGGAAAACATTCTCCTCTGCATCCATTTCATGATGGCAGACATGCATAAATGCTGATCTACGTATTGTAGTTCTGTCAAACATGTTAAAAAAATAAAAATATCTATCATAATCATATATGAACAGTGTGGGACTGGGCACAGGCATGTATCTATGTGTCTGAGTATGTATACATACACAATTGCGCTTGTTTCCAGCATTGAGATTGTATAGCAAACTTCCTTCAACCAGGGACGGGCCTGGGTGTTCCTGTCATCTTTCAGATTGTTTGTCTATTTTGTTAATGGTATAATACTTTCTCACACACACACACACACACACACACACACACACAGAGGTGTGTGTGTGTGTGTGTGTGTGTGTATATATATATATATATATATATATATATATATATATATATATACATATATACATACACTTTTTGTGTAATTGGTTTCAGAGGTCACAACTTCGGTCTAAATAACCACATTATAAACTGCAAATAAGCACTCCCTATTACCTATGACAGTTTCTATATGTACATACAGTATTCTAAGTAAAATAATTAAGTAAAAACCAGTCTTAAGTCTATGTAAACTCAAGTAAAAAGTGAGTTTTCTTTTCCATATAATATTTAAGAAAAAAAATTTCTTCAAAAACGACTTAAGCCGAAGTATCTGTATCTATGTATGTATATATATATATATATATATATATATGAAAATTAAGTTGTTTGAACATTTTAACCCAACTATGTAATAAATATATATATATATATATATATATATATATATACATATATAAAAATTAAGTTGTTTGAACATTTTAACCCAACTATGTAATATATATATATATATATTAAGTCATTTGAACATTTTAGCCCATATATATATATATATATATATATATATATATATATATATATATATATATATATATATATATATATATATATATTCTAGATTCCTTTTATATCATTCTTATAAATGTGCTTATTTTCCTGTGTTCTAAATTTTGACTTCTGCTCTTCCTGTCTAGAAAGAATAAGATATTTTTACATTTCACCTTAGAGTGATTTATTTCCCTACCACCTCCACAATGTTGCCCTAACGTTGGCATTTCCAGTCTTCAAGAGAAAATTCACCTAAAATTATCAGATACTATTAAAAATTTTGAGAATTTGTCCTCTCTCTCTCTCTGTTCTCTTTTTTTCTCTCCAGTCTCTCCCCATCTCTCTTCCCTTTCACTATCCCTCCTGTTTCTTTTCTGCTAACCCTTTTTCTCTCTTTTCCTCTTTCTCTTCCCTGTCTCTCTACTTTTGTCTGTCTTTGTGTTCTTTTCTCTTTTTTCCTTCCCCTCTCTACCTTTTCTGTTTTCATCTCTCTTCTCTTTCAGCCTACCTTTTCTTCCTTTTGTCTTTTCCAGCATTATCTCTTTCTCATCCCTCGCCAATCCAAGAAATATTGGTCAGCTGTTTACTGACGTTGTTTTTTTTTTGTTTTTTTTTATTTCCTCTACAATTCTGACTGTACCTCTTTCTATATGCTGGTGTACATAATCTTCACTATAAAAATTAAAAAAGCAAATTTATATATTTGCTTTTACACAGAATATTCTCAAACACATTTTTATTATTAGAACAACAGTGAAAATCCAGCCACTCCTTTTTTCATATTAATACTAGATTCTTTTTTTATCTGACCTTTTCCGTTAGTTACCTTATCATCATAATTTTTTTTTTTTTTTTTTCATTTTATTTTTCACTTTTTGTCTCTCAAACATAAGTCCTGTTTCTTTCTTTTTTTGGATTTTGTTTTTGGTACTATCTCCAAATATTACACCCAATCTGTGATGAGGATTCAATTTTAAACAGATTTTTAATACAAATAAGTTTATTTAAAAGCATAAAAGTTAATAAGTTGGTTGCTATGGAAATGCTTATCTTCTCTGATCTAGTTTCATGATACTTATATGTTCATCAAGGTGTTCATACTTATCGTGATACTTATCATTATCAAAAGAAGGCAACTTAGGTCACTTTGTTCCTTAAGCAAAACCTTTTACAAGCCTTGTTATGTCTGCCACTGCTACAAGGTTGGATTTCAGTTTAGTTCTGTTAATTGACAAAACAAAAAATTGTATTCAAAAACTAAATGAGTAAATGCTAACCTTTTAGTGGCCATTGTTCCACTAGTGGAACATATTTTAACAAATTTGTTTTTATATTAGACAAGCTTTACTTTTTATTATTCTATCAAAAATATACTCAGAAAAAACAAAAATACAATATGTACATGCACATTGCCTTAAAATACAAATAATGCTTATCTGGAATTAAAAATGTTTTAAATATGTTCCACTAGTGGAACAATGGACACTAAACAATTAAGTAATGTTTCTCTGTATAATTTATAGAAATTAAAATAATTTACCAAGGGGAATTTTTTTTTCTTTATTGTGTGTATGAGTTATATAAATATGAGAGTGAACACTGAGGTCAACACCAAACAACAAAAGGCTTGGCTTCAGTGTTCACTTTTATATTTAAACATATGCTCTCTCTCTCTGGTATTGAGCATGTTTAATCAAAAATATAGCATATCTTAAAACTATATTTTTATCATATATATATATATATGAGTTGGGCTAAAATGTTCAAATGACTTAATGTTTTTTATATATATATATATATATATATATATATATATATATATATATATATATATATATTTTTTTTTTTTTTTTTTTTTTAACAATAAAAAAATATTAAAAAATTAAAATCTTCAGACACACCGGGTTGTAGATTTATATTCTTTCGTTTTTTTATTATTATTTCATTTAGATTCCTCGACTAGTTCCGGCCGAAATGGCCATCATCGGGAGGAGAAATATTTCTGCTTGCAGCTAGCAGTGAACTATAAAAATTTAGTCATTTGAACATTTTAGCCCAACTATATAATATATATATATATATATATATATATATATATATAATGATAATAATGGACTATATATTCAAACATTATTTTTTGGTGAACACTCGTATTTGAGTAGACACTTTTTTTTTTTTTTTTTTTTTAAATAATGTTTATTTTGTGTAAGTTTTCTCAAATACAGGTATCTACTAGAAATAATGTTTGAAGTAATAAGAATGTCAGATTAACGGATAAAACTCATTAATTCTTTACATTCTTATCTCTCAACACATGTTGTTGATGAAGAGTCATTTAAAAATGACTTCTTTTTTTTTTCTTTTTTTTTTTTTTTTTTTTTTTTTGAGTTGACCCATTCCCAAATGATTTGTCTATCATAAAGTTAACTCATTACAAAGCTCAAGAGCCAATCAAAGTAAAGATTTATTGTTAAAAGATTATGATGAATAATGTGTGATAGGAACAAAAGAGGGTGTGATGGAATTGAAGCCTATGAAGATAAGAAGCATAGATAATGATTGACCCTTAACTTAAAGAGGTTAACATCGTAGTTTTCAGAGAAGTATCCATGTAGGAGTCTGTTCCATAAAGTAGCAGTTCTTGTTGGAAAAGCTGAGTGGAACTTTCTCCTTATGTTTGGAATATGGAGGAAATGAGGGTGGTTCAACTTGGTGGAAGTGGTGTATGAAAGGAGGGATGAGTTTGTTCAGTCTGGAAAACAAATTTACTGTAAATGAAAGTTTTCTTGTTTTTTATTTCTGGACCAAAGCCACCTTCTGTGTGTCATGTCTCTTCAAAATTTTGGCGATCATGACTCTCCACAACATCCTTTCCTTTGTAGCTTGAACTAAGGCTTGTCTTTTTAATCTCTTTCTTAATTCCTGTCCTCCTAACCATTTACAGAAACCCATTAGGTTATTTGCTACCTTCTTCTACTTCTCTTGCCTTTAATATGTCCTGTGAGTATCAAATTTTCCAAGCCCATTTTTTTCATTATATGCTTGAGAAATTTCAAATTTTTATTGATTTGAAGTATAAGTGTTTTGGCACAAAACTATATTATTCCATTTCTGGATTGGTATTTGAAACAAGTTTGCTAACTTGTGGAGTAAATAAGATTCCCCAGTAACACTAATGAACTAGGCAAGACACCTTAAATAAAGAACTCAAAGTGAGTCAAGAGAAGTCCATTGGAGTCAGTCAAGGAGAATTTCTAATGACATCACAGCAAGTA
>OZ010592.1:39657167-39812167 GCA_963932145.1 Acanthosepion lycidas | reverse complement strand
CTCCCAAACAGCATTGAATCATGATGAGTCAATGCTTTGTCTGCATGTGCATGTGCACACACACATACACGTGCACACATGCTAATATCTCATATAGAATATTATTCTTAAACATGAAACACCTCTCTCATTCTTTTTCTTAAGCAAACACAAACATTGCTATATATCAACAGAATTGAATGTTACTAGTTTTTTTCCTCTTCCATCATTAAGTATTTCCAGTTGCTCACCATTTTTATTGCTTTGTAATTTTATTGATCAAAAACCAAAGCCGTTTTGATTGATCTCAAACTGCACCTTGAAAGTATCCACACAGTAAAAACTGTTACCCATGTTTTTTTTATCATGGCATGACAAATAAAATCTAATTACATGTGGAAATTTAAAACATGAAGTTTTACAGTTGATATTTGTAGTAGCTATTGATGCCACTTGTGTATTGCAAGATTTATGGCAATTCCATCATTCAGTATAAATGCTCAGTCTACCTTCTGTTGTAACCTAGGGAAGGTTACTGAATAGAATAATTACATGAAAGTTGGTAATGAACAATAATACTTAGGACAAGAACAACACATAGAAGATTTGTGAGCAACACATAGAAGTAGTAGTCAACTGCTAGAAGTGAGTCAATGAATTCCACAATGAATCTCTGACTGCAGACCAACATACAGTATTTACTACTGTATTTATGTGGATGGAGACATACCCATTATTGTCCATAGGTATTCTACAACACCTAAGTTGTTGTGACAAGACTTATTATACCCTCTCATGATTTCTTTTTCTTTTTTTTTTTTTTTAAATATGTCCCTCTACAACTTTAAATGTATGGAGTCTCCTCTGAATACTAAAGTCTTAACCTCTTCAAATCAAGGGTGATTCATTATCTTTCCTTCTTAACCCCCAAAACTTCACTTTCTATCTCTTTCAGTTATATCACAGCTTAGTCATAACCATTTTAACACTAACCTTCTATCTTAAGTGGCTCTTGAGCCATGTACTGGGTGAATCTTAATATAAGAAAAAAACTCTGAATTGCCATGACTTAAATAGTAGGAGTAGCTAACTTCACCTAGTGTCCAGTTCACACTCCCCACTAGTTTTTTAAACAGGAGTAGAGGTTTGTATCCTGTTTAGGTTTGGGTTTTCCCTAAGGACACATGGCCCAGTGGATAAAAGCATTGTTTGAAATAATCTAAAAAGTGACTTGACCCAAAGAGTTGTGAGTTCAAGATCCAGCCACAGCAGAGGTGAACAAAAACTTGGAGAGATGATTTATTGAATTAACCAAATCTGAGATATTCAGAAAAGGCATAGTATGTGGAATTAGCAAGCATGTACCCACCATGGACTAAATAAAAAGTTCAGTTCAAAATTCCAACATATATCAACTGAAGAAGGCTGGAGTGTACAACGGCCGAAACATTGTGTATATGGCAATAAAGATGAGGACAACAGTCCAAACAATATAAATAGTTTAAATACATTTTTTATGAGGATGAACTCTCCCATCGTTTTCAACGTATGAGTGTCTTTCAGTTCAGTTTTTATGTTTATATTTCATACGAGACAACAATCCTGCATGGGATTTGCAAACAAATCCATACGAAGGGCATACTGAAGGGTTGACCGTCATATCGGCTGAGGTATTAGATTTAGTGTTAATTCTTAATTCTCTCAGATGGTTGAGACTATTTTTTTCAAAGTTAGTTATACCTTGGTAGCAGGTGTTTCTCCAGTTTGCTCGGTTTTCGACAGCAAGTTCAAACTCCTCTATAGGGATGTTTGCAGTAATTAATTTGTATTTAAGTTTGTCCTTGAAGCGTAACCAAGAACGGCCTACATTACGCTTGACATGAAAAAGTTGGCTATACATGAGGATTTTTGGCATCTGATCATCACTCATTCCGATGACATGACCAGCCCATCTGAACTATGATTGCATCAGAAAGGATTCAATTTATTTTATATAGTCACACACACACTGTATTTGACAACATAAGATGAATGGCATATTAGATACACCCCCATTTTAGCAGGGTATATTTAGGAAAATTTAAATAATTCATGTATTTAAACACATATTTAAAGAAAGCAAGCATTACAAATACTAGCTGTAGTAGGAAACATTACTGTACATAAAAAGCCAACAGTAGAGCTGAACATAAAGCAAGAAATCATAACAGTGAAAATATCCTGCATGATTATCGCAATAAAGGCTTATGGCCATATTATGTTGAAACTTATCAAAATATGAATCTCTGCACCAGAGTTTTTAAATATTTCCATTCCTAAAAAAATGACTACTTTCCAAAGCCAAAATACACAACTATAAATTTTTTTTAAAATTAAAAGGTAACAGTTAAATTCATAACCCCATGTTATTTAAAATATATAACACATAAGTTAATCCCAAATTAAAATAATTTAAATATTAATTTGCATAAAAATTTCAAGAACATTTTTTTTTACTCACTTTCATTTAATGTCCTCCATAACTTACCTAGACTTTTCAGCTAACTAAAATCTTTGTATTTGCCTTGATAAAGCCCATCAGAGGTTCCTTTTGTCTTTATTCATACTGTCCTTTTACAGATATATTCTCTCTTAAATTATACATACATGCACACACACACACACATATATATATATATATATATATATATATATATATATATATATATAACATCATCCACAGACAGACTGTTTCGCTGTTTCACAGCTCATCAGTGTGGCTAGACATCTGGTTGCCTCTAGCTAGGATCAAAACCTGACTGAATTGGTGTCAGTCGGAGATTCTACCACTAAGCCGTCGGCGCACGATAGTTTATGAAAAACTGGGTAATCCGTATGGGTAAACCCAAGGAGGATAAAATCCAGAGAGCTCAATGTAAATCCAGAACAAATAATTTAAATAAAAACAGACCACTTTAAGGTTCCATGTAATAAATTATTTCACCACAGCCCTTTTAAAGGACTGCAGATCATCAGACTTTACTTCCAAAGGTTGAAACAAAAAATTAAAAGAAATCTACACATTTTTGATGGGCTGTATTAAACATATGTAAATTAACGAAGTGAAGGAGAGAAGACATGAGTGAGTTAAATTTAAAATTTCTATTCTTTCATACTCAAAATTATTTGAGAAGGTCCAGACATTGACACATTTAAACACTGGACCTCCTCAAATAATTTTGAGTATGAAAGGATAGAAATTTTAAATTACATCTAACTCACTCATATCTTCTCTCTCCTTCCTCACTTCGTTAATTTACATATGTTTAATACGGCCCATCAAAAATGTGTAAATTTCTTTTCATTTTTTGCTTCAACCTTTGGAAGTAAAGTCTGTTGATCCGCAGTCCTTTAAAAGGGCTGTGGTGAAATAATTTATTACATGGAACCTTAAAGTGGTCTGTTTTTATTTAATATAAAAATATATATATTACAATGAATCATTCATACAAAAAGTAAATTAGTAAAGTTAATAATATCATTATATATCATTAATTTTACTAATTTACTTTTTGTACAAATGATTCATTGTAATATAAATTAAACTGCACTACATATTTGATTTAAAAGAACTGATCCGACATGCAAATTTTCGGGATAACAACTGAGACATTACTTATTGAACTATTTAGTTCATCCTCTGTTGAATGATAAACTCGTACAACAAAAAACTGTTTAATTGCCATATTAGTAAAAAAATGCACTCATTTAAATTTTCAAAAAAAATCAACTTTAGTTTTGCAACTGCATACTCCACAAGTTTATATCTGTTGTCAGTAACACATTTAAAAAAACATTTCAATTCACATTATATTTTTTTTGTCTTGGATGCGACCTGAATTTTACCAAAAACAAAATAATTTCCATGCCTGATGATGACTGGACAAACCGTCGAAAGTACTTGCGTATTTAAAGAAGATCTGATACAGTTTATAATTTTAAAAAACAAGGATCATAACATTCATCGAGTGATTTGTAGGTTAATGCATCTTTAAAATTTTGTTAGCGAAGGGATTTTGCCATTTCATATCATTAACTTTACTAATTTACTTTTTGTATGAATGATTTATTGTAATATAAATTAAACTGCACCACATATTTGATTTTATTTATATATATATATATATATATATATATATATATATGATCGACTCTCCCGTCGAGATTCGACGTATGAGGGTCAAGCAGATCAGCTTCCAGGAAACCGACAGCCCGACACATGAGATTTGATTATAGTGGTGAAGGCCTCGTGCAGGGCCATCCACACTTTTTGGAGGGCCAAATACAGAGACCTGGTGCACCGAATGCCACAAGGTTCCCAAACGACCCTCCGCAGGTTTTGAATTCAGAGTTGTCCTTCTCCTAGACCAGTTGCCATCCAAGGCTATAGAACCCAGTCTCTCCTGCTATTTTATCCATAGCTGGAGGGAGAAGAAGAGGATTCATACCTTTCCCAAGGTAGCACGTAAGTGAATGTAATGGATTCGACTGGAATTCGAACTTTGCTCTCCGATTCCTCAATCCAAGCCGATACCCATTACTCCACCATGCCTCCTATATATATATATATATTTTTATTTTTTCATCTTTGTTTAATTATAAATGACTCCTAAGAATTTTCTCATATCCCACAGAAGTAATAATTTCTGCATTTTTTAATTATTTTCAGATATGGACACTTGTTTTGGCTTACATTATCATGGTTGTCTTATACTGGCGCCCAGATAACAACAAGCAGATTCAGTATCTGTCCATTCCTGTCTGGCTGATCTTGGTACTCCATATGTGTTCCATTGCAGGATCTCTTGGAGTTCCCATCTTGATTATTACTACAATCACGATGGTTGTAGGCTATGCATCAGAGATCCGGAAACCAGGAATTGAGGATGGAACATCTTCAGGTTTGTAGTCAATTTCTATTTCACCTTATACCTCACTTGTTGTTTGTAGCTTGAATGATATGGTCTATCAGACCTCATGTAGAATTATCCATCACTAAAGATGCAAGAAAATGGTTAGCCATTCTATCACTCTACTCTTTCAGTCATGCTTTCTTTACAAGAAACAGATTAGACTGAAAATGGTAATATTGCTGCCATATCTGAGCTAGAGCTGTTCAGTCCTCACTTTCCAAACTTGATAGAGTTTTAAAATCATTTTCACATTCTTATGACAACTAAAGACTTACACTCCATTTTGCAGCCTCTTTCTCCAAACATGCAACATCACAAACCTATTACTCTTTCTATGGCAAATGTTCATACGAGCTCCATTCTTTATTTCCCCCAGTTCAAACCTTTACAGCTAGGACATGCAATGCTACTTCCATAGAGTTGAATCACCATTATTTCCCGCAGTTCAGACCTTTACAGCTAGTGTTGTATAACCTCATGCTGGGAAGCTCTTGAGCGACAGTCTTGAATCGATAATAAAGTTGCATTCTTTTTCATGGCCAGGTGATCACTAGATGTTTTGAGTGCAGAGATAAAAGAACTTCAACACAGAATTTTAAATTTACCTATTTTATTAATGTTGTTGACGTTTACATTTCTAAATATCCAGTGGGGTCGCTCTCTCACTCCACTGGGGAACAGTTCCAGGCACAAATGGAAACATGTTTACATTGCTTGATGATTCATAATCAACTCACTGAAAAACCTTTTTATATCTCTATCATTCCCATGCTCGTTCAGCCAATCAAAATCAACTTTCTTGTTTCGTCTTCTATCTGATCCCTAAAGTCAACCTCAGGAAGTCCAAGCAAAGATACCATTCCCCCTAAAAATAAGTCTGCTAAACTATTATTTAATATAACTTACCTAATCCTTAAAAAAAAATTAATTTATAAATATAAAATCCCCTCTACTCTTTTGTGTTTGCAAGGTGTGCTTCTTACATTTTTTTCTCCATTGAGCCTCAGTCACATGACCCCTCTGGCATGCACATATGCCATTCCTGAAAAAGAATGAACATATACAAGAAAATTCTGACCAGTTTTGTCACGCTTCACAAATATTTTTTTTACAAAAAAAAAAAGGAATACCAGACAATCCCTTGTCCATTCTTGGTCACTAGATTTCATCACCTAACACCAACACCCCAGAAGACTGGCTGGATATAAATCACTATAACAGTGAACTTTGACCTTTCTAGTTGTCTCCTCCACCCAAGTCAGCAGGTACCAACTCTGTAATCCCATATTCATAGGGAGAACAAAATTTTTTTGCCTCTTCACTTGAGACTACACAAAATGTACATATAATTCACAGAAAAAAAAATACTAGTCCAAAAATCTTACGGTACATGTCAAAAGCCCCACTCCACAGTGCCAACCAATTCCATAACTGAGCCACGTCCTTGCCACCTAAATTTTACACTTTAAATATACCATGATCCACACTTATTTCCTATTCACAGTGACACAGCACACACGGTCCATTTTCACCCTATTTATTCAACCACAACCAATTAATTACTTTATTCGCATATTACCAGATTTACTTGAACAAATATTCACAAATTTACCGTCATTAATTTTCTATAATTACTATTATTAACCATCTGTCTCTGTGTGCTAAAACTCAACTTACATCAGGGAAAACAACCACAACCACTCAGCACCTCCTAACTGATCCATTACTGGCTTCACTGTGGTTACAAGGGTTTTCTTCCCTTAGTCATCTACCGTGACCTGGTATCCCACAAGCCACCTGACCAATTCTTTTTTTGTTGTCAGGGCTATCCATAGGCCTCATGGGTATCTTAGGGTATATCTATTCTATTCTGAATACCTCATTGTGTAAAGCTTCCATTTTACCCAACATTGTTTCCATCTCTACATAGCCAGATGTGACAATTTCCCCTGTCAGGACACAGACCCAAACACATTTGCAAATCTGAAACTATGCAGGCTGAATCTACTTATTCCCACAACAATTAATTAACCTAATCTTTCCACAAAAATTAACTTCCAAAATTCACCAATTATTAACTTAGTTATTCAACCAATGAAGGCAAAAGCACATACACATGGCGTTAAATTAAAAAAAGAAAAGAATTCCACACAGTTACAAAAATGAAAAACAAACAATCATTTGTCAGTTAATTAACAAAATAATTCTAAATTTAAAACATTTGAATGCATGCAAAAACTGTAGTCACAGAAATTTTCAACTCATTAACAATATGCAGAAATCACTGTGGGAATGCCCCATCACAAAATATCGTCAGTCTTTCTTTTTCAAAACAATTTTCCATTGCGTTTACATACTCATATTCAGGCCTCCACATGACACATCATCAAACTTTCTCAAAGGTCAACATCAGGAAAATTTATTTACTGGTCAAATTTCCATCTCCAGAAAATTTTCTTTTAAAAGCAAAACTTTCGCTGCCAGATTTTTCCACAAACAAATTAAAAAAAAAAAAAACAGACTGACAGACATACAACATTAAAGTGTGCCAAACAAAATTAACAATAGATTTTCACACATAGTTCTAAAACTTTGTGAAAAGACAAAACTAAACAACAAAAATCAATCTCTCACTAAAATGTTTCATCAAAATTGACATTGTTGCACACATGAGTTTGGGTGATCATTATGTCGTTTTGTTTTCTTTTTTTTTTTTTCTAGTGTCTTAGGTCCTTGTGTTCATAATTTTTGTTTGCTCTGTCCATCACAAAATGCCGTCAGTCTTTCTTTTTCAAAACAATTTTCCATTGTACATACGACAACCTGTCTGCTCACACTTTTTTCTACATTTCTTTTCATCATTATTTCACAATTTTGATTTGTTGTTTAGATGTATGTGTGTGAGCAGTAGAACATTTTTTCTGTCCTCATGTCATGATTACTTTTTTTTTTTTTCCATATTCCCTTATTGAATCCTTCTCTGAAAATTTTCTTTGAAGATTACCATGTTGTGCTGTAACCTGCATTCTGTCCCCCCCCCACTCCTATGCTAGGAGATCCTGGTCATGTCACCAAATAATTATAAATGTTGTATAGCCTTCTCATGCTGAAAAGCTCTTGGGCGACAGTCTTGATTCGATAATAAATTTCATTCTTCTTTCATCGCCAGTGATTGCAAGATTTTTTGAGTCCAAAGATAAAACAATTTCAACACAGGGAATTTTAAACTTAACTATTTTATTAATGTCGTCAATGTTTACATTTCTAAATATCCAGTGGGGTTGCTTTCTCACTTCACTGGGGAGCAGTTCCAGACACAAAAAGAAATATGTCTATATTGCTTGATGGTTCAGGAAAAATCTCACTGAAAAACCTTTCTATATCTCTATCATTCCCATCCTCATTCGGTCAATCAAAATCAACTTCCTTGTTTTGTCTTCTGTCTGATCCCTAAAGTCAACCTCAGGAAGTTCAAGCAAAGATACCATTCCCCCTAAAAATAATAGTCTGCTAAACTATTATTTAACACTAGGATATGTGATGCTTCTTCCACAGAGTTGACTCACTCTTATTTCATCTGTGTTCCAAACGTAAGGCGAAAGCCCTACTCACTTTCCTAACCTCTCAAAACTGCTACTTTTTATAACAGATACTTGTGTGGATGCTTCCATGGACACTACAATCTTGGCCTATTCAAGTCAAGGGCCAATCATTATCTATCCTCCTAATCTTCACTTCTTATCACCTCCTTTAAATATATAATAAAGATAAAATACTTGTTCAAATAATACCTTAAATAATGAGAGTATTTTATATTTAAGAATTTCAAACAATACTATGAAAAGGAATCCTGGGAGAGCTGTGATCACCTACATCCGAAAGGGACATGTCATTAAAAAAAAAAAAATGCTTAAAATGATCCTGTATTAAATAGAAGAAATTCAATTACAGCAACTAATTAGCAATTTATTATTTTCTGCGTTTAAAAGCAGACCCCATCTTGCTGAAAAAGACTGAAAAATTTTATAGTAAAAGAGAAGAAAAAAAAATCATGGAAATATAAAAGAACAAAGGTTTTTCATTAATGTTTATTTATTTATTTATTTTGCCAAAGCTTGTATGAATCAATAATCAGCATTGGCCAAGAATGAGTTGGATGCTGCATGAAAATATTGACCAATCAATGACCGGTTTTTAACTGATCTAAATATAGTAATGTTTTCAAATGGCCATATATCACTTCATACTGGCTGATGCCTAAACAATCTATTCACTTCTTTCAGCATTAACCCATATCCTCCTGGTGTCAGTTTAAACTGAAACCTTTATTTCATATGTTATGACCATTTTGCTTAAAGTTTGTATTTTCTTGATTTCATATGAAAGCTTTAAAATATTTCAGTGAAATTTTCACTTTGCAAAATTAGTTTATAATTATAGCTTAGATATGTGACAACACTAAAAGGATATGGGTTAATATATGCATTTGTCATCACAATGGACTTTGTTATATTCAGATACATGAATAGAAGCTGTATCACTATAATTCAGGTACCTCAAATAAAACTCCGGTAAATAAAAACTGACCCTGAAGAGAACACTCTATATCTATTTAATTTTTTTTTTTTTTTTTTTAAATGTTGATTTTAATCATCTATTTTGAAGTTTTTTTTATTCACTATTTTTTTTTCTCAGTTAATATTAATATAGATGAACAATCATTGATAAAATGTCAAAAAATTACCATATATAACGTGTTCGGTGGAGGACGATCATATTCAACAAAAAATCGAAAATTGCATTTTTCACTGCAAATTATTCATTATCTCATATCCAAGTATTTTACCAAACAAATTAGAGCTGGTTACATAATATTTCAAGTATAATTTAGGTTTATATTTTGTAACCATGCAATGAGATGAGGTAACATAAACCGTAGATTTGTCTGCGGAATATCATTACATTATTGTTACATAATTAGAGTGAAATCATTAAAGTTTCTTGCCAAAAGCATTCTATTTTTGGTCATATATTAATTTAAAATATTCCTTTTTACAGGCTTTATTTTTGAAATGGAATAAGATAATTCTAAATTTCAGAACTTTGCTATTGCCCATCAAAATGACTGGAAGAAAGTGATCTAAAAACAACAATGGAAAAGAAAGGTAACAAAACGTAAACAAAATAGCTCCAGTTTGTTCAACTTAGCACTTACCATTGCACCCAAAGTATTCTAAAATGCTGCCAATAACAGAGGAGAAAATGAAAAATACCTAACAACTAATCGAATATAGCATCAAAATTTATATTATTTGTATTTATTTGTTATGTAACTAAATACTAAGTTGTCGAAAATGTTTCCATAAAACTTGATATTTACTGTAATAAATTCTTAATAAAAATTATTATTGTTATTATTTTACTTAAGTGTAAGGTAGTCTTACATTTACAATTCCTTATGGCTAACCATGAAAAGAAATGTTGATCAAAACTACCTTTAAGCATGTATTGCCGGAAAAATTATCAAATGTTGAATTTGCCCCTCCTCTACCGATTACATCATATACTTACATATCATGTGACTTTTGAAGCTAATTTTAAGGAGTGGGTGGGTCACATCATACATGAGATATAAAATTAGCATATGTACTGCTGACCCTGGCTATGCTGTTGACCAAACTATAAATTCATTTACTGTAGTCAAATTAGCTTCAAAATTAGGTCTTCAAAGGTTGCATGGTACGCGAGTATGTACGCTATATTAGTGGCTAACTTTTAAGCAATTTGACATACTACATTCCACTGTCTTTTTGTTGCCAAATACAAGTGTCATCTGCAATAATTGTGCCAGCAGGAATTTTCAACTTGTAGGCATGGGAGTTTTACACATCCTCAACTATTGTAGTTTGTAAATCAGAAAAAACTTTTCCTTTGTAAATTTTTATTTCAAGAAAATAAAATAAAAATTACAAAAAGTTGATCACAATTTCCGTTCTATTGTTTCTGTAAGCAATTTTTTATTTTTTACCATCCCTCATTATTCTTGTTCTGCCATTGTTTCATACAAGCTCATTGACTCGGTTAATTGCTCTGTTTCTCCTTGCTTTTCTCAATGTCAATATGTCTGATGAGTGTTAAATTCTCTAACCCCTCCATCCTGATCTGTCCCAGAATGTTTATCTGTCTCTTTCTGATTCTAAGTTTCCTTGTTGTTTCTATTTTCCTTAAAGCTTCTTTGTTCTTCAAATGTCCTGTCCATGGTAGAATTTGATGGTAGACCCACATCCCTGTCATTTAAAATCCTTTTATTGTCTGTGAGGAAATTGATTATCCCACATTCACTGCTATAGAGAAGATTTGATATTACACAGAAAGCAAACAATACTGAATATATATAAGAATATTTCCTATGCCTTAATACCAAGAGTGTGGAGTTGGAGCCTGAAGCAATTAAGGGGTCACTGGAAGTTAGTCGATAAAACTATACTGACTCTCACTCCAGTTGAATTTATACTTTATGTAAAAAGTCTTAGATTATAGAATTTTTATTTTTATTGTTAGTTATTCTGTGGTATATTTACTATTTCCTTTAAAGAAATTCATCTCAACTTCTTTTTTAAAGTTGTTTTATTTTTTTTATTTAATATTTGCAAAATTATATATGTAAAAAAAAATCTTACATTATAAAATTTTCATTTTTTTTTATGTCTTTTACATCCTGTAAAAGATTATATTTCAGCTTTTGTTATAAAGTAACTTTATTTTTCTTCTGTACTTATTTCTTATTTGCAAAGATATATGTGTGTGTGTGTGAAAAGGCTTACATTATCATATTTTTATTGTTATTTCTTCTATATCCTTTCAAAGATTTTGTCTCTAATTTTGTTAGAAAATATTGAAGAATGAATAGGTATGATATAAAAGCTACAATATCTTTATTTGTTGATATAAACCAGTTATAATGATATAGGCCTACTCAAGTTAAGAGCGTATGCATAGGTTTTATGAGATTTGTAGGCCATAATCACTTAATTGCATAAAAAGGAGTCTGAGGTGCTTAAAATAGAGGAATCGGAGTCAAATCTCTTTGAATTTTTAAGCTTCCTTAATTAGTTGCAGAGGGGGAAATGGGTAACCTGGAAGACATAACTTTGTTGTTACTGTTGTGGAGGATAATTCCTTCTCTGCCTTGGCAAACATAAATTCTAGTAAAAAGAATACATTGAGTATGGGTAAATAAATGTATAATTTATTTACAAATATACAAATCTAATAACTTCTATCTGTTGCTAAGGCAACTGGGAGAGAGAATGGTGAAATTAGAAGTGAAATAGACATTGGTGATAGCTGTCATTGTTGTCTCTCTTTCCCAGTGCATCAGTGTTGACATGAATGCTTGTCTGTGTTGCAGATCTCTCTCAGCTTGCTGGTGTTGACATCAAACACTGGTCTGTTTCAGGGTTTGTTTGAATTAGAGAATATATATAGTCATCAATTAGCTCTGAATTAAAATTTTGGTTTTTGGAACAAGAGTGGCTCTAACTGGTTAATAAATTGTTCATTTTATTTTGGTTAAAGCAGATGTATGCATGGAGCCTATGCCCAGAAAATGTATTTACACAATCTGCTTTGGGTTGTTGAGCAGTCGACATTCAGTTTGTGTAGAAAAATAGGTGCTATTTGTTTTTTTTATCTACAAGGAAAAACTACCTACACCATATATATTTTATTTTGGAATGATATTTACATAGTAAAACATAACATAGAGAAAATGTAATTAAAATATTAAAAAATTAAAATTTGAAATTAATTCAAATGAAACTATTGTTTTAACATTTCCTTTTTTTTTTTTTTCTTTCTTTCCAACAGAAAAGGATCCAAGTGAGAGTCCAGTTTATGCTGCCCTTGCTATGCTGACAACCCCCAAAAGCACGCCAACCCTAACTCGAAGAACTCCTATTGAAGAAGTGCCAACCACAAACTTACTGGGCAAGGGTGAGGAAGCTAATGAAGGTGCAGGGACTCAAACCCAACACCCTGGTGGCAACAATAAAGATGGTGAAGCTAAAGAAAGTAAAATGAAGACATTACCCCTCCAGACCAAATCATCCCAACAGCAAGAAAAACCAAAATCAAAAGCCAAAGAACAACACCAGCGTTCATTGAGTGACCAATGCTTCATTGCCCTTTTCTGGGCATTTGTGCTTGTACGCCTCTGGATCCATGCCTGGGTTCTGCTACTCATTCCAATTCCAATAGTTTTGATTATTCTCAAGAAACTCTGTAAGTGTCTTTTAATGCTCTCCAATCAGAATTTCAAAAAATGTCTTGAAGAAATTCTTTAATGCAGTTCTTCATTCTATTACCCTAAATTTTTGTATCTCTGCTGCTGCTAAAATTAGATTTATCTATCTTATACTATCCAATACTAATAAAATAAAGTCACTACACTAAATTCACTATTATGCATTTTCTTTTCTTTTTTTCTTTTAAATAAAAATTTAGGATTTGGTCCAGTACTCAAGTTTTTTTTTTAACTTTTTGTGATTGGTTCTAATAAATAGAAAGTAAAACATTTCAATGTAACTAGTAGAATTCTTAAATACAGTATAAAATAGCATATTTAGTTTAATTTTACATTTATCCTTTTTTCTTTATTTCCTTTTCTTTCTTACCTTGTTTGTTTGTTTTTTCTTTCCTTCTTTTCTTTTTTCTTCTTTTCTTTTTTCTTTCTTTCTTTTTTCTTTCTTTTCTTTTTCTTTTCTCTTTCTTTCTTTTCTTTTTCTTTTCTCTTTCTTTCTTTTCTTTTTCTTTTCTCTTTCTTTCTTTCTTTCCTTCTTTCTATTCTTGATCTCTTCAGAGTGCACCAAAAACTGGGAAGGGGTCTGCTACATGCTCAAAAGGTAACAAAATGAAAGACAAATGCCATATCAAGAAATAAGAACACGATCTCTGTTTCCCATATATGTAGATGTGTTTATTCAAGGTTTCACTTGCTTGGCTAGGTGGGTAGGTAGGTTATACTTTGGACAACTTCTATGTTGATCACTTAGATCAACTCCTCACCCATCTACACATGTGACTGGTAATGCAAATGGGTGATATCAGAACCATGAAATGGACAATTTCATCTCCTGTCAACAGGTGACCCAAACTTACTCCAATTGATCCCAAGACTTTTAATATAGCCCAGCACCCACATTACAACCTTTTTTCGGTTTTGTTGTCACATGATTTCCAAAAACCCTCATCCACTACTTTCCCCATTTATCTTCACTCAAAGTGGATGCCACTGAGAAAACTAGATTTCAAAAATACTTGAGATCAAAATAAAACTAAATCTTCCTTTTCTACATAGGTCTTCATAGAATAACAGTAAATAATAATAATTCTCATCTGAGAAATTCAGACAGAAACTAAGTTTATTCTATTTACTCAAACCAACAGTGATTGCATTATTTATGTTATTCGGACTATTGTCCTCATCTTTGTCGCCATACAGTTATACACACAAGTCAATCTAGTAATGAGTGCTACTAATTGGAAAGTCGGACGTGCTCATGTCGTCTTGCTCTAACTCTTCCCCAATCTCTCGTAGACAGTTGACTTTGTAGGTACTTACAACCTATAGTGTAATCATTCATGGGGGTGACTGGTTATTCTATTACATCAAGCAACAATTAAAATTAATCTCTCATGTCAGTCAGAAGAGAAAATAATGACATAATCAAGTTATTGACTTTCCACACTACTTTACACAAAAGGTTAGGAAAGAAACTCTTACAATACTGAAAAGAGTGGACTATTTTCCAGAAAAATTGTTTTAATTGAAAGATTTTATAAATTTCTACCTAGAGTAGCAATAACTGCTCAGTTAATGAATGTCAAATCTTTCCTTATAAGGAAATATTACCATCATAGGTAGGAATGAAGGCATGAAACAAAATAATCATTTTATATAGGATTGATACAATACTGTTTCAAGCATCTATGAGGGGCTTGGAAAATATCCCCTAGAGTTGAGGGTTTACTGGATTCTGCCTTATTTTTATTATATTTATCATGCAATATATATATATATATATTTTTTTTTATTCTAGGGCGTCGTTTTAACCTTAGTTTTGGTTCTTTGTGGAGCTGCTTCAAGAAATGGATTGATGCCAGGCAAGATGTTCTGTTCCCAACCCCAGTGAGAGGTTTTATTAAATTGCTTACCAGAGCAGACAGAAAGGTATTTATTTACCCTCATTGTATGTTATTAATTTAGCAGCTGTATACAATTCCCTTCTCAGATAATGATTAAAAATGGCTTCAAGCAAATGAATCTGCTAGGTCAGGGGTCTTAAGCTCAAGGACTTAAGAGAGCTATTAGATGCTGGCGGAGTCCTGGGTATGATGATAAATTACATCCAATAGCAATGCCTCTGGTCGAGTGATTGAAGGTCTTAATTGCTGTTATTCCCATGTCCACCTTGACCCAGGGTGGTAGCACCTGTTAAAGTCCCAGCTATGGTGAACTCCCAAGCAAAAAACAAACACTATGAAAATATAAAAATACCAACAATATATTTTTATATAAAAAAAAATGACCATTAATACATTTTATCTGTAGTTGCAGGCATACAATTGCATTCAAAATATTTAGATTTCATCATTAAATAACACAATAGAGGTTGATATGCTTCTAAACAAAATGCTAAGGAAGAGGTGCAGCTGCCATAAGCAAAATTTTCCTGTTTTGCTTAGCTTTTCAGTAACAAAGGAATAATACTTAAATGGTTTACATTTCATGTGTTAGTGATGTTTGCGTGTGTGTAAAAATTTCAGATAGAGTATATCTGTAAAAGGACAATATGAAAAAAGACAAAAGGTTGGTTGTTTTGTTTTGTGGCATATCAACCTCAGTGGGTCATTTAATGCCAACAAAATTTTGAAATAGATTCATAGTGCTTTGATTTGTTTTACAACATATCAACCTCAATGGGTTATTTAATGCCGACAAAATTTTTATTGCTGGTAATATTTTCTATCTATTGTTTGTTTTGCTTTACGGCATATCAACCTCAATGGGTTATTTAATGCCGATAAAATTTTTATTGCTGGTAACGTGTTTTTCTTCAAAAATCTATTTCTGGGAATATTTTTCCTTGAAGAAATCTATAGCTGGTCATATTTTTTTTAAAGAATGTATAGCTGTTTGTATTGCTGGTATTTTTTTTTTTTTTTTAAAGTATTGCTGATAATTTTTTTTTATTACAAAATATTTCTGGTATTAAAACCTATTTTTACACAAGTTTGGGTGTTAACTATTTGCCCATAGCTGGGACCCTAACAGGTGCTACCACTCCGGGTCAGGCTGGACCTGGGAACACCAGTAATTAAGAGGGGGTTCCATGCTCCTCAAAACCTCCTCATCAGGGGCCTTGCTGCTGGACGTAGTTTATCATCTTACCCAGGACGGAAAGACAAAAGGAAAACTTAGCCAGCTTGTTTCATCCTCTGAGGGACTTTATCAAGGTAAATGCAAGGATTTTATTTTGTGACAAGTATTTATATACAAGAGCAGAAATGTTATTGGTCTTTCAAAATTATATATATATATATATATATATATATATGTATGAAGAAAAATATACGGGAAAAAACAAACAAAAATCCTTATATGCAATAATGCTGTTTTAATGTTAATATGTCGACGTCGGACGTTTCGGTCAATAAACCATCTTCAGGACATATTCAATATAAAATATAAATAACATTATCAAACTTAACATGACAAAAACGATGGACACAAGAACAAGACATATCCAAACAGATAACTAAAAGTTTTATGCGATCAGTGTTTCGTTTTAAACATGGTCACGTTGTCACCACGTTTGCGACGCTGTGAAAACGTATTCCTAAATTTGAATATTATGAAAGAAAAATGAAAGAAATTCTATTTGATCTAAAATTTATATGTATGCTTGTCGAGCCCACATATTTTAAGTCACAGTTTTTGTATGAGATTTGGTAGATGCAAGCATCGGATGTAATATGTTGTTTGCTGGTGCTACTAAATCCAAGTAGAGTTTGATGTAGTCAGGGGAATAAATTCTATTTGATCTATTTGCATCTACCAAATCTCATACAAAAACTGTGACTTAAAATATGTGGGCTCGACAAGCGTACATATAAATTTTAGATCAAATAGAATTTCTTTCCTTTTTCTTTCATAATATTCAAATTTAGGAATACGTTTTCACAGCGTCGCAAACGTGGTGACAACGTGACCATGTTTAAAACGAAACGCTGATTGCATAAAAATTTTAGTTATCTGTTTGGATATGTCTGGTTCTTGTGTCCATCGTTTTTGTCATGTTAAGTTTGATAATGTTATTTATATTTTATATTGAATATGTCCTGAAGATGGTTTATTGACCGAAACGTCCGACGTCGACATATTAACATTAAAACAGCATTATTGCATATAAGGATTTTTGTTTGTTTTTTTCCCGTATATTTTTCTTCATACTGTTGGATCTATATCCATATATTTGCTTACATATATATGTATATATAATCAACAAAACAAATACCTCCTACTCACTTTCGTTTATTAGGCATTGAACTGTATCACTCCCTGTCCATGAACTTGCCTGACCTTTCCACCAATCAAATCTGATAAATATTCATGAGCACCCCAATACCAAAAATTGATTGTACCACCTTTTAATGATGATGTTATTTATAGGAAAGAATGCTCAACATCAGATATAGATAGTGTGGACAGGAATCAACACTGCCTGATGACTCAGTTTCACATTGTCTGATGATGCTTCAGATGTGAAACAAAACTATGCAGTGTTGATTCTTATGCCCACATATATATATATATTTTATGTAAGTCAGAGAGTGTGTATGTATGTGTGTGTTTCTCTGTGTTCTTTCCAAGAATTTCGACTTTGTGGAACAGACTCCCACATTTAGTGCTTTCCTGAACACTAAAATCTTAAACTTTTCAAGTCAAGAGTCAGTCATTATATTTCCTGATAATCTTCATATCCTACCATGTACTCTTGCATTCATATACCATACCTCAATCGTTATTACCACTTTAACCATAACTGTTGCCATATCTAGTCTGGTGCTTCTGCTGTACATCTCGAGATTCTTGACAAAATCCAAAGAAAGATCTGTAATGTAATCAACCCTGACCAGGCATCTCAACTTCAGTCACCATCTCACCAATGTGAGATAGCTTCCCTCTGTCTTTTCTACAAATATTTTCATGGCAACTGCTCTGATGAGCTTTTTCTCCTGGTACCCCTAATACATGAATTTAAGCATGCTCCTAGATTGGCATCTAGGTCCCACCCTTTTACTGTTGAACCACCACTTCTATTAACACAATTTCTTTTCTTTGCACTTCCCACCTGTGAAACTCCCTTCCATTTACTTGTTTCCCTGATAATTACACTATTCAAAAATTTAAATGCAACATCAATCGCTATCTTCTGTCTTCTTTAATCCTATTCATCTTTGCCTTGTCCTCAATCATCCCTATTCTCAGTTTTCACTTTCACTCTCTGGAACACACTTCATACTAGTGACATTTCTGCCTTGCTTGTGGTGAAATGATTTTTTTTTTTTTTTTTTTTTTAAAAAGAAACTTTCTACCCTAAGCTTTGTATTAAGTGAATTGTATTAAAAATGTGTTTTTCTGTGTTGGTATATATGTAACTTTTTCTTAATAATTTTGCTAAAAGTTTCTGTTTAAATCTCTTACTTAAGAGATTTAATATTTATGCGAACATAAACCATATTTTTTCTTTTAATTCTCCAGTTGATCTCTATCCTGGAACAATCCCTCGACAGTGCCACAAGTGTCCTCTTTATTCTGGTTTTGTTATTTGGAACAGCTTTATTTACATTCTTCTTTGTTTTCCAAGTAAGTCCCTTTTCTTATTTATCTCATCTAAATGGATGTTTTATTCCAAACATAAATGCAATTTTTGTTTGAATTTCTGGGATGAGGAGTTATTATTTACATTACTGACCCCCTGTTACTTGTTGTGCCCTCCTGCCTCAGGTGCATATCAATCTGGGTAATCTACAGGGGTCTCATTTCACTGCCCAGGTCTAGAGATATCGTTTAGTTCTTATGTTATTTAGCACTGTTCAGTTATTGCTCACCTGTTTCGACTGAATACAAGTATACAGTAACCGATCAAGGGATTGATCTCACAACCTTCATTAACCAACACTTTTTAACCACTAGGCCCTGGTCGCATAAGACAATTTAAAGTAAACTCCCTGTGGATTATCCAGATTGATACACATAAGGAAGACTGGTGTTCACAATGGCCAAAATGTGATAAAAACAAGAAAAATGAGAACAATATTCTGAATATAAATAATGTAAATACTAAATACAATTATCTTTTATAAATTTAATTATTGTCTAATTTCAGTAGCTTCTCACTTAATATTGTTTCATTATAATGTTGATGAGGAAAAAAAAAATGAAATCAAACCAAATGTTAAATAAAAATTTGTGAAGTGTAGATGCATAAGAATAATGCATCTCCTGAAATCAAACCGCATTGGCCCTCTCAATCTTTGTTTTTCTTTCCGCTTGTGCTGTTAGACATCATGGGGAGACATAGTTGTCTGTCAGCAGCAAGGTGAGTGGCCTGGAAGAGAGATATCTCGTGCGATCTGAGAGTGCCTGCCACTGAGTCACTCCGGTGTCGTCTTGGTCTGCCTCTCGCTCTCTTGAGGGTGTATGTTTGTAGAGCTGGTTGGTTGATAGACATATGAGTGAGGTGTCCAAACCATTTGATCCTGTTATTTGATGTGTTATATGATTGGTATTACTCCTACCATATCTCTTATTGCCTTATTCCTGATCTTGTTCACTGCTTTCCTCAGTCATTTCATCTCACTAGTGATCAGTTTCCTCTTAAGGGTTTTCTTTTTTTTTTTCAGAGCCATGTCTGGCACAGGTATGTCAACATTAGTAGGAAAATGGTGTTGATGAGATTTGCCTTAGTGCTCATGGAAATGCTTGAATGTTTTAAAGAGGAGCAAGTTAGTAGCTTACTGCATTGGCTTTCTGACACCTGGTCTTGATTTCCCTGTCTAGTTTGCCATTTTCAGTAAATATGCCTCCCAGATCTTTGAATTCACTGGTTTGCTTTAGCTGAGTCCCATTGGTATTAGTGTCCAGTTTTTCTGGTCTATTGCTGATGGTCACAGTCTTACTGACACTGATCTTCATGTATTTCTCACAGCTTGAGTTGAGTTGGTCAGTGTGTTCCTGCAGCTGGATCCTGTTGTTCATCTATGCCTCAATCTTTCTCTATCCCTGCAAATATTGAACATTAACAGCAGAATTTACCATCTTAGGTAACAGAAGCAAAAAACTGGGGGTGACAGTGTTGTTGAGTGGACTGGAAGATCCTTCACAGAGATTCAGACATTGGCATTCAACAGAAACATGTGGAGGGAGCTGGTCAGGTTCTCTGCAAACCTACAATCACACACAAGCATGGATCTGATGTATAAAAATTTAAATTACACAAAGACCAAATTTGTCTTTTTTTATACAAAATATAAACATTTTAGCTCCCTACCAAATCTAAGACACAAAAACCTAGTTACTAGGAATAGAAAGTTGTATAAGGCATAATCAAGACCACTGCATATAATTTTAAAGTACAAACATTTATTACAGTATACAGAAAATGAAAACAATACAAAAATTTACATATAAGGCTTGCACAAAAAAATTTCCTTTAGTGCACCTTCTGAATAATTAAGGTAGGATAACACCTCCAGCATATGACAAAAAAAGATTAAACCTTTTAAAAATAGAAAAAAAAAAAAAAAAAAAAAAATGAAAAACTTTAAGGAAGCACAAGGCAAAAAATACAAAAAGCACACCCACCTAATTTCTTCAACTGGATACTGAATAGGAATGTCTCAACACAAAGGAGCTTTGTGGTTTCAACAGGCTGTCATAAGGACTTTATATAGTCCTTTACTGAAAAGTTCAACTTGAGTGTTTAGTTTCATTCAAATTCTTCTCTGGAAGATGCTGAAAGGAATTTTCTGTCTTGGGATTTGAATCTGATTTCTGGTTGAGATTTAGCTGTTGGGTTTTCTTTCTTTTCCCATAATGATTTATAACTCCTCTGGCTGGACTAATCCCTCTGGCCTTGAGGTGTGGATACTTCAATGCCTTCTCCTCAATAATTAATTGCTTTCTGAGGCTGTCTGCTAACCATGCTTCTTTTATTCAAGAGGATCACAGAAGGCTCTATCCACGTTTTCACAAGGGCTTAAGAGCACATCTCTCATTGGCCAGTAAATATGAAAACATTTTTTTTTCCATAAATTCAAAAACGAATCTGCAGCAATTAATAAAGAAATAATTTTGGCAGTTCTTTAATCACAAATTCTAAAACAGATTTTCACACAACTGTAACAAGGTTCAATGCCTTTATGGCATAAGATTTAGCAGCATGTTTAACCCATGTCTTTCTAACATCAATTTGAATGGAAACCTTTTTCTTTCATATATCTAAACTATACTTATAAACTATGGTTTTGGAAAGTGAAAGTTTCACTGATATGTATTTGTTTTGTTTTTCATTTGAAATCAAGAAAATAAAAACTTTAAACAAAATGGTCATAATATATATATATATATATAAAAAAAAATGTGTCAGTTTTAACTGACACCAGAAGTATAGGAGTTAAAATAAAAAGATAGAAGATATGTGAATATTATGTCAATAGCTCAAATTTTCATTTTATTAAGACTCAGATTTTCTTTAACTCAGAATTCTTTACCATCAAAGAAAGTTTAATATGCAAAATCAAATAGATGTCGGACACAGAAACCAATGTTTAAAATCATACAAGAAAAATAAGTTATTTTCAAGGTTTTCATTTGGAATCAAGAACGCACAGACTTTAAATAACCACAAAATAAGAAAAAAAAAAAAGCAATGTGTCAATTTAAATGGATACCTTCTTTTTTTCTTCCATATATCTAAACTATAAACTGATCTTGCAAAATGAATATTTCATTGAAATAAGGTGCAGATTTTCCAAGTTTTCATCTGAAACCAAGAAGATACTAACATTAAACAAAATGGTCACAATATATAGAAAAAATAATTCATTTATACATATATGTTTCATTATTGTTAATAACTGCCTTCCAACAGTTAACAAATTTTATAAAACTTATTATTGTTAAAGTCTCTTGACTCAGAAGAAAAGGATTTATTAGAACTAATATCTATGAAAATGTTTCTAAAAACTCCAGATTATGTGGTAATCAGATATTGCAAGATCTGGGAAAAAAATAGGTATTGGGAAATGTCAAGGTTTTCAATCTTTTCAGATGCAATCTTTGCTGTTTGAGACCAATTGTAAAAACATCCCACCTTTGCTTTTTTTTTTTTTTTAAATAATGTACAAGCCACTCTAGGCAGATGGTTACAGGGTAAGAGGCATAGTTTATGTAGATATCTAGGAAAGACAACAGTTACCCCTATACTTGAATTGATTAAGATTGTAGTGATCAGGGAACCATCCTCTTGGGAGTCACTTCCACAAAGTAGCGGTTCTTGAGAAGAATCTGTTCAAATGGAACTTGCATCTCACGAATGGAATACAAAGGGAATGGGCATGGTTCACTACAATGTATATGGCATAGCTGCGAAGATTAAAACTGATAGAACCAGGGAATGTAGTTCATCTGAACACTTTCCATGGAAATAGCAATAGAGTAGCAAAAGGCTTGCAAGATTTCTTCTGTGAGGAAAGGGGTTGTAGGGTGGGAAATAATTCATCACCCACAAGGCAGCATAGATTCTATTGAGACCGAGCAGTTTTTGCCCATATATGGCAGCAGTACTCTATTTTATGCCTAATCTAGCTCTTGTAAAGGTAGAGGATAGCATTTGGAGACAGGTACTTACTGGAGTGGTACAGGGAACTGACTAATTTTTTTCAGCATCTTTAGCAATGGATCGATAAACTCGGGCTCTCTTCCTACAAAGAGGTGTTTTATCACCCACTTAAAATCCTGGTAATATGAGGTCTGCTATAATTGTCAAAGTGCATCACATCAATGATTTGCAACAAAACTCTCCATGTATGTTATAAAAATATGTAATACAGATATTTGAACCCTAATATAGCACCATAGATGGTGTCATGTAAGGGTTCATATATCCATGTTAACAGTGAATGTGTTAACCAATCCAGGTATTAAATCAACTCACTCATTCAACTCCAGGTATGTATTCCAGCTTATCAGTACAGAAGAACCTCCAAATATTGAGGTCTTCTCTTAGTATAGCTAGCAAGATTTTATCCATTTCTGGTTTGCTTAGTCTGTCATGTAGCACCTAGTTTTCTTCAGTGGCACTCATCTGAGTACTAACCAGGTTCAATGTGGCTTCTATTCGGTGATCAAACAAAAAATAGTGTTTCAACATATGATATGTCCATAAGCCAAATTTCATAAACTACATAAAATTACTTTGTTCATTTTTCGACCATGTACGCCTCACAGAATTAAATATTTCTGGAAAGTTCTCTGTAGAAAGATTTACTTAGTTTATTCTTCTTTCAGGTCCACCAAGAAAGTATGCATCTTGTACAAGTTACCAGCAATGTGTTAAACAAATCTGTCAACCCTGAAATCAGTCAGTAAGTATTTTTTTTTTTTTTAACTTTCATTCAAATATCACAACTTGAAGAATAGTGAACTGACAAAGTCTAAAGTTGTTTAAATGTTTTGAGATTAAATATTTTCCCAATTATTACTTTTTAGAATAGTTTATTCATATTTTTTTTGTTGCTTGCTTTTTGTTTTGTTTATGTTGTTGCTTATTTTTTGTTGGTGGTGGTAGTGTTTATGTTGTTGCTTATTTTTTGTTGGTGGTGGTAGTGTTTATGTTGTTGCTTATTTTTTGTTGGTGGTGATAGTGTTTATGTTTATAGTATACAGTATGAATCTAATATTATTTAAACTTGCATCACTTGTTTTTGATGACAGTTTAATACTGATGTTGCATTAATGGTTTAGTTACAACAGAAGGCAAAGTTAAAACAAGGAAGAGTGTAAATGACTAAGACTGAATTGCTTCTAGCTACATTAAACAGTCTCTTAGCATGTATGATGCAAGTTCAAGCCTTAACAGAATTCTTTATTTCAAAGCAAGCTACTTACTTAATGCTTGTAGACTGTAAAAAACAGCAAAGATAAAAGAAAAACTAATCTGAAAATTAATAGTAAGGAAAATAGCAAAATTAAACTCAAAAATTGTAGACATGAGATTTACTCTGCAAAAAGCATATTCCTTATTCTTTTTACAATAAATGGATTATTCAGATGAGTATCTTGAACTTTGTTGCTATGAAGACTATATAAACTAGCATACTCTCCAACACTGACCAATGTTGTGTAATGCGGAATTTTCATTATCCTGTGACTCATTCAGATATTTGTTGCTCCAGTCACTGCATTTACAATTTCTTTCATTTCAAGTGGATACTAGACGAGTATCCTCATATTTGTGGTTTTAGTCACTTTTTTTTTTTTTACAATCTTTCTTAGGTGGATACCAAATGGTGATGCAATGCAGAAAGCAATGGATTCTATGATGGCTAATGCATATCTTTATGGACGTGATTGGATTGCTTCAAAGGTAATTTTATAATAATTTCACTTAAAATACCTAATGAAAGTTTAAAAAATTAAAAAAAAACCAAAAAAAACCTTGTTATGTGGAGTTATTTTTCTTAAAATTATGGTTTTAAATAGATCTTTTCATCCACCTATGTCATATATATATATATATATATATATCTGATAGGATGAAGAACAAATAGGAACATTTATAAATCTAACAGGTTTCACTTTTATTAAAGCTTCATCAGAGAATAAAAGTTAAATATGTTAGATTTATAACCATTTCCTATTTATTCTTTATCCTATCATTGTCAGATTACAATTCATATTTGATCCCAATTCATATATATATATGTTACATTAAAAATTACTGATAAGTGAAAGACATTAAGGAATTAAAAATATGTCTACCTCTCAGCAACTTACACACCATTTACAATAGTACAGGGTGTGTGGTAGAAATACCTCCTACATAACGGTAAGACATTAGTGGCAATAGTGTCTTCATCTAGCTAATGTCTTATCATTATGTGGGAGATATTTCTGCCACAGCCTGCATAAGCAAAATCCTTGAAAATGGCTAATAGATTGGCCAGAAGTGTTTATAAGAATCATTTGGACAATTTCTAAATACACTGTAGTTAATTGGTAAATAGGATTGTACCTATTTTTATATGTTTAGTAGAAGAGATATAAAGTGTATAGTAAACTAAGAGACAAGGGAAAGTTGACTACTGATCACATATTGTAAAACATGTTATGATCTAGAATAATGATGATATTTCATTATTCCAAAAATAACATTGCTATCAGTGATGATAGAAAAGAAGAATATTTCATCATCCTTCCCTCATCATTATAAAAACGACCCTTCCACTACAAGAGAGTGAGTAGAATAGTATAGACGAGGGTACCCTATATCAGTAGTCAGTAGAAAACACGCTGCCAGCACTCCAGAAGATCAATAACAAGCAATGTTAAACGCCATCCTCACAAACAAAATTTTCAGAACCAAACCAAGTAAGCACTGACTTTCAAACAAATACACACGGAGAACATTTTACACACACACCATACCAATATTCTGTAATTCACATCACAAAAAGAAAATACAAATTCTTGCTATTTATGTAAACACATGTCTCAAGTTTTTATTGTCTATATTATTATTATTATTATAGGTTTTAATTCAGTTCATTTTCAATATTAAAAAAAGAGAAAAGGATTCCTCCTACACTACAAATAAATTAATTACCATGTTGCTATATGTAACAACACTCAAATAATATCAAGTCAGGATTACTACTATATCAACCCTAAAAAAAATTAATAAAAATAGTTTGTCAGTAATTTTTAATGAAATGTGTATTAGAAAGTTTGCTCATCCAAATTTGCTCAAATGACTAAATATCAGAATTTATTTTGAAATCACTTCTTGGAATGTCGGGATTAGTGTTTTCATCACAGAAAACTGAATCTACAAATCAATGCTGTTTCTGTTTGCCTTGCAGTAATGCTCTCAGAAAAGACATGAACCTGCTTCTCCCTGTGATCCATCAAAGCATGTTGAATAAAATGTCTTATAACTGACATGTCACAAGGGCTGATAAAAAGTGGGCAAATTAGCATTTAATCAAACCTCTCACTCTCTCTCTCTTATCTAACTTGCCTGCTCAGTAACAGCAGAATGGTGTTTACTCTGATTTTTAATCTCTATAGGGAGCAGTCAAAATATGTTTTACAACTGATGTTAGAGCTTTGGCTGTGCAGATAGTGTTATAAATGCTGGAAATAAGAAAAATGGTGAGCCAAGTTTGAATTCCAGTCAAGTTCATTGCACTCACTTTCGCACAAATGTCCTTGGGAAAGACATGAATCTATTTCTTCTACTCCTAGCTATGGGTTAAATAGCAGGGTAGACTGGGCTCTTTAACTGTGGTTTTTATTCAGCAGATTTTTTCAAAAAAATGTAAATGATCACTTGACCATACTGAAGGATACAAGGCTATGATAACTAGCCAAATAGTTACTTGCTTCTAGTCTTGTGCCATATCACCAGTTATTGTACAATCACTGAAGTTAAGCAACATCGAGTCTGGTTAGTACCTAGGTGAATGAGTGCTTAGGAATACCAGATTTTGTAAACTTTGATGTGCAGGTGGTGTAATGAATAGCTATTCAGAATTGGAAATCAGAGAGCCTAGTTCCAATTCCAGTCAGGTTCATTATATTCACTTACATGAAAATGCCCTTGGGAAATGTACAAATCCACTTTCTCCTCCCAGCCATGGGTTAATTAGTTAGTACTTGTATCAGTAAATCATTATTATCTCAAAAATTCTTACAATCTAAAAATATTTTCTGGCTTTAAATAACCAGCAAAAGTTTGATAAACAGTAAAACAAATCAGTTAATCTAGACTTACGTCAGATTAAGTTAAGTTTGATTCACTCATAAGAATCAAACTTACTGCACGGTAATAGTCTGCTCAATAAGTTCACTAACCCAGAACCTAGAGATTTCCCAGCTTTTTGCATTTGTGGCACACATTTTAAAAATAAAATTTTTTCCTAATACATTGTAAAGTTTTGCTGGTCCCAATATGTAATTCAGAATGTATATAAAATAAAAAAATAATGATATTTTTCTTTCGTTAATTATTAGTTTAAAATTTTTCATTAAGTGTTTGGAAGATTCTGCATTAACCCCCATGATAACTGGCAAAGAAATGACTCTAAGCTGTAGAGTTTTTTTGTCAGGTTTGGGTGAGCGAGTTATCTGGTAGTATTATATATTTACTAATATTTACTATTATATAAATATTTTTAAATATTATATATTTACCAATATAATATTATTATATTTACATTTGGCCTTCATTGACTGAGCAGCCAATACTATTCTCATCTGAAATTTATAAAATTTTACTCTTGAAACAGCTTTTCAGGAAAATAGATTTTTCAAGTCAATTAGCTGATATTGCATTCCTTCCTAACTTTTTAGAAGACCAGAATCACATGACCATACTAATTAGAAACTACTCTAAGGAAGTTGGTTTCAGCAATTCATTGAACTTATATGAATGTTATTTACACTATTTATATTTGGACTATTGTCCTGATCTTTTTTTTTTTTTGTTGTTTCGGCCATTGTGCCTTCCAGCTTTCCTCAATATATCAATCTGGGTAACCTACAGGGAATTCTCACTTGAACCTTTTATTTCATCTATAGGCAGTGTGTACTTGGACCGAATGGAAACAGGCAAGCAATAACTGAGCAGTACTAAAAATAAGAACTGGATGAGATATCCCTAGGCATGGACAGTGGAACGAGAACAGTCAACCCCATAGATTAAATAAAGGGTTCAGTTCAGAATTCCCTGTAAGTTAACTAGATCAATATACAGCTGAGGAAGGACAGAGGGTACAATGGCCGAAGTGTCGTGATAACAACAATAAAGAGGAAGACAATAGTCCAAATATAAATAATGTAAATAATAACTCCTCATTCCAGAAATTCAGAAAGAACTTATATGAATGTCTTCCTAAACTTAGAATGCTTTTCTTCCCCTCTTTTTAATTAAATCCTGGACTATGCAAAACAGCTTTTCTAATTAATATGTAAAATTCAAAATCTCTTTATTCAACATTGATTATTTTCGGCTTAATATTTATATGTTGTTCTTTATTTGACAGATACGTGATGCAGTTCAAGGTCGAGGTGGAAACACAAGTCACATTGAAAAGGAAGTCTTGGAAGTGTGGGACAGACTCTACAAAAGTTGGTTTGCAAGGGTGAGTTACTTATTCAGCTTGTAAAACAAGCATTACATATTAATATTTACCAAGCTTAGCTTATGACAGTAACAGTTCAAATGAAAGAAAATGAGTTAGAGGATTGTGTTGCACCAGACTTTCTAATGGAAGAGGGTGTAACAGCCTAAAAGAAATTAATGTTTTACTTGGGCTCTGCATCAGTTACTAATGCCATACATACATACAGATGTAGTTGTATTTTTTTGTTGACGCAGGACTGGAATTAATCTTGCACAAAGCAAAGTGGGTCCTACCTGACAAAGGATTTGTCATAATGATTTGAGGCAAGAGTTTACAAGGCCAGATGCTCTTCCTGACACCCAACTCAGCCACCCACAGTAGTCTAAGTACACTGAGTGCTTTTTATCAAGACACCATCTCTAGGAAGGTTGCCATTCAAGTTTTGAAACCTATCCTAGCCTTATATATATATGCAAAAAAGAAAGACAGAATTAATACAAATATAAATTTTGTCATTTAGCTGATTGCACCCCAACCCCAGAATTCCATAGACAGGCCTGCCAGCAACCACTCCTTCCACTACCTTCTGGTGGGATGGGGATCAGCAATTTATTCTCTATATGAGAGAGAAAATTAATACAAAGTTTCATAGATGGACCCTCCAGCAATCACTCTGTCCACTTGTCAGGGGTTATCAGCAATTTACACACACACACACACACACACATATATATATATATATATATAGAGAGAGAGAGAGGGAGAACGAGTCCTAATAAGAAGCTCATCTGCCTTTTGACAGTTGTGTGGGGGAGGGGTCAATTACTTACACCACTAAGCTGGCCCAATCATAACTGTGTATTTTGATTTTAATTGTGAGTTTGAATGATTGGTTTTCATTATTCCATAAATTATTTTATTATTTTTCTTCCTATTAAACTTAGTAATGCACAAGACCAAATAGGGAAAGGAAGATTGTTTGCAACTAAGCCAGGGACTGGCTTCTTATTTTGGTCACACTATAATTGGGTGCATTGACTAGTTGTCTCAGTCACTGGTCTGACAATGTTCTGAACAGGAGAATCCTCCACTTTTTTTCTTTTTTTTTAGTTTTTTAGATAAGATTTGACGAAATCTCCAGTTCAGAGTTGAAACATCACAAGTCTGAGCTAGTTTTGAAATTGATTGAAGTTTTGTAATAATGACAGACAAGACTGGAAAAGTTTTTAATGAAAACTAGTTGCTGTCTGGCTTACAGTGATGAGGATTTATAAGTATTTACATTTAAGTTCAGACTAATGTCCTAATTTTCCTTTTATCACAATATTTTGGCCATTGTGATCTTCACCCTTATTCAGGTGTCTCTTGATATGGTTAACTTTCAAAAAATTTTAACCTAAACACTTTATTTAATTTACAGGAGTAGATTGTTCCTATTTTTGTCTAGAGAAATCTTGTTCTCCTTTTCATACTGATCAGCTACTGCTAGCCCTGTTTCCATTGAGTCTATACTACCTGGCTCAGGAACTGAACTCTTAATTGCTAAGTGTTTCAAAATATCTTTTCCCAAATTCTAATGCTTGACATCAGTACACAGTACTCTGAACTTTGAATCTCTCATAGCTATGTTGATGATAGAACTGTAGTTATATTTTTTTGTTTTCTCATATTTTTTAAAAGTTGGGATGATAATCTTGCGAACTGTTCTCATGACTGCTACTTATATGATTAGCTCCTCCCATACCTCTTCTCATTGGCAGCTTCACCAAAACTCTCCTAAGTATGCTTAATACCTCTCTATGTTTAAAATTCAGTCTGCCAGCTTGGAAAGTATATAGCCAGCTAGCCACTTGACTGAGTTCTGACAACTTGTTTCTCAAAAATAATTTTTCTGTAAGGCCATTGTTAAATGTCTTTCACTGTTTAAAGTAATGGGGATGTCAACTCAAAAATGTGTATCCACTAAAAATAATATTTTTATATAAGAAAAAATGTCACATTTTAAAATAATCGTTTTAAAAATTAAATGTCTTTATATCAGGCTGAAAATAGAGTACTATTGCCATATCTAGGTAAGAGCTTCCCAGACCTCACTTTCCAGTCTTGATAGAGTTCAAAAGCATTTCCAAGTCCTTGTTGGAGAAGGATTATTTTCCACACTCCAGCCTCTCTCTTACAGGTGAACCTCTCACTGCTCTGTCGCTATTATCATAGAAAGTGCTCAGATGAACTGCATCTCCTGGTACCACCAGGTCTGACTTTCATGGCTAGAACCCGTTATGCTCCTTACATAGTAGCAAATCACCCTCATTCCCTCTGTATTTCAACAGTGATAAGTTCTCAAACAGATTCTTCCCACAAAACACAGCTACTGAAAAGACAAAATTTACTAAGCACTACAAAGGCCAGTAAATTGTGGTGAGCCATGATCACCCATTTTCTAAAGGGGCACAGCATATAGAAAAGGAATAAGAATGAGCTTATGCGAATGATTGGAAGAACAGAAATTAAGAGAGCTAGCGAAAAGCCAAAATTTACTAAGAGTTACAAGGGACAGGAAATTGTGGAGAGCCATGATTGTCTATATACCTTCAGTATATGACTTGCTTGATTCTGATATTTAATTAACCTATTTTATCTTTTTTTTTTTTTTGTGGGGAGGGGTATGACAATTCAGTTGTAATAAACTTAAGCCAAATGATCTGTTAATATTCTTAAACCGACTTATTTTTATGTTGGTATTCTTGACAGAATACAACAAGTCTTGTCGACAAGCCTGAGATCCTGGCTGGAGGCAACCTAACTGCTTTGTGGAGCTTAGCTTCGAAACGGAATGGTTTTGTGGTCACAGATGTTATGAACTTTGCAAAGTCAAATATTGGAACATTGATGTCGGTAAGTTAAAAGAAAAAAAAAAAAAACTTGCTTTACTTTTGTCATTATTTCCATTCTGATGAGAAAAAAAATTTTTCATTTCAGATTTAAAAAGAAAACATAAAATATTTCTTCAAATTATTTGCATTGTATTTACATCATTGTATTTGATACATGAAAAATGATTGTTAAAAAATTTTTCAAGTTTTCTGTAGTCAAGATAGATCTCAAAGCTAAAAACATTATCAGGAAAAAAATGTAAATACATCATTTTAATAATAGAATGTCAAGGTTAAAGTAATTGAAAAGCTTAAAAAGTACACCTACCTCTGTTTGGAAGTTGCCAGAATGTGGAATTTTCAGGGCACTATTGTCCCAATGGGGTGTTGGGGTTTATATCACCAAAGTTAAAGACCAACATTAAGAAAATTGGAATAAATATTAGTATCCCATCAGTTCAAAAGTCTGCATTGCTTGGCTCTGCAATTATTCTGCAAAAAGTACTGTTTTATATGACAATGCAAGATCTCCAGTTGAAATTGAAAAACCAAGCAGAAGAAATAATAACAAAACAACAAAAATCAAGGAAATGGGGCTGTTCTTGGCAACCCCATAATATCAAGATCAAAAAAAATTGATAAGCTTAAGACATACACTGAGCTCTGGATTGAAGCTACCAGAATATAGGACATTGAGGCATTTATTAAACCAATTATTATTATTTGGACATAGAGGTTTATAATACCAAACTTAAAATTCTACACTGAGAAAATTCTAATAAAGTCTAGAATCCGATCACTTCAGATGTCCTCTGCATTGGTTGGCACTACAAATCTTCTGTGAAAGGTTCTCTCTCTCTAAGGTCATAAGACTTGATGGATAACATCCATAATGTAAGATCTTTGGTTGGAAATAAAAAGCATGATTTAGATGTTTTTCTGTTATTTTAATGAAAGGTTTTTCTGAACATCTCTCCACCCAGGAATTTCTTTCATGTCCCATTGTATAAAAAATGCATACACCAAAATATATATATATATATATATATATATATATATATATATATATATATATATATATATATATATATATATATAAATAAATAGCTCTAGCATGTCAAAACAGATTTGAAGACAGAAAATACTGTCAACATAAGATGGCAGTCAAGGGTCATGCTTACACAGAAGGAAAAAGTATATAATTAATTTCAGAAAGTTTCATTTCATTTTAAATGTTTTCAAGTTTATTTGAAACAAAATATAATAAAAGGCTGTAAACAGATGAACTTTTTATATACACACACACGCATATATATATATATATATATATTATAAATAGTGTCCGAATTAAAAAAAAAAACAGTTGCATAAATATACACAGAACATTCCTTGAAAACAACTATAGCAACATTCAAAAGTACTCGAGAAGAATATAATATAAAATAAATATAAACTTTGACAAACTTACTGATAACAAGCACTTAATTAAAAAATGTGAAAAATTATATATATATATATATATATATATATATATATATTAAAAAAAAATCTGTCCCATAACAGATGTGATATTTAGTGTATGAATTGTGTCTGCAAATGTGACATTCATTGATTTTATTTTCATGGCTTATAAAACCTATTGCAGCTGATTTAAAACCAGAAAATATTTTGAGGTTGTAAGAATTTTTTTGAGATAATGATTTACTAATACAAGTCTTACTAAATAACCCACCGCTGGGAAATAGAAGAGGTGGATTTGTACCTTTCCAAAGGTTATTTGCGTGTAAGTGAATATAACGAACCTGACTGGAATTGGAACTCAGTTCTCCAATTACAAGTCAGTATCCATTATGCCACTTGCACATTGAAGTTTACAGCACCTGGTATTCCCAAACTGTCACCTGTCTAGGTATTGACCAGGCTCAAATTTTGTTTAACTTTGGTAATCGTGTGAGAACCAGTGTTTCAATGGGATATGGCTGTAAGCCTGCAAATCTAACAACTGTTTTAGGACAGAGGTAGAATTTTTTTTTTTCATTTTTTACATCTGTTCCTTAATAGTTCCAATATTTAGTATATAAAATGTAATAACTATTATGGGGGAGGGGTAGTAATTGTTATAGTTATTGTTTTGTTCTTTTAATAAAGTTTCTTGGTCTGAACCACTTCCCAAAATTTAAATAAATATCACAATTTCTTTTATAATCCATTTCTTGGCTGAACCAATAACTTTTCATCACACCTCTCATGCGCACACATATACACACATTTTGCCAAAATATGGTGTTTCTGGAAGATAACGCTTTTAAGGCCCAACATATTTATAGAGCTTTTAATATATAAAAAATATATAAATTTTGCCAAATTATGGTGTTTCTGGAAGATAATGCTTTTAAGGCTAAACATATTTATAGAGCTCAACATCAAGAGATAGAATATTCATAGTAACCAATGGGAAAATAGATATAGAAATTTCTATATATCAAAACAATATTGATTTTATCAACATAATAAATGAAATTAAATATTTGCTTATCTATACTTACCACTATTTACATTATTCAGATTACTGTCCTCATGTTTGTTGCCATATTTATCACAACATTTCAACCGTTGTACACTCCGGCCTTCTTCAGGTGGTTGGAATGTCAAGCTGAACCCTTTATTTCACTCGCTAGGGTAGACTGTTCAAGTTCCACGTGCCATGTCTAATGGATGTCATTTATCAGTTGTCTCCTGTTAATTCACCTCTCCAAGTTCTCCAATGCCGTAACCAGGTATTGAACTCACAACTCACTGTGCCATGTGTCCTTAAGGGCACATGGCACAGTGGATAAAGGCATTAGTTAGATCCAGTGACAGGACCCAAAGAGTTGTGAGTTCAATACCTGGTTAAGGCACTGGAAAATTTGGAGAGGTGCATTAACAGGTGATAACTGATAACTGACATCCATTAGACATGGCAAACAGTTTACCCCAGCAAGCGAAATAAAGGGTTCAGTTCGACATTCCAACCATCTGAAGAAGGCCAGAGCATACAAACGTCCAAAACATTGTGATAAATATGGCAACAAAGATGAGGACAATAGTCCGAATAATGTAAATAGTGTACATAATACCTCATCTCAGAAATATAGACAGATACTATACTTACCACTTTATATATATTAGTCCTCATTATGTTTTAGTTCATAAGTTAAATTATATACACACATTAGCAGGTAAAAGCCTGGATTTCATAAGCAGGTAAATAGGCCCTCCCCAACAGGTTTAATAAAACCTTAACTCACTTCCCATCTCATTAGATCATGGGCTATATACTAAACTAAACTTAACAAATATGAATCTGCTGACACCTTTTACGTAATATTTGGTATTAAATGATTTTAGAATAAATTCACCTTTTATTTTCAAAAAATTTCTCCCTTCTTGAATTTGTAGAATAAGCAGAGTTGGCAAAATTATCAATTAATAACAAGAGGAAGAAAAAAGAACAGAGCAAAATAATACAAAACATGCATTATATATATATATATATATATATATATATATATATAATCACAATAATAAGGCAACCTATAATGCAAGTAAAAGACAAAGCAAATTTAAGATGGTAATAAAGCAAAAAGTTAAAAAATAGGAATAGAGTTTCCACACAAAAGTGATACAGTCAAGTAGTCATAGCCTTCTGACGTCAAGACAAGAAAGGACAAAAATATGGGGGTAATACCGAGTATTGTCCTTTTTTTTTTTTTTTTCATTGTTTGGGAATAAATCCCAGTATTTTCAATATATAATTGCAAAAATGTGTGAGCACCTCACAAGTCTTGACATTTCAGAAATTCTTTGACCTAATCTTCTAGCTACTAAGAAGGTATCCTTTATCAAAGTCACTTAAATGTTTCTTCCTGTCTATAACTGCTGTACACAACACATGAAAATGAAGTACTTGAAGCCACCCTAACTGTTTATATACCACTGATCCTGACATACACAGTTGTTATGAGACAGTAGTAGTAATTCTTGACATGTTGTTGGTCATAAAATTCAGCTCATCAGTGTATGCAACAATCAGCTGGCCAAGATTTCGCTAATATAAACCTCAAGTAAGACACTTGTAAGTACACAGGTAAATTTAAGTACAAAAATTTAAAGGATTGCCACCTGACTACATTGGTATGAGTTATTAAAAAAGCTTAAAAAGTACACTGACTCTAGGATTAATGTTGCCAGAATGTGGGTCGATCAGTCCAGTATTGTCCCAGTTATTATTCAGGCATTAGGACTATACCACTCTACCCAAAGATATAAATTAAGAAAATTGGAATAAATCCTAGTATCCCATTGGTTCAGAAGTCTACTTAACTTAGCTCTGTAAATATTCTTTGAAAGGTGTTATCTGTTTTTGAGGCTGCACAACTTGGAAAATACCCATAATACAAGATCAGTTGAAAACAAAAGAACATGCAGAAGAAATAAGTAAGTAATGACTGGCCACACAATCCCAATTGCAGACGCCTGCTCAGGTACATTTCTGTTTGTACAACACCCACGGAGCCCAACTGTGCTTTATACTGAGCAGACTTTAGTTACAGTTTCTGGGAGAGAACACATTATCTAACATGATCAACAGTCTCAAACTCTCAGTTATGATGACTTAAAACTTTGTACTAGATAAATCACCAACAGCTCCCAAATAGTTCCATCTATCCAATTTCACTCACAAGGCTTGGGTCAACCTGTGGTATGGTTTTTTCCAAGTACTTTCCAAAGGTGTCACATGCTGGGGATCACCTTGATAGTTGATTTATCGATAAGATGACTTCTTGAAATCGTCCTATGACGAAATTTGAACCCAGTTCTCATGGTCAGAAAGCGAACATTCTAACCACTTGGCCACATGCCCAATGCAGAAAAAATAAAAATAATGACCAAACAACAACAAAAATCATAACTAATTACTATTTTTCAAAGTAGAACCTTAAAAAAAAACAAAAAAAAAAACTTCAATGTTATATTACAAGAGAGTACTGAAAAATTCTCAGCCTAACCAAGAAAAGATTTTAAAAAAATAATAATAATTTTGGTATTGGGTAATTTGGTCAGGTTTTAGGAATTAGATAATGGCCAATAATTTTTCAGCACCTGCTCATAATTTAAGTTCATTTATTCCTTTTCATTTTTTTTTTTTTGTGTTTTCTTTGGAAGATGATACCTCCCAAAATGTAACTTGTCAAAATGTACATAATTAAATGTTTGATTTGCTTGATTCTCCTTCGTTTGTCTATCTTTGCACCAAATCAAAACTGTTGTCAAATAACCAACCATGAATGACTTCACTGGGATTCCATTCTTCTGAATTAAATATTCATGAGTAAAATCCATCTCAGTTTGGAAATCCAACTGAAGAATTTCAAATCTTCATATTTATTCCAATTCTTGATTGCTTGCCTTAGACAAAAGTAAATGGATACTTTTGTTTTTAAAGAATTTGTCCGACTGGTTTAAGAAGTGTCTTTCTTCTGGCTCCTCTGCCGAAACAGGATATGTGATGAATGTACCAGTGTTGCTGTTCTTGTTTCTTCCTCTCTATTCTGTCCCTGTCTCTCTCTCTCTCTGTTTTTTTTCTCTCATTCCCTCTCTTGTCACTCATATGTATGTACATTTCTTTCTTTATTCTTTCTCTATCTGTTCTCTTGATTTTCTGTTTCTTATTAAAACAATATACTTTTTTAAAAAAAACATCCGAAATATCAAGCGTATTCACTGCATATCATTTAAATTGTACATAATTATTGATACTGATAATGAACTTAAAACTCCAGTTTTTGAGAAATTAAAGCCTGAAAGTTGTGTTTAAGCATGAAACATTCTGTTGACCTCGGTGTCCATCCACTCTTATATTAGACATGCTCTATCCCAAATATTGACCACATTTAACTATAAATATAACATACATTAAAACTATATTTTATAATTATATAGGGTTAATACAAATAAAATTCCTCACTTAGCTGATTAATGTTACATTCATCATCCTGGCTCTGGTGTTTTTCATAGTCAAACCATTTTGTTATCCTTCTGTCCGTTTGTCAGGAAGTATCAGCAATTGACTGTGGATCTCATTTTTGTTATTTTTATATGAAGTTAAAAATGAATTTATTGACTAATTATTGATGTTTGGTTGATTTTTTTTTTTTTTTTTCTATTTGTGTGTGTCAAATGTTGTGGTTTTATATATAATATATACATATACACCAATCAATATAAGTGTACAAAGCTGTTGTTTTGTCAACTCTTTTGTATGGCTCTGAAACTTGGACACCTTATAGATGGCCCATTAAGTGATTAGTTGTCTTCATACAATCTATGGCCTGACGTTTGATGATCAACTGTCAAATGTCAACCTTTTTGAGAAATGCAAGATTGGTACCATTGACACCTTCATAATGCAATCACAACTACGTTGGGCTGGCCATATGGCAAGGATGGGTGATGCTCGCATACCAAAAGTTCTTTTCTACAGTGGACTCCATAGTAGTCATAGAAATGTTGGTAGACCTTGGCTCAGGTGTAAAGATAAACTGAAAAGCAACCTTTCTTGTGTCAACATTCCATTCAAGAACTTTGAAGAGATCAGAGTATCATTCTAGCTGCCATTCAGGAATAATGCACCATCAAGAAGTAAGCATCAGTCAACTACATGAAACATGAAGGCAAAATAAGACAGCTAACCGTGTTCCTGCTGCACTTGGATACAATACATTCTCCTGTACTGTTTGTGGTCTTTTGTGCAATTCTTGTGCTGGTCTCAAAAGTCATGCAGATAATTAGTTTGTGGTTGTCAGAACCTCATATGTTGAACTCGACAGGAGAGTCCATCACCAATCAATAACCCCCAATCAATTTACAACCTCGGTTTGAGATTTATACTGCAGAGAAGAGAAGTAGAAAATACCTCAGTACACAGGATTCCTTTGTCAGCAGGAGCTACCATTTTAAAAATGGAAGATCCTCATTCATTTTCCATTGGCTCATGTGGGATATTGTTTTGCCTTTCCAGCTGAAATTCCTGCTCACTATACAGAATCTTGAAATTGTTATCTAGTCAGATTAGTTAAATTTCATTGAATTAACATTTTATTTCTGGACTCATGAACATTAACTGGAAAGTTGTAAATACAAGAATTTATGACAAGGCTGTATGTTCCTCTAGCATTCCCACACTTTAATACAATACCAAAAAAGTCTTAGTTTATTGACAAGGCTTAGATATACTAGTTTCATCTCCCACAAAAGGCTAAAACCCCAAAGCATTCACTTTTTGAATGGTTACTTGCAGACTCGAGTATAAACCTGACATGTCTAGCTTTTTAACTCGAGTGCAAAATCATACTTTTTTTTTTAGTGTAAAACCAGACCTATATCTACTCTAGTACCATTTTGACCTATATCTACCTATCTATCAATTCTTTGTGTTTTTTTGTCCAACAGGAATTACATTTGACATTAAATAACCCAATCAATGTTCATATATTGTTAAATTAACCAACCAAACCAATAAAGTTTGGTAGTATCATTGAGCTCCACTTTGGATTCCCATGGATTAGTACTTTGTTCTTGAAGCCATGTCCAAACCAAGGTCCTCAGCTGATGCTTTCACAGCAGCATGTGTTTGAACTATACTTATGGTTTTCAAGGATTACTTATTGCAGCATACAACCAAAACATTTGGGTAAAAAAAAAATAAACTAAAAATAACTTCTGGAATAACACTGTTTCATTTACAATTTTCAAGCAACAGAATGCCTGCTACTTACTTTTTCATATTGAATGATAAAATTTCTTTTTTTTGTTTATTTGCACTGTTATCTGGTACTACCAGATATTCAGTTACCAGATACTCAGCTAGTGTTTTAAAGCTTAATCCATCTAATGAAATAGAGTATCCACTTCCCTCGTTTTTTGTAAAAGCAGTCAAAAAGGGTCTGATTTAAGTTCAGAGACCCTTTTCATCAACTGTTCAATTCTCATTAGGTATCAATTTGTATTAAGATTTTACTCTTATTGGTTTCATTCTAATTTCTTTGGCTTTTTTAGCATTACTCTCCAATTGCCATCCTATGATTACTAGTTTAATCATGAGAAAAGCCAGCTTAGGGTACTATGATTCATTATTTAAGCAGATACACAAATACACATTTCTTTCTTTCGTTTTTGGATCTGATGAAGCCTCGAACAGCAAAACGTAATCAAATCTATTTTCAATGAAACATTTGTCATATTCATATATATAAGTAATGTATAAAACCATTGAGTGAGTATAAAGAAATAACAAAAAGTGAGAAATATACACAACATTCTACACGCAGGCACATGCACATATCCACACGCACGCATGCATGCACGCACAACACACACAATAAAAAAAGACGAAACATAGAACAACCTTACACCAATGAAAATATGTACAAATTATTTATCTATTTTCAATATAAAATTGGTGGTATCTTCTGACGAGTGGGCAGAGCGATTGTTAGAAAGTCTGTCTACAGACTAGAGCCGGGATGCTGAAAATAACATCAGCTAAGTGTCAAATTTTATATTTGTATTAATCCTATATATATATATATATATGGCTAGTATGAGGTCTCAAGTCTTGAATGCCAACCTTCCTAGAAATGGTGTCTCTATAAAAACACTTAGTATGCTTAAAATACTGTGGATATTTGAGTTGGGTATTAGGAAGTGCATCTGGCCTTGTAAAATCTTGTCTCAAATCATTATAAGATATCTTTTTATAAGAAAGGACTCACCTTGCTGTTTACAGAATTAATCCTGGTCCTGCTTCAAAAAAAAAAAAAAAGAACATGGCTATGTTTATAGTAATATTAGATGTGACAGTATTCAAATTTCTTAGATTAAGTATGTAATTCACACTAGATATTTGAACCAAATTTAATGTCCATTAGGAACCATGATTTAAGAAGTATGTATACTTGATGACCCCAATATGTACTGGGTTCATCCTAAGATATACCAAAGTAAGTTTTGTAGCCATAACATCAAAGTTCCAAGAGTTGACTTAGTGGCTATAATTACATCTAAGTGCAGAATCAGGCTGAAAAGGATGCTGAAGAGTGCATCAACATAAACAAGGAAATGAACCTTGGATGTACACACATAAGACATCTAGATAACAGGAAGTTATATAAACATCCAACCTACAAGGGGAGAGTCAGAATCCTTCACATCCTCATAAGAAGAAGATTGAATGTTCAAAGAGAAACTCAAACCACATTTCCTCACTTTGGTTGATGCCTATTTAATGGAGTCCAAAAGTGAATAAGCAATTATTTTAAATATGAAAAATTTAGTCTTGTATTCAATAAGTTAAAATATATTGTTCTACCCACCAATTTTGTTACAACTACAATTGAAAAGAATTTATTTAAGCTTAACATAAAATACTTCTAAAACAATAGGACTTAATTAATACAAAACAAAATAATAAGCTAAGCCTGAAGGAGGAATTTACTCTATCACATGTAATAATCACCACAAGGAATACATTGGAGAAACCTTGAGAAATTTAAATAAAAATTATATGAACACAAAAGGAATATCTTACAAAACAACACACTCACTATATTAGTTGCTCACCATAATGAATCTGACATTTTGATTTAAAACTCTAAAAGAGAAAGCAATTTTCTGTGATGAAAATGTATAGAAAATGCTTTATTTGCTAGATCATATACAGTAAATTTACATTGCCAATTTGTATAACATTTCAACCTTCATGACCAATCTTCTATTATCATAATGTGGGATATTTAATAACAAAAGCAATAAAAGTATAAAAAAAACAAAAAAAAATAATTTAAACCAACTAGACGATATACCCAAAACATGTAGTTAAAAAAAATTTTAATTTGAAATTTTCAGCATCCCCTCTTCTTCATGCACATGTGTAATCGCATCAGCATGAACTTCACTTTAGCCCAATTAAGTCCTAAAGGACAAAAAACATCACACAAAAACTTTTTTTTTTCACTGTGTCATTGATTTCCCTTAAACTGTTCTTGATATATAAAAATTTATATATTGTTTTACCATCTTGTATTCTTATCAGATATTATTAACATATTATTTATTGATTTCTGACTATTATTTCTTTTATTTTAATTTCTTTTGCTTTTTTTTAACACTATTATATCTAATACTACTTGTGTAAGATATATAGAGAGAAGATAATGTCATACAACATTTGATGAAAAGAATATCTCTATATAGCTATATTTCAGTGACTCATGCTGGTGAGACTACAAGGCCTAATTGTTAAAAGAAAGAGCATGAGTTCAAATCTCACCAGAGGTTTATGCTTTATTTCAGATCTAATCGGCTTACTTAATGCATAAAAATACTGCTGTGGGCTCTTGCTCAGTCTTTCACCAACTGAACAAATCACCCAATGTTGTGTTTTGATTCTTGTTTGGGTTGGTGTGAACAAAAATTTGGAAAAGTCCAGTGTACGTTCACAAGTGGACAAAAGGTGGAATAATGCCACCACAAGAAATGAAAAATATGTATTTTGCTTCCAGTGTATTTGGTTATTTATTCCCAGATTCACACGGCAAGGTCTGGGTGTTAGAAAGGTGGCACTTGGGACATCTTTGCTGCTACTTATGTTTTCTATCATGACAGACTAATGGACCAGATCTTCCTTTCAGCTTGTGAGAACTCTGACTCTATACCTTAACTGTGCCTTTTGTGTGAGTGTCAACTACCATCCCTCTATCCATTTCTACATCACAATGTGCAGCTTTCCAACTCTGACTCTCTACATATTTGCTGACAGCTATCACCCACTCAAGGACAGCTCAAAAATGACTTACTCTGTCACCCTGTATATATAATCCTACAGACGTTATTCCCCAACTTACAGCCAAGTGGCAATTGAACCTGAAAGTTTTTAACTATGTGCTTCCCTTCTCTTCTACCAGCAAGTGACCAATTTGAAGATCTTACTTTTAGATTTAAATGCCTATGCAGTCATAAAACTAGACCCATATAAAATAATTTATGACACACTTGACTTTGTATGTGTCTGAAGCCAATTCAAGTTGGAGATCCATTATGTCACAAAGGATCATAAAAAATGATCAGTGAATTGACAAAAAATATTAGTAATTAAGATGAAACAAACAAGAATTAAAAATGAAAACCTGACAATGCTTCATCTAAGAAATTCAAACAACATTCTTATATGTATACTTTTAATAAATCTAATCTCTCTTTTTTTTTTCTCTATCACTCTTACCTCCCTCTCGCTCTGTTTATCACTCTTCCATCCCTCTCTCTCTCTTTTTTTTTCTCTATCACTCTTCCATCCTTCTCTTTCTTCTCTCTTACTCTTCCCTACCTCCCTCTCACTATTTCCTCCCTCTCTTTTTATTACTCTTATTCTCTCTTTCAATTTCTCTTTCTATTTCTTTGTGTCTCTCTCTTGTGAATCTTCTTTATATGAATGATTTTTTCCAGAAAGTGAACAGCGACAAGTTAGCAGCTGCCCAACTGAAACAGGTCAGCCATCGTACACCATCGCTTTGGGCTTAGTTATAGGTGTCAGAGCCTTTCACCCAGGCAGCTGCAGTGGGAGAGGATAATTTTGGCTATTTGAATTTTTTTTGTTTTTTTGTTTTTTTGCCACAGCAGAGCTTTTTGCTATGCACTATTGCTTTTTTTCTCTCCAGTCAGCTCACCTGGTTACTACCTGTAGTACCCAGTCAATATCACAACCAATCACTTGCTATCATTATCCAATGACAAGATGAACATATTTTGTCATGAAGCAGATTTGTCAAGAAAATTTGGATCACTATCTTGTCCAATGTTCTTCATATGCCATGCTCATCAAATCCATCCAAAGATTAAGTAAATCATTTATTTTTCTTAATATTGTTATTTGGCTACATTGCAATGGGTCGCTCTAAAAAGTTGATTTTCTATAAATTTATGCAATGTAATTTCATCTCTTTAAGCTCAATGTAAATGTAAGCATGAACAGCTTTTCAAGTCAAAGAAAGGCTTAGGCCATAAATAAAAAATATATATAATGAAGATATTAATCAAAACAGGGTGTGGAATAACAAAAATTATGTCTAAAACTTTTAGAAGAGTAATTAACATTTCAAATTTTTGTTCAAACAATAGAACTCCTTTATTTTTGTTTTATTTCTATAGCATTTAGCCTTCAGCCAGCACCTTTAGTTTTTAGGTACATTTTGGGTTGATGCAAGAAAAGTAGCACATTTGAAAACAACACCATTGTTGAAAAATCATGGATGACAAAAATAGAACAGTTAAAGGAATCATTCTGGCTTATTGATGTGATTACTAGGTGTTACTAGATTTCGGTAATGGGCAAAGTGAAAAGTGTCAAATAAGGCTCCTTGTAGTGCTCTTTATAGATTGAACTTGTTAGCATAGGAATAGATGGTCGTCTAACCCCAACAGAAAAACAACCCTTCTTCAGAGCCAACCCCAAGGAACAATTTGATTACAGAAACCTCACCAAGAAGCCATATGTGCCATGAGGCACCAGGCAAATATCATATAATATATTATAATATATAATAATATATAAAAAGATTAGTTAACTTTTAAATATCAATTTTACCCAGATTTTGAATTTTCCTGATAAGATTTCCATTCTTCAGGGGGTTCAGTTTTAAATGATATTTCAAATGTTTTTAATTTGTTCCCCATCTTTTTCAGTGTGTCTTTTTATTCCATTTTGTACACATGCATATTCATGAATTTAATGTTCTTTTACATGCGCACGTTCATGAATTTTTGCTTTTGTTTACGTCTTCATTTTTCAACTATAGATTTTTCTTCCAGTTGTAAATTTTTTCTTTGAATTTAAATTAATTTTTTTTTTATGGTTTATATAGAATTTATGTTATTAATTAAATTGTAATATTTGTTAATTTGTATTATTAATTAAATTATAACATTTTATGTTGTAATTATATTACTAATTAATATTTTAATTGATTTATTACCCTACATTATTATTAAAGTAACAAAGTAAATATTCGTAAATATGTTGGCATTGAACATGCACATGTAAAAGAATGTTAAATTCATGAATATGCACATGTAAAAAAATGAACTGAAAAATATGCGGAACAAACTGAAAACATTGGAAATATCATTTAAAACCAAACCCCTTGAAGGACAGAAATCTTACCAGGAAACTTTGAAGTCGGGGTAAAATTGATATTTAAAAGTAATCTTTTTTTATATAATATTAACAGTCTATTTTTAAAATTATTTTAATATCTTTAATAATGAGCATTATATATAAAAAATATCTGCCGTTTCTTAAATCTGAGATTATATATATAACTACTATAAACATTATATTTAGTGGATACATGTGTTTGAGTAGACATCCCTGTTTTGTAAACAGTGCAAATTTGTGTCTACCAGCCTGTGCATTTGAGAGTATTAATAAGGAATTTGTGCCTTTTGATAAGGTGCAAGCCTCTGTCTCCCTTGTTGGGGAAACTACCATTAAGCTTGGTGTGCTTTAGACTGCTCAACTAGGGAGGACTTTCACAGTTAAGCAATGTACAATTACCCTATTTAAGATGTGACAGTTTCTAAGATGGGGAAACAAGAGGAAGATCCTAGTATCACAGCCTCTTGTACCTACAACAAACATTCCATATGTAAGAGTTTTGTGGTGAAACAGATCCAGTGGTTTTATCAACATTACAATATGTGGGTGACTTTTCAATAGTAAGACTATTCACATTATTTACTGGAATTAGTCTCTTATGGGAGAAGGGTTTGGCAAAAGATTGCGTTTATAACATCCCATGTCGAAAAGTAGATGAGTGAAAATCAGCCATCCTCTTGATTTTAGATTAGAAGAACATAAGCCATAAAAATCTGGTATGATGGATCACATCTGAAGGAGGAAGGACATATACTACCCACTCTGAGACTTGGTCCAGATATGTAACAGGGAAATCTGCTAGAGAATGAGAAAATTGAAAGAGGTGATGTACATCAGCTTGCCAGACAGCCATAGAAGTTGGGCTTATATACATTTCAATACCATGCAGTTTATTTTAGGGTAGGAATCTGACCAGTGTCTAACTTTTTGACTCTGAGTATAAAACTGGACCTATGCCTACTATTTATTTATTTATTTTTACTTTAGTGTAAAAACCAATTAATTAATTCATTGCGATTTTTGGTCTATAAGACCAACATTGACAGCTGTTGATATGTCATCAAATTAACCAATCTGGCTTAACCTCTCATGTGCAGATTGAAATCAACAAGATGTTTGGGTGATGGACAATTCTGTCTGTGGACATAGTATTGCTGAAATGGATAGATCCAGTTGGCATATTAAAAAGTATTTTTTTTTTTAGTGTCACCATTTTCTGATACACTTGATGAAAACTGAATAGATTTGCCAAAACAGGGTAGCAACATTAAAAAAAAGTGGTTTAATTTTTCCAAACAGAATTTGAAACCGAAATACAATTTCTGGCATTGTGTTTTGAAATTCTAATATGAAGTATTGAGATCTGGGGTTTTTTTTGTTTTGTTTTTTTCCCCACACACATTTTGGCCAATATTCAGCCTCTCTCAAGCATGTTGCTTTTGGTGGGCTTTCAAAATTGCTTTGTGCTATTTTTCTTTTAATTTCTTCAGCCTAAAGAAGGGTGAATGAGATATCAATTGAAACCCACTAAAAACAAGAAAGATGAAGCTAACACTCTGGTATAAATAAATATTCATTTTCAAATGCAAGATATTCAGTAAATAACTTTGAATGCAGTTGAAAGTAAGACAAGGAATAAAGAACTTTGTTTTGATTTTAAAAGCTTTTAAATTTTTACAATTTAGTTTGATAGATAATTTTTGATGATTATTGGCTATCTATATATAAAATTCTGTGACTTCCATTAGTTCGTCTGTCTATCTGCTACACCCTCTAAAATAGCCAAACATTGACTGTTCAAAACCAAATTTTGGAGAGAAAACAAAATGACCAACAAAACATTTTATAGTATAATTACCAACAATATATTTTATAGCAAAATGACAAACAATACATTTTATCTGTAGTTGAAGATATGCAGTTGTATTCAAAATATATTAAGTTGAAGCCATAAAATTGTGTTCAAAATATTTAGATTTCGGTATTAAATAACCCATATAGGTATTGATATGCCATGAAACAAAATCGGCCAACTAACCAACATGAAAGAAGTCTTTCATGATATTAGTCCATATAATATCCTACAATTTCTTAAAGAAATCAAACTGTATTCCAAAATATAACTTCAACAAAAATAAAACATACATATACATATCTCTAGTAATTATAGTGATTTCCCAAGCGTAGCTTAGATGTGGCACAAGGCCAAAAGTAGAGGGGCACTCAGTGAGAATCGAACTCACTATTTAGTCGTAATTGTTCTAGCGAGACAAGCTTGCTAACCATTACACCACGCTGAGGTGCCTATCTCTAGTAATTATTAGTAATTAATATGTGCCGCTAGTATTTATGTCCACACAAACATGTATATGCAGAACTGAGTATCATTTACCATGTATTCAATTGTGAAACCAGAATAACATATATCATATCTTCATTATTTCAAAGCTCCCAAGAAAAATTAAATTTTGGCATTAAATGACTCCTGAAACATTGATATGTTGTTAAACAATCAAAGCAAATCAGATTGAGATTCTTGACAAAATCCAAAGTCTGTAATGTTATTGGTCCTAACCTGGATTTTTGGTTTCAATAACTTTCTCACTGCTGTGATGTGACATTCCGCTGTCTTTTCTATAAATATTTTCATAGCAGTTATTCTAATGAGCTCTCCACCTTAGCACCTCATTCATACGAATTTAAGCATACTTCTAGATTGGCAAATAGGCCTCAGTGTTTTGCAGTTGAATCAGCTAGATATAACTAAGTTCTTGCCTGTGGAACCCTCTTCCAGTTTCTTACTTCCCTGTATCCATTATCTTTGTGATTAAAATTGCATTTAAATTTTTAATCTGAATTCTGTTTTTTCCTGAATCTTGTTCTTTTATTCTCCTTTCTCCTCACTAAAGTTTTCTCGTTCTCTTTCACTCCCAGCAATCCCTTGCATCGTAGTTGCCTTGCTTGGAATGAAATTATTAAAAATAATTTGTAATTTGTTGCCAACAATAATTTTGGCATTTCTCTATCTAAACATTTAATCATAAATTTCACAGGTTGAAAAACACAGAAAGAATCAATGTCTTATTTTAGTCTTAATCATTTCACTCCAAGCAAGGTGATAAAGCCACTAAGACATATAGGGGTTACTGAGGGTTAAACAAATTGAGAAAACATTATTGAGAGGACAATAAAAGACCATGAGTCAAGGAGACAATATGACAATTGACATTACATTTAAATTTTTGAAGATCATAGTTAGCAGAAGCTGAAAGAGTTTCACAAGTGAGAATTGTGAAAGAAGGAACCATTAGTATAGAACTTACACTTAACAATTTCAATAGTAAAATAATGAGATGTAGCTGCCAATACCCAAGGGAAAAAAGAAACAGATTCATCCACTGTTAAAGATGCTGCCGCCAGCGATTTTCTTGATGAGCAAAAGGTGCTGTTTAATTATTTATACTTGGAATATTATCCTAGTCTTTGTTATTATTATCACAACAGCTGAAACATTGTGATAACAATAATGATGTGGACAAGAGGCCAAGTGTAAATAGTAACTCCCAGGAATTGAAGCAGAAAGTTTTATTTAATTAAATTTTATTTGTTTTAATCAATTCATCCCAAGCATGGTGATAATGTCAAGGTGCGACTGAGAGTAAAAGAAAAGAAGTGTTTAGAAGGAACCAGAAACAGAAAAAGGAATCAAGGGAAACATGGAATAAACCTCTACTCCAATTCAAAAGATGGAGGAGGAGTGTGAACCAGGCAATAGGCAAACCTATCTACTACTATTGTTCTGTTGAAAAAATGAAATACCTGGAGAAGATTGAATTTAGGGAAATTGCCAAGCAAGAATTCAGGTTATATCTGGTTATTTAAAAACATCTGCAATAAAAATTTCCCAAGAAATGATTGTTTTTGAAAAGACCATTCCCAGACATTCAAAAATTCCTAATTTAATGCTAAAAAACAAAGAAATTGGGCACTCATTACCACTGAACAGATTCTTATGGGGGGGGGGGGCTGAACCTCTTAGCTTGAAGTTTCCATCCATTATTTTTTCTCTCTTTCAACTAGAAGTTTTTTTACCAACATCTTTTTTTTTTATTTTGTTTTATTTATTTAGAACTCTCTATAATGATCAATTTTGTACTGATGAAGAACATTAAGATTAAGAATTATTTTTATTTCTATCAACAAGAACTATTTTTTCAACATCTTTTTTATTTTGTTTTATTTATTTAGAACTCTATAATGATCAATTTTGTACTGATTAATAACAATCTATTCAACAAAAAACATTTGAATTCTTGTCAGGTTCAAACTGAATACCCCATATATACATACATATATACACTAATTATCTTGGCTTATGACCACATCACATTAAAACAATTGTTCCTGTACGACCATTGAAGTTAAGCAACATGGAGCCTGATCAGTACCTACATAGGTGACCACTTGGTAATACCAGATGCTGTAAGCTTGGATATGTGGAAGGTGTAATCAGAAAGCTGAGTTCCAATTGTGTTCATTATATTCACTTACGTGTAAAATACCCTTCGGAAAGATATTACTCCGCCTCTTCTACCCCCAGCTATGAGTTAATTAGTAAGACTTGTATCACTAAACTATTATTATCTCCAAGAAAAATATTCTTACAATCTAATATATATATATATATATATATATATATATATATATTCTGGCTTTGAATAGCCAGCAAAACTAGGTTTCACAATTTTACCAGCTAGATGTAACCATAAGTTCTATTCTAATTGTTTCTTTTCTCACACTTCTCACTTGTGGAACTCCCTTCTAATTTCTTGCTTCCTTGCCATCTACAATCTTCAAAAAATTTAAATGCAATGTCGATCACAATCTTTTGTTTTCCCTTTTATTGTCCTTTCTCCCCACTAAGATCTCATTCTCTTCTACTCCCAGTACCTCCTTGTTTTCTTAGTGGCTTTATTGTCTTGCTTGGAATGAAATGATAAAAAAAAAAAAAAAAAAATGGGAATAATCTTGGACTACTTAACCTAGATATCAAACTTATTTGTCATCCCCTAACCTCCCTGATCATTCCAAGACGTCCAATAACTACAGCTGATCGATGCAGGGATCACTTTGATCCAGATCCTGCCCTATCCCACATTGTGATTTGCTTTGATCCTAAGGTGGCCAAGATCAAATCATCATCAGGTATCCCTGTATTGAGCTGGTCCAAGCAGGGTGAAGATGCAAAGAAAGGACATTCGAATAATAAAATAAATACTATTTTTATATAAGGTCCTTCGTACAACAGTTGGTTTAAAGTCTAGGAGTTTGCATGCAGACAATTATCGGCCCAAACTGCTTCTAAATCGGACATGACACTTTGTTAACTTGGTAAAGTTTGTTTTGCTGACTTGATGAAGTTTAGAACTTTTTTGGGGGCGGGGTGTATTTATTTTTAACTTTAGTTAATAATTATTTATCTACATCAAACAAGAATTTTGCTCATATTAAACATGATTCTGCATATTTTTTTTTTTTTTACTAGTTTTTAGATTAAATCATATTGCAAAACATTATCTTTATGATTTCCAACCTAACGAAGTTTTTTTTCATTTTACATCGTAGTAAATAAATAGAAAGTAATAAAATTATACATTATTTTTTCAACATAAAAAAACAAGTATAGCCTGTAATTTTTATTTTTTCTAACTATTTTGTGATTAAGCAAATTTTTAAATTAAATTTAAAGAAAATAAATCAATCTTTTTTTTTTTTTTTTTTTAAATTTCGCCCTAAGCAAGGCAGTAATGCCACTAGAATGCAGGGGGGTTACAGGAAGTGAAAGAGAATGAGAAGATTGTGAAGACTGAAAATCAGGGAGGATTGAGGAAAGAACAAAAAAAAGAAACAGGCTTCAAGAAGCCAGAAGATGGAAAATGACATTGCATTTAAACTTTTAAAAATTGTAGTTAACAGGTAAGCAAGAAATTCACCAGTGGGAAGAAAAGAAACTGTTAGTGTAGAAATGGCAGTAAACGTGTGGGTCCTAGAGGCCAATCTTGTAACACACTTAAATTCATGTAGTTGGCACACCATGGAAAATATCTAATCAGAGCAGTTGCCATGAAAATATTTGTAGAAAAGACATCACTGATTAACTGAAGTCGAGATGCTTGGTCAGAATTATATTACAGATCTTTGGATTTTTTTTTTTTTTCAAGAATCTCAAGATGTACAGTAGAAGAACCAGACTAGATATGGCAACAGTATTCTATACACGGACATATGGTAGATTTATAAATGTTCAAGATGGATTCTGACAAGAAAAATCTTCTGGCACAACACAGTGAACCAACTTTCCTTACAGCAGATGTAGCAATTGACTCAGTATAGTGACTCCACTTCCTGTTGGTGGAAAACGTGAGGCCAAGAAAGTGTAGTGTGTTGCTCTCCTGGAGTTTATGAATATGGCAGGCAGAAAAAGTTCTTTATGGTGATTAAATCAAAAGCATTAAAATTTATGAACCATTTCTTGCCCAATTAATCACTGATTCAAGGTCCTTTTCAAGAACAGTTTACTTTAATCATAAAATGAACTTAAAAAAATCTTATTTGGCCAAATTTATTTATAAGTTTTTGTACATCAGTACTTATGCCTGTGACTTTTAACTCAGTGTACCTGAGGAGCACATTTGATACAGACTAGTTTTTAAAATACAGTTTCCAGTAAGAAAATCTAATTGGAACTTATTTTTGTATGATTTTATTTAAATGGAGAATTGTCAATATACTCTGATTTATTTAAACTATTGTTATCATTTTTGTTATAGATTTTATAGATACAATGTTTTGATCAAGCAGGCTCTAATTATCTCCAGGTGTCAATTTTTGGTTGATCTTGTATTATTAATTTTGTGTTGTTCATCCCCTCTGATTTTACTACCTGATCCAAGGATTGAACCTACAACTACTAAGTGATTGCAACACTTTTAATAAACACTTTTTATATTAAAGAGTGATAACAGCTACTGAACCTTAGAAACCTATCTTCCTAAAAAATTGTTTGAAAGTTTCATAAATTTCAACCAACGGTAGTACAAGCTGCTCAGTCAAGGAATGCTGAATATTTCCTTATTAGGAAACTGCTAATATTATCATTACCATATATCTACTGTACCAATGCGCCAATGTATACACATGGTGTATCTTTGGAGCTTTTAAATTCAGATGGTTTTGATATTTGGTTATCATAGCATCTCTATCTATAAAAGGCAGGATGTATGTGTGTGTGTGTGTGTGTGTGTGTGTGTGTAACGAATGCACGGCCGCAATTTTCGACGGATTTGCACCAAAATTTATATGCACATGCTCCAAGTTAGCGGGAATGCCAAGTCTGACTTTGCATTTCCCAACTCCCATCAATAGTGTAAATAATTGATTTTTTCATGCTTCTATGGCACTTTTCATGTAGTTTGCAGCCATTTTCTACTGGCCAGAGTGAGAGCCTATAGGCAGGAAGATTCTATTGGTCAGCGTGAGAGCCAACAGCTGACTGACATGAATGTTAACTAGCATGCAAAAAAAAATCAATAGCTGCATTCATCACAAGTGGGAAAAATTTAAATCTGCATGGCATTTTATTCCAATTGGCTCATTCGCTTGCTTAAACTCAACGTTGATTCTGATTCCACAGAACTGGGTTGGGTGTGAAAAAGTATTTGTTGTTAACATTCTTTTTTTCATTCAGTTTTTCCAGTTACGAGTCCTTTTTTAAAGCTGATCATTTTGTGTTCATTTTGTTTAGTTCTTTTTTCATAACAGATTTAATGTTTAGTATAGAGCTTAGAAAGAATTTGCAGTGTGAGATAGGCAAGAAGTAAGCCATGTAACAACATCAGCACAGAAAAGGGCACTCCTTTAAAGGCAAGGAAGGGCAACAATATTTTAAGTCAAGTGATAGCGATTACTGTATGAGTCATATGATTTTTGAATCAAGCACAGGCAACACCGGGCCATGCTGCTAGTTTTCATACTATTTTTGACAATGTTGTTTTTATAGCAAAATCTATTTTAGTTTATTGGCTAGTTCTATAATTAATGTACAAGGTTTCCTCAAGAATATTTTACAGTACATGAAATAATGGTGACAAAAAGGTACATGCATAAAATAACAGAGACCAATTGATTTGCAATGCAAGATAACATTTATTTAATAAAATTAACAAAAGGAAAGTTTAAGACTTTCTTTTCCTAGATATAAACTGAATACACAAAAAAATGTATTGAATGTATTTGAGTGTGACTTGCCTGTGTAGGTGTGTTTGTGTGTGGAGCATCCACAGCCCCTTTTGCTTCGGTGTGAAAAGTTGATAGCACACAGTTCAAAAGGAGGAAAAACAGGAAAAGAGAGTTACTTAAGGGTTTGCTTGTTTTTATACCCTCAGGGCTGCTGCGGATACTATGTTTTTAAGGCACTACACTATAAACAACCAAAAAAGAAAACAATATTTTGAATAAATCAAATTATATAAACAGTTTTAATACTTTTCTTTTAAATGCTCAGATCCTTTTTTCTTTTCTTTTTTTTTCTTTGTTCTGCAGTGAAACATGATTAATAAACTTGTTTAATGCAAATATATTTATCTTTCATTAACAGTTGACATGCTGTCAAAATAAAGATAAAAGAAAAATCAACTTCTATGCTTAAATTTTTATTTTTATCTCTTTTTCTGAACCAGAATGCCCCCACCCCTCATTGAGATTCTGTTTTCATAGTAAAGGGCAGGTACCATTTCTTGACAAGGCAAATCACTGTGGATTATTCCATGAAACGGAGATACCTTTTCATCTGCATGCAATTCCCAGTACTTTTGCTAAAATGCATGGAGCTAGCCAATTTTTTTTTCTGACATTTTCAATACCATTTTCAAATTTAAGATTTTTGTCCTTACTTTTCTGATTTTCATCTATACAATTACACATTTTTGATAATGTTTTCAAACCATTAGATTATATTTATTTAATACCCAAATTATTATTTTACAGGTTCACATCTCTACTAAAACAGTTATCATTAAATATATAATATTGTATGCGTCTATTTAAGCATGTTTTATTTTTATGTATATATACATATATATATGTGTGTGTGTGTGTGCTCGTGTGTGTCTGTAAATTATTTGTAGATAGTGTATCTGTAAAGAAACAAAATAAATAAGACAAGAGAAAAAAAAACTATTCTTAGCTAATGCGTTTCATCTTCTGAGGGACTTTATCAAGGCACCTCTTGTTTTATATATATATATATATATATATATATAATTGTGTATTTGGGCAGCAATCCCTCTTTTATACAAGTCTTATTAACAATGACTGGTAATGCGGTTAAGCTTTTTATTTAATTTTTTTTTTTTTTCTTGTGTTAATATAAATTTTTTCTTTTCTGGATAATGTGTGTAAAAAGTGCTCGAAGGTTCTATATATCCAAGTGCTTTTGGTTATTCTTTTAACTGTTATCAAGGATGCCTTCTTATTTTTATTTTTAACTGAAGGTGTAGATTTATGTAACAGTATTGTATGTTACTATATGTGTGTACTAGTTTAGGAATAGTGCTTTATTACACAGCCACTAAGAGACCAACATTTCACTATGTCTTTACAATGTATATAGATATCAACAGCAGGTGATACAGTATCTGACTATATTTCTGAGATGAGGTATTGTAACTATTTACATCACTGAAACTGTTGCCCTCGTCTTTATTTCCATATTCACAATGTTTCAGCCCTTGTATGATCTGACCTTCTTCAGATAATATAAATGGTGTTCCAATAAATTGGACCAATTTTAAATGTGAATTAAGTTTAATCATCTAATGATTTTTTTTCTTTTCCTTTCAGATTTAACAACTTAAGTCTTTGGCAGTTTCAACATTGATTAACAATCTAACGTGTTAAAGTTTCAAGAGTGCAATTGGAAAAATTGTTCATAAATTCAAACTAACTGGGTTGGTGGCAGATGTGAAAACACCATTGCATTCTTGTTTACGCCATTCAGCTGAAAACATTGCTACAGGGCATGAGAATGTGTCCGAAAATCCAGACACTTTTATTCATCATCAAATGCAGGAATTGAACCTCTCCACAACAATGTTACATCATTTCCAATTGCACTCTCAGTTAGTCGATTATGTTGACCAAAAAATCACAAAGTGCGCAAAATGTATTTCTGTTTGAACGTCCATTTTTGTAATAGGCTTTGATAACTTTAACACGTTGTTTGATTGTTAATCTTTCCATGGTTGAAATTGTCAAAAACTTAAGTTGTTAAATGTGAAAGAAAAAGAAAAAATCATTAGATGCTTAAACTTAATTCACATTTAAAATTAGTTCAAGTTATTGGAACACCCTTTAGTTCAGCAAATATCCGAAAGTTTTGGATCAATATTTAATTCCATATTCACGATGTTTCAACCCTTGTATGCTCTGACCCTCTTCAGATGATATAATTACATTGGAATTTCAACCAATGCTTTTATGGTGATATATGTTGGAACACAAACTCAAAGCATTGGATGAGTAATCCAGAAAGTGACTTGATCCAAAGAGTTATGAGTTCAATACCTGGCCACAGGAGAGGGAACAAAAACAGAGAGTTGAGTTACTAAATGGAATTAACTGAAAATGACATATCCAAAAAAAGGCATGACATATGGAATTAGAACAATCTACCTCTATTTACTAAATGAAGGGTTTAGTTCAAAATTCCAACGTATATCAACTGAAGAATGTTGGAGCATACAACAGCTGAAACATCATGAATATAGCAGTAAAGATGATGACAACAGTCTGAACTGTGTAAAAAGTTTCATACAGATGTACAAGTAAGCCCACAGCAGCAAAATTGTTTACAAAAATATACAACACATTAACTAAGCAAACTAAATAGAAAAATTGATAGGTTCACATATCAACCAGTTCACACTCCTCCCCATCTTTTGACTAGGAGTAGTGGGTTATCTTTTGTTTCCTGTTTATGATTGGATTTCCAGACCATTCTAAAGTCTTTTTAATTCCCTTTCACTTCCAGTAGCCCCTTGTATCTTTATGGTGTCATCACCTTACTTGGGGTGAATTGATTAAAAAACAAAAGGAGTAAATTGAGGTGTACCTATAGAGATGTCTTTTTAGTTTTTAGTGTATACAAAGATCCAATGAAAGAGTGTGAGAAACTTAAATTGTGAGAAGAGTTCTTTATTGGTTTTGGTATAATTATTAGATATGTCTCTTTAGTCAAATAAGTTTAGGGCATTTGTTTGCTGTGTTGCCTTCAGTGCAACATGAGTTTTTACTGGAAACCAAAGGGTCATCCTTGAACAAGGTATGTTGCTTATCCTACATTACCATGGCGGAAAAATAGAAAGAAAAAAATGATATTTTTGCACCCTTTTCTTTTATACTGCTTTGGAAATACCATCTAGTAGTTGTTAGCAGAAGTCCTTTGGCAAACAAGTAGGGGTAATCTCACAACTTAACACTTTGAACCCATGTGGTCATTATACATGCCAGAGGTATGTGCATTTTGTTTACAAATGCTACAGTGATCCCAAACCAAACCCAGAAACCATGGATGTGGAGCTGTAAATATACCTGCTGTCTCCCTCCTATTGTGAATCAGAAGAGTCACTGGATGGTGTTTTACTCCAAGAGAAAATCCAGAATATGAAAACCACTTAATTCAGTAACTGTATGATCAAATTTGCTTAAGTATTTTTATTTTTTTGTGGGATGAAGACATCTGAAACCTGTTGTTGATAAAAACAAATAAGGAAGCCATTTATTTGCTCATATTTTTCTTCATTTTTAATTGCCATGTCATTCCAGGATGGAAGTGATGATATCTTTCCGCAGATCACTTTATTATCTGTTAATTGCCATGCATTCTTGGGAAAGATGGTAGTTTCCACCATTTCCTATTCCATAGTTTGGAATTCAGAGATTTTGTTCTTTTAAACTTGTTACCTCCCTATAAAGCTCAATCTAACCTACTATTTAACCCATAGATGATGGGAGAAAAGATGGATTCATGTGTTTCTCACAAGCATTTGTACAAAAGTAAATGCAACAGGCTGGCTTGGGATTTGAACTCAGCTCCTTCGGAGTGCATATTATACACAAATAATAATGTTATTTTTAGGGGACTTATTTGAAAGCATTGTGGCAGTGGAAAAATTATGCAGATTTTATTTGGTAGCCATTCGTCTTAAAAATGTCCTTGACATTCAGTGTTTAAAAGCAAATGTTTATACACAATGCTATCAGGCCTGTTGATGGAAAGACAAATAACAGCTGTGCAGTTCCTCAAAAGAAATACTTTGTAACCAAAAAAAATGACAAATCACCAATACAGGACAAGGCGTTAGCTAAAAGAAAAACTATGTATAAATACTCTTACTGTGATGAGTATCTTTGCATTGGTTGTGAGAACAGCAGCTAGTATTGCCTATCGCTCAGTTCACACTCCTCCTCAGTCTTTTGAACACTAGTAGAGGTTTTTTTCCGCATGTTTCCTGTATTTCTGATGGCTCCGCCTAAAATCTGAAATTGTTTTTTCTTTCTCAATAGGAGTAGATAATTTTACATATTGTCTGGTTCACACCCCTCCTTAGTCTTTTGGACACTAGTAAAGGTTTATCCATCATTTCCTATTTAGGACTGGTTTTCCAGTTCCTTCTAAAGTCTACTTCTAACTATACTTTCATTCCCTAATTAAATCTTGACCTCTGAGAGTGTGAAGTTAGCTATTATCTTTCCTGCATAGCTGTAAGTATTTCACTTCTTGCTCTTTCTTAGACTAATACAACTCAACACAGTAACCCTCTACCTTGAGTAGCCCTTGGGCCTTGTATTAGGTGAACATAAAGAAAAATTACCAGCCTTAAAATGTATTAATTTATGAATGTGTTTCTTGCATGTTGCAGTATCACATGGGTAATAAGAGGATTTATTTATGTTAATCAGAAGGCTAGGCTTCAAAGGCTTAACAAAATATGCTGTAATTTTTGACGACACGAACAAGAATTTAAGAAAAGGCACCAATATCAAAAGAACTTAAAACAATTACTTGGTTAGTACATTATTTAAACAAGTTAGCTGTAAATAATCAGCAATGCCTTTTTTATAGCCATCTCTCACTTGTTGCCAATTAATCGTTCTAAGTAACGCTTTAATCGAAATAAGTGCTGTGTAATTTGTTGAGTATTATAAAGGGATTTTATGTCTTTCATTTGTTATTGAATATTTAAAACCTCCTATTTTTTAAGATTCTTTTGCAAGCTCTTTTCCTGGGCTTCTTGTTTCTACCCAATCAAATGGATTTTTTCTTTTATTGAAATCTTTCATATTCATAAAATCCTATAGTTTCAATTGGTTTAGTGCCTTATTTAGACAAAATCATCATAAATAATCAAAAGTGCCCTTTAGTAATAACAATAATGCACTGATATTCAGAGAACTTAAAATGAATACTTGGTTACTTATTTTAGTGCACATTTTACTTAGAATTATTACCACATGGCACAAATAATAGTGTGTTAGTTAAACAAATTGGCCATAAATAATCAACAGATTTTATAGTCATATGTCACTTACATTATTGTTAAGAAAGTTTTACATTTACAATGTAAGCAATAGTTCTATGAGTGTCAGTCAGAAAGTTCATAGATCGACCAAGATATAAATGTTAATAGACACAAGAGTTGGTAGACTAAAAACATACAAGCGTACCAGAATAAAACAGTTTGTCAGCCAGCTGTTGTATTCTGGTACATCAATATAGACTAGCTATTGGGAATATTAACATAAATAAAAATGAACATAATATGTCCTCAAAATAACTCTAAATATATCAGACTACTATACCATAATCAAATGCATTCTAACTATAAGCAGGAGAAAAAATTCTAAAAAGAACCATAAACACTAATATATCCCCCACCGATCCAAGTTAAAAAATAAAATTAATTATATACTATACTAAATTTAATACAACCAACCTAGTCATCCTTAATAATTCTTCTCCATCAACTAGCATCTTACAAAAGACCAATATCATATATCAATTTAAATGTCCTTTGTGAGATTGCATCTCTGATAAAAATGTTAATACATATGTTGGTTTTACAACAACGACAATGACTAGAAGGTTTAGGTTTCACTTAAACGATTATAGTTCAATCTCAGAACATTTAAAGGAACACTCATGTCCACATTCACAGTTTAGACAAATATTAGTCAAAAATATCAGTGCTTCAAGATCATAAGCAAAACCTTCAAATTCTGGAAGCTCTTTATACAAGAGAATTGTGGCAAAAAATAAAGTCAACTACGAGTATAGCAACAAAATTCTTAAATGTTTATAGCAGCAAAGTGTTATATAAAAAAATACTAAATTAAAATACAATTAAAAAATCACATAAGTTACCTCCTTTGCCTAGCAGTGAAAAAACTCTTTTGAATTTACAGTGTTAACACATAACACATCCATTGCTATGCAACCCCCTGAAGATGATCTCAGATTGAAAATACTTAGGAAAATAAAAATTATTTGAAAGAAAATTTTAGAATTTTCCTTGATCAGCTTTTTACAGCCAACAAGAAATGAATTCATAGACTTCAAAGGATTAAAACTAAAATAAATTAACATGTCTAAATTATTTAACCAAACATGCTTGAATGAAAATCTGCTGCCTATATATATATATATATATATATATAAATGACAATATGAAAACTGTAGTTATTGCTGACGCGTTTCATCCAATGTGGACTTTATCAAAGCAAAAAACGAAATGAATTTAATTAAAGAACATAACTAATAATAACAAAAAATAGAATGTTCTTAGCAACTGGAGAAATGTAGAGTACACTATTTTCTTATTGTTAACTGAAAATAATGTCAGTTATTGTCACGTGTGGAGAATATTGTCATAACTGTGTTGGCGAATTCAACCATTTTCTTTTGATTTTACGATATTGTTGTGTACGTTTGTTTGGGAGAGCAGTAATTTTGTTAAGAAAGGTGAAATAGGGAAAAAGCCTGGGCATAGATTAATATTTGGGTAATATTCTATAGCAGCACTCTCTAGAATTTTCCTTCTGAGTGAATTATTTTCTTTTTTTATGAATGATTTGATTAGTTTCTACTCAAATCACTCTTCTAAAATTAAATCTGGAATTATTATAGGGTTCTATCTAAGAGTATTAAGAATCTGTAGTCCTCAATAATTAAAGAAGAAACATACAAAGAAAACACATTCAAAAACCTACAATACTCGTATCATTTCATCGACAACGCAAGAAGAAAGGCATACAAAATATACAACCAAAACAAAACTAATAACATAATCCGCAATAGTAAATTACATGAAAACAGATACATAATACTACCAACCAACTCTGTCACGTCCACTATCCAGAGTAACCTATCCTATCTAAATGATCTTAGAATAGTTACAAACACTTCTAAAACCATTATGGATATACTAAGATCTTCAAACACGAATAGCAATAATATTTCTGAAGCAGGCATTTATAAAATAAATTGCCAAAACTGTTCCTCCCAATATATTGGAGAAACAAGTAGAAATTTTAAAAAACGCATTTATGAGCACAAAAGAGACCTCACAAAAAACAACTTAGCTAATGCACTAGTCGTACATAGAAATAAATTCAACCATAATTTTGATTTTAAAAATGCTACATTCATAAAAAACAGAAAATAACTCACTTTATTTTTTTTTTTTTTATGTTGAGTAAATGCTCTGTTTTTAATTAAACAGTATTAATTACATTTACTGGCCTGAATGTTCAAAAAATTTCATAGAAAACATTCTTTGACAGAAATCAAATCTGTATCCCATACAGAAACCGTCACATAGCTTGAGGTACTGTTTAATCATTCAGCCACTGAGAACTTTCTGGTTAGCAAATAATATCTCATTAAATAATTTAGACCAGTTTCATCAACTTATTTTTAATAGGATCCTCTTGTAATTATAGAAAAATTTCTTAGTATACTTATTAAAGGAAGTAAAAAAATTACCATGTTGATGTATATTCATTTTATTTCAAGTACTTTCAACATTAATCCAATGTTTTCATCATGGTCTTGTTTTTTCTAAAACCAAAAAATTGTTGTGTTTATATGAAAATTAATCTACATGTGAAGTGAAAAACACAAAGGTTATGTACTGTACAATTTTAAATTCTATCATGTAGGTACACGTGCAAATGTCAAGGGAGGTAACCTAGATAACACAACAATTTTGACGACTGCAGACACTCCTGCAACTCTTCTGGATGGTCTCCTTGTTTAAGTTGGTGAATGCTGTTATAATCCTTGCCTTCAATTCATCCTTGGTATTAAAGGAGTTTTTTTGGTCTCTTGCTCAACTGCACCCCACACATGTGCAGTCTAGGGAGTCAAGTGGCCAGATGCAAGGGGTGATGTGGTTGCAGAAATTGTCATACAGCAATGACTAGGTTCTCCTGCTTGTGTCGCATGGTGCAGAGCCCTGTTGCCAGACATAGGGTCTTCCAGTAGCTGCACTCTTGACCCAGAGCAGCACTACCTCCTCAAAGCACTTGATGTAGGCCCCCATGTTCAGGCCGAGGCTCTGTGGGAAGATGAATAGAGGCATAAAGTCGCCATTACTAGGGATCACTCCAAACATTTTCATAATCACCATTAGACTCACCCGACTCTTTCCAAATCCTCTGCACTGTTCTCAGATTGACATCCAAACACACTCCAATGTTCATATTGGAGCTACCAGCAGGAATGCAAAGAAGTACAGCACACCATTTCCAAATTTCTGGCAGAGTGAATTGCATCATAGTGCTCTTTTTCTCACAGATGGGGCCTAACTGACCCTACTATACTCTGCACTGAACAAACTATGTGGATGTGCAAAATTAAAAATATAATATAGCGACAATTTATCCATCGCACCCTGTAGGTATGTGTGTGCGTGTATATATATATATATATATATATATATATATATATATATATATATATATATGAAATTAATGAGTGTATTCCTGTATAATAACACTTAAGGCAAGCTGTCTTTGCATATAAAATGCTCATTCATAAGAAATAATAAACAAATATCTTCTGGACTCAGTTCTGCAGAAATGGTATCTGCTCATCTTTACTTATATATATATATATATATATATATATATATAATAAAATTAAAATGTTCACTTGTTTCAACATTGAGTGAGCTTTGCAGGAAGTTATGCATTCTTCAAGAGTCTTGAAGAGTAGATATAATTTCTGTGAACTCAGAATAGAGACAAGATAAGTGGATGCTTAATTTTAATTATTATTATTAATGTTCTATCACTTGATATTAATATATAATATAATTATAAAGACTATTTAATTTAAAAATATTATGTTCCAGAAATATTCTATTTGACTATTTCAGCATAATTATCCATCCTACAAAATGTTTAATAACTAAAAAAAAAACAAAAAAAAAAAAAACCACTAATTGAGTTTCTTTTTGCCGGGCTTTCAGATAAGATTATTAACCATTTTTACACCATTGTAATCACTGAAAAACTCTGAATAATTCAGCTAGAAAGAGACCAGGTTAAAATTGTTTTGTGTCAAACCCACTGTCTTTGCAAATGAGCAATGATGAGAGGAAAAAGATCATTCAGACCTTCAGTAATGGTGTCATCATTCATACTCAGGCTTTTATCTTCAAAGTTATTTCAAGAACCATCAAGAGAACGGTGAATAAGTTTAAAAAAGTGGGAACAATAGAGAGGAAAACTAGATCAGGGGGTCACAACCGGAATAGGGATCATCATTTCAACTTAGAGCTAAAGAAATAGAAAAGATCCAATTCAATTGATATGACATTTGGCATGTGAAAGAGGAGTTTCAGCTATGACAGTTTGAATAGTAGTGAAAAAAGACATGAAAATGAAATTGTACATGAAACGTTTGAGGCACCTTGTTACTCCATGACAGAAAGTTAGAATGTTAGAAGGGGCTGAGATCATCTTGAATAAGTTGGAAAATGATCCTGGAATAATATAAATATAATAATTGAACTTTATTTCAATACTTCATGAGCTTCCAATCTTTAGCTATGATTAAATAATAATGAACATGTCACTTTCATTGATGATCAATTTCATCATGATTCTTCTGTTAAGCTTAGAGAGTAATTATACATTCTTATTGCTCAGAGTATAGTCCAATAGTGTTATAAAAACCTCGAAGAATTCCAGTAAGATATCTTTAATCATTTCTAAGATACAACTGTTCAGAGCTTAATCTAACAGTTGGACAATTTTGCTGTTACACTCAGTATATAACTTCAAACATTATTTTTGTGGGCACTTATTAATAGCATTTGAAGTAATAAAAATATCAGATTAAGAATAAATCAATTAACTCTTTAGAAACATTTACTTATATCAAAGTGTACCTGAGGGCAACAGTTTGTTTCATGTTTAAACACAATCTTTAGATGATGGCCTGAAGATTGCATGAAACAGACTTTCACTGCTGGATGTTGACCTCGGTGTCCACTTTTATATTTACATACACTCTATCCCTGCTGATACTAAGCACTTTAACCCATAAATATAACATTCCTTAAAACTATATTTTTATCATATATATATTATATATCTAAAATGGACACTCAAAAAAATTCTTTTTACCTCATGTGGGGAATAGGGTATTTCAGCAGATGATAAAATTTTATTGTCTGCCAAAATAGCCTATTCGCCACATAAGGTAAAAAGAATTTTTTTGATTCTTCATTTTATATATATATATTGATTGTTCATTATATTTCTCTGTACAAATAAAATACATTGAGTCCTCTTTTTGTGGATCAGTTTTAATATTACTAGGACCCACTTAGATCATACACCCACAAAATTTATTATATATTTATATATCATTCCTGCTTATTCACTTACACATTGAAAGATTAGATAAAAAATATATATTTTTTCTGTGGCCTTTAACCAAACATGTATTAATGAAGGATTGCTGCCTAAGTACATATTTTATAATTTGATATTTCTTTTAATAACACATTTAAAGGTTATGTTCATGTATTCTTGCAACAACTTTGTATTATGTTTAAATCTGATGGTGACTTTTTTTTTTTAATAATAATATGAAGTGTCTTTAAGCAAAGTTTTCAAAGGTAAGGAAAAATTGAAATTTTTAAAAATTTCACCTGCGTTCCTCCATTTTTAGCAGATAATATCAACTGTGAGTGGAAACTTAAGACTAAACCTAAATTGACAAATGATACTCAAAATGTTCTGCTCTAAAAATAGAAAATTGATAAATGACGCCATAACTGTTGCTTCAAAAGAACTTAAAGTAAACTCCTATTGTTTGTTATATTTTAGACTCCCTATTCTTCTGTGGTTACCCTAAAAGAAAAAAAAACTGCTACCTTTACATTGCAGATATACTGGAAATTTATAACAACCTCTGGTAATTACCAAACTCTATTGCTTTAACATAAATACCAAGACATAAAGGGTAATGAAAAAAATAGATCAGCTAACAAAATAACCTTTTATTAGGTCGGTACAAAAATAATATCGTTTTCTCACATAGTAACATATGTGAGAAAACGACATTATTTTTGCTCCAACCTAATACATGGAAATATCTAATATAAAAATTCTGTATACAAATCATAAAAAAAAAAAAACCTAGCAACTGGGGTGAGTAGCCATGGTCAAATGCAAAATAAGTAACAGAACTGTTCATCAAACAGAATTGACAAAGTTTGCAATAAGCAATAACAAAGGAAAGAAAAAAAAAATAATATAAAGCAAGCAAACAATATATGCAAAGCAAAGCGACAGTAATATAGCAAAATGTTTACAAGCTCAGAATTGGGTTTGACATACAAAATCAAGTTTGGACAAGCAAATGTAGTATTCTGCCTTCAACTCAAGACAGACCAGAATGAAACCAAGAATTGGCCTGTTTTATTGGCTAGGAAGAAATCCCAGCATGCATTTGTGTGCTTCTGCCTATAAATTGGGGAGGAGGTAAGTGTTTTACAGTCATTCCTGGGGACTGAAACTATTGACTTTATAAAGAGTAAATAACAAACAATATGAGACACATTCCCAGAAAACAAACTTTACAAACAACAACAACTACGTACCAAACAGGAATATGCAAAACTACTAAAAGAGCAAAGAGACAACACTGTGCTAACTAGAGTTTGTATTGGACATACAAAACTAAATCATGTACATCTACTAAGAGCTGAAGATGTACCTCAATGCACCCATTGCAATCATTGATTGATGGTTGAACACATTTTGATTGAATGCAAAAGCTATCAACTTAAATGTAGTAAATGCTACAATGTCACAAATATAAAAACATTGTTTAAATATGTTATTCTGGGCCAGATTATAGGGTTTCTGAAAGGAATAGGAATTTTTAAATTCCTTTAAAAATAGTTTTTGTATGGGTATGTAGGAACTAGTTTAAACAGTTCATATTGATAGATTAAACACTATTTACTATTTAAAAAGAATTGTAGCTACCAAACTGAGCTCCTCCAACTATTGGAAAAAAGAACAGTATATAGCTATATGTATTCACCTGATTGTCATAAACTGACTCATCAGGATTGACACACCGTTAGACAATATCTAACCAAACTACATTGCTATATATTTTTTTTTTTAAATCAGTATCACCCCAGACAAAGCAGTAAAGCCACTAAGATGCTGCCAATGTGACAGAAGCAAATTATATCTACAAGATATTTCCACAATAATGCAAAATATATGGGAGGAAAAGTTGGATATTAAACTTATATCAGAGTTTGACAGCTCAGCATCCAGACTAAATGTTGTTGAATGAATAGACAACACAGAACTATGTTAGCGGGATGTGTGAAGTGAAGAGGCCAGAACATGTGATTCCTCTAAGACTGTCTGATAGAGCATTTGCTGCCTATCAGTACTTAAGTGAAGAGTAAAAAGCAGATGTTGAACACAAAATTGGCCCTTTACTCAGCATTTGTGAAGGACAGGTTTGTCACGTATGAACAATTCTCTGAGAGACACCTTCAACCAGGGGGAATCCGTTGATGTGTACTTGGCAGAATTATGCAATTTGGTTGTATTGTTTGGGGGTATCAGCCACCATGGCTTGGTGTGCACTTTTGTCAAGGGATTGCCAAATTACTTGAAATGGCTCCTTCGCACTTCTCCTCAGATGGAGGTATTGACTATCGAACAGATGCTTGCTCATGATCGAGCAATAATGTAAGGCAAGAACCCAAACGAAGACTTGGCAGTAACAACAGCATGAGAGATGCCCCAAAGGACTATGCAACCTAGTGCTAGAGGTTCTAATAATTTGTCATTGATGCAGTGGCCTTAATCACTTCACCAAAGATTGCAAAAGCCTGCTCAGGGGAGGTGTGAAGCCTTGTATCCGTTGTTATACCTGTGATGAAATAGACTACGTATCCCGAGATTGTCCAGAGAAAAGGGACAGGGGATAACATCTCAGTGATGCCAGTTTCCTCTCCAGTCAAGATGAAAATTCAGCACTGCCAACAATAGAAATTAATGTGTGCGGAAGGCAGTGCATCACACGAGTGGACTCAGGATGCTCCTGCACCATAGTGAGCAAGATGGTGTGCCAAACGTGGAAGAAATGAAGCATTGACATTGTAACCATCAGCACTAGAATGTGGATATGCAGAGTTGGCAGAATGTCTTTCTACATCAGTGGAGGTTCAATTCACACAAGAATCGGTTTCTGTGTTCGCAGTGGTGCCAGTACTCTCGATTGAAGGACCTGATTTTCAGGTGGAATTTGATCAGCAGCAGCAGAATGAATTGAATCGAATGAATGAATGGACTGCATCCTGGAAATGGACAAAAGGCAAAACATCAGGCAAGTTGTAAAACCATGTTGCAGAGTATTCTGTGCTGATGAAAATCAGGGGATTATATGAGAGGGAGTTGCAACAGTAGATTGAGAAGTGTTGGCTTATTCTATATGATGAGCAGAAGCTTGGACCCCCAAGAGGGCTACTTCCACTAATTGCTGTTGTGCAGCAAAACAAGTTGAAATTGCGACCTGTAATGGATTACAGGGAACTCAACAACCATGTCGATGCATACACTGAAGACACTGATGTTTGTGCTAACAAACTAAGAGATTGGAGACCCAAAAGATTGAACGTCACACTGCTAGATCTCAAATCAGCCTATCTATGGGTGGGCATTGATGAACGACTTTGGCCATTTAGGATTTGGGCTGAACTTTGCCCCACTCCCAATAATGAGATCTGTCATCAATGCTGTCATATCTCAGACTTAAAAATCAGGGAGGCAACTGACAACCTGTGTGTAAATGTGGATATTACATCTGCAACTACTGTTGCTGGACACTTGTCATGCTTTGGACTGACAAGCAAAATTCTAGAACAACCAAAAATGGTGATTGGATACTTGGCTTAACTGTCTGGAAGGAAGACATCGTATTGGAAGCATGGGAATGTTCTTCCTGAAGTACCAGAGGTGCTCACCAGGAGGAAGGTATTCTCTTTTCATGGCAAGCTTGTTGGACACCTTCCAGTCTGTGCATAGCTGCAAGTAGCAGCTGGTGTCATCAGGTGAAGAGCAAGCATAGTGATGAAAATTTGGGATGATCGAACCAACAATGCCCCACTAAAAAGGATGCTGACAGAGACTCTTACCAGGGTGTGGCAAAATGACCCATGTAAAGGTGAGTGGTGTGTTGATAGCAAAGAACTATGTGGGTTGACACAAGTTCTTTGGTTAGTGGAGTCTTGCTTGAATCACTTGGGTCCATTATTGAAGATGCATGTTGGTTACAGCCAGAATCAGACACCCAATACATCAACCTGACAGAGCTAGATGTTATTATAAAAGGGATAAACTTGGCTGGTGTAAGACTGTACACTTAAAAACTGATCCACTGTGTGTATCACTGGCTCATGAACATGCTGACAGGCAAAGCCAGAGTAGGCACTAAGGTGCTAACCTTAAGGAATATGAGTTAATGGTGGACCTTACACTCATCAAATCAAATCAGAACAAAGTGGACAGAAGCACCAAAGTTCTGCAGAGGTGGCTGGAAGCAATGTAGAATGAAGCAGAACCTGTGCTACAGCTATATGCTGCAACTGGCAGCAGTATAGAACCGAATCAGATAAGACAAATACAGCAGACATTCAAGTGTAAAATGAATGATGTATTTTGTCAGGAAAATCACTTTATCTACGATGAAAGAGGCTGTGAAATTTGCTGTTAAATCCAACCTGGAATGTCTATCAATCAATCTGGCACTGATCCGATGACGAAAAGGAAATCTGGAGACAGTAGGTATATGAGAGTGCTCACTACCTGACCCTGATAGACTACAGATCTACACATTTTTCCATTTGGAGACAAGAAGATTCAACAACTATGATCCAGTATCTTAACTCTAGCTTTTTTGAGAAAGGCCCACTGAAAGAGATCTTGACGGCATTTAACAGAAGGAGCTTTAGAACATTTGCTAAGAGTTGGGATGTCCACCTGCATTTTCAGTGTGCACATGTGCCATTTGGAAATGGTATTTCTGAATGATCTCACAGATCCAGAAAGCAGATTGCTGCCAGAAAGCAATGCTCTGTCCAGGAAGTGGTTTACTGGTACAATGTTACACCAAATGATGGCACTCACAGTGTGACTGCAATGGCTAATGCCTTGTAACAGTATGAAGTCCGAGTGAAAGGTGTCAGCAGGATCCCTCTGCCTGAATCTGAGCAGGGTATGTACAAGAAAGGGGACATTGTACTAGTAAGGAATCCACCAAACAGATGTACGAGTAGAGTAGGAGGTGTATTAGACACAGCCTGTCCCCACAGCATAAGTGACATAAGATCACTTGCATGAGAGACTCAATCTGCATGAACTGGGTTATGTCTCACATGACCAAAAATCTGTGTAGCGACCTCACTAGACGTGATAAATGCCAGTCTTTGTTAACACTGGTGATGGATTTGAAGAGATGCCACCAGTGGGACAGGAGCAAATATGGGTTAGAGGGTGTGAAAGAATTAGGAACAGAAATATTAATAGTAAGAGGAAAGAGTAATCAGGAGAACAACAAATAGCGATTGGCATTGCATTTAATTTTTTGCAGATTAAAGTTGGCTGAAAATCATGGAGCTGGAAGGAAGTTCCACGAGCAAGAAGTGAAAGAAAAGAAACTATTAGTATAGAATTTATAGTTACATCTAGCCAGCTTGACTGTAAACTGATGAAATCTCGCCCACCAGTCTAGTGCTGTGCTTAAATTAAAAAAGTCTAGGTACCATAGCAAAGAATTTATCCAAACAATTAGCATGAAAGTATTTATAGAAAAGACATAGAGAGTCAACCTTACGGTTGAAATGTTCCTCAAAATACTTCAATGTTAATTAAATCTTTCTGAAAATTAATAATGGTTCCAAGTATATAATTGATGAAGTGTTTCATTTTCATTGTTGGGAGGTAGTAACATGGCATTAGAAGAAAGAAAAAAGTAAACTTGTATTTAGTTTAAAAAAATCAAAAACCAAATTTGAAAAGTGTGTTTTTGATTAACTATTAAATTTCCGTGCTTTTAGAGATTAATTTTTGTCAGTTATGCATTTGGCAGATGTGCCAATGGTGTAACGGACAGCATCTTAGAATGAGAAATCAGCAAGCCAAGTTCAAATTCTGGTCAAGATCGTTGCATTCACTTTCACACAAATATCCTTGTAACTGCTATGATTCCACCACTTCTCTCAGTGCTTAATAGCAGGGTAGAGACTGAACTCTTTGACCATGGTTGTCAACCAGTATAGGAGAAGGACAACTGAATTCAAAACCTTATGGGACTCTGGTGGAGAAAATATATTTGAACTGTAACTAAGATCCATTCAGTATAATTTCAGTATAGTTCATATTTTGATTTGTCACTGTTGAGACTGGTCATGATTAAATTTAATTGGCAAAACTGCCCAACAAACAGAATTGACAAAAGTTTGTAATAAACAAGAAAAGAAAAGAATAGGGCAAAAATGAGAAACAATATATGCAAGACAAAGCGACAGTAATAAGGCAAAAAGTTCACAAACTAAGAATTGATGTTGACACAAGAGAGAATTCGGATAAACAAACATAGCATTCTAACTTCAAGAGATAACAGAGTGGGACCGAGACAGATGAGTCCAAGAAGTGGCCTATCTTATTGGCTAAGAAGAAATCCCAGTATGCATCTGTGTGGTTTTGCCTGTAAATTGGGGAGAGGAAAGTGTTTTGCAGTTATTCCTAGTATAGATGGGAATCAGCAAGGCCATAGGTTGTCTCTGTAGATGTTGAACAAACACCAATGTTTATGAGAAAATGGATATTATTTTATTTATTTTTTTTTTTTTTTTTTAAGCGTTTCATCCCAAGCAAGGCGGAAAGCCCTAGGACGCAAGGGGTTACAGAAGATTTGGAGCAAGATCAGATAGGAGGAAAGGATGAGGAGAAGGATAGTGGATAGATCAAGGCAACTGGAGATGTCGGTTGACATTACATTTGAATAGTTGGAGATTATAACTCTCAGGGAAACTGGAATAGGGAAGGGAGTTCAGCAGGCGATAGGTGCATGATATGAAGCTATTGGAGTAGAAGAGACGGCTACATTTAATAGTTTTGACAGTGAAAGGGTGAGAGCGAGATGCCAGCCTTGTAGGGGATTTGAATTCATGAAGTCTAGGAACCAGCGAATGCAGCTCCTTGGAGCAATTACCATGAAAGTATTTGTAAAAAAGACAGAGGCGACGGCACATCTGTGGGAGAGCAACTGTAGACGAGATGCCAGAACAGGGCCAATTATATTGCATATCCGCCTCTGGATATGCTTGGAAAATGAGCAACAATACATAAGATGAAGAAAAAAAAATATCACACTGATTTACAGAGTGGCTTCAAGTTGAATCAGCTCTGATGAGAGATGCATTTGGTTAGATTAAATGAAGATGTAGAAAAACTCAGTGATATTCTGGAAAATACAAAGGTCAGGTAGCCATGACATAAAATTTAATTTGAAGAATTTTTTATGGTTTTTTATTCTTATATCCTAATTATAGATAAACTCTCAAGTATTTTATTTTTTTTTTTATCTGTCAGTTGCCACTTAAAATTTTCAACTTGCTTCATTATTTTGTTTCTTTTATTTTAGGTAATGGATTCAATATGGCTGGTCCTGAAAGGCAACGTTAGTTTGGCTTTCTCATTTCTCACGGCTGTCCTGTCCCTTTTATTTGGTGGTGGAACTGCTCTTTTGAATTTCATAATCTCTGCCGTAAGTTTTATTGCTTTTTATGCTTGTCATCTTGTATCTGTTAATATGTAAACATTATTTTTTTAGTATAGCCTGAAGAAGCAGAGAAAATTACTGTCAAAAAGAAAAAAGATGGTGCAAGTCCTCTTAAGTGGCCAGCTTTCCAATCAACCCATATCAAAGAGGATCATTGATAAGTTTAACATTAAACAATAAAACAGAATTATCAATAACAACAAGGTAAAACTTTTTAAAAGTTATGGACCAAGGTGCTAGTGAGATAAATTTTCCTTTGTTTGGCACTTAATTTTTGGCTTTTTTTTTGTCATCTGAAACTGATTTTTTGTTTAAAGAAAGTCAAGGAAAGCACTTTCTAAAACACATGATAACAGCATAAGTTTAAAATATGAAGAAATAAGGAAAGTGTAGAGGTAACTTTTTTAGATGAACAATCTTTCTTTTTCTGAATAAACAAAATCAGGAATTTTAATTTCATCTAATATATCTTTTATAGTAACCTGTTCAAAGATAAATAAACATTTAAATTTTCAAAATTTCACCCACTATTTTTATGTGATGCCATGGACACAAATGTTAAAAATGAAGATGTGGTTTTATCTTGATCTCTCACAGCATCCACTTTGACCAAAGGGAAAGAAAGGAGTGGATGAGAAGTTTTTGGTGGCACAAACTGGACACTGATTATTTTCAGATGCTACTCTATATTAAGTCTGGCTTGGGATCAGAGAGAGATCTGATCTGCCCTTGGTAAAAGATAGTTTTCCATTGTGTAGTTCCAATGCCACCCATGTGTAAATATGCAGGGATGCAATCGACATAGAAGTTGTCCAATGTGTCACCTACCTACTCAAGCAGTCGAAGCCCTGAATAAACACTTAATATTCACATTCTTATTTCTCAACATGGCATTTGTCTTTCATCTTCTTACCTTTGAACAGGAAGCAGGCCCTTTCCCAAGTTTTGGTGCACACCAATGAGATCAAGAATTGAAATGCAACACGGAGTAATCACTGGCCAGTCAGAGGAAAGCTTGAGCAAGGGTCACATTGTGTTTACATTTATGCATTTTATCAAATAATTATCAACTATAAGTAAAAACTTAAAGACAAAATGTCAAAACCCATAATAACAAATGTATTACAATTTTCATAAAATAACCCATAATAACAAATGATGCTAGAAATGTCATGTTACAGTATTTGTTGCAGTGCTCTAAAATTGAAAAACTAATAGGTAACTGTTGCTATAAAGCTACAAGCCCATCAGGGTGAATGTGATGTGCACTTGCCCCCAGTAAAGAATGTTTCAGGCAAGACACGACAAAACATATGAGCAACTTTACTCAAATTTGACTAATTCTTAAGCAATTCTCTTATGGATGTCAGTGTAAACAAAGCAACAACAAAAAAAAAAGGAAAACATAACAATGTAAAATTAAAGAAAAAAAATATCGCAGAGAATGCTGGACAATCTCCTCACAGATGAAGAAGAGACTTGAAGCAACAGAAATATGGTTCTGCAAAAGGATGCTGAGAATACCATAGACTGAGCATGTGAGCAACAATAAAGTCTTAGAGAAAATGGAAACAAAAAAAAAAACATACTTATACTTAACATCAGAAAGAGACAGTTGAAATTTCATAGGCAGATGAGGAAAGTGGGCTTGGAAAATTTGATACTCACAGGACAGATCGAAAGCAAGAGGAACAGAAGAAAACAATGCATAACCTGCCTAGTGAGCTTGAGCAAAAATGAATGGCAGAATAAGGTTTAGGTGAGATAACAAAAAGAGAAAATTTATTAAGAGCTACAAAGGATAGGAAATTGTGGAAAGCCATGATCACAAATGTCTTGAAGGGACACAACACATAGGTGAAAAAATACATTATTTTATACTGCATTGACGAATTCTAATTTTCCTATTCTAATTACGTTGAAATATGTTTTCTTTTCTAGTTATTAGACCCAAATATAAGTTTTAAGTAACCATTTTGGCCGTTGTAGCATACAACGGCCAAAATGTTGTGAATATGACATTAAAGATGAAGACAACAGTCCGAACAATGTAAATAATGTAAAAAGTTACTACCATATATACTTGACTATAGTGCAAGTGTTTATTAGTTTGTTTGTTTTTTTCGGGGGGTACACAAAAAATAGGGGATTCACACTATACACAGGTAATTCTTTTGAAAAGCTTAAAAATTAAGCATTTTCAGTAACCAGTGGCACTATATACGGTTAATTTTTTCTGGGGAGATTAAAATTCATGCAAAATGTTCAAGGGTCGCACTATACATGAAATTGGCTTCATTAAACTGTATTAAAAATTCTGTCAATTTTGCTTGTTTAGTTACAATGAAATGTTTTCTTTTCTATTTATTAAGCACAAGATTTAAGTAGCCTGAGTATTAATTCTTGTGCATTTCTTAAGCAATTCAAGTTCTGGTCAAAATCCTTAGTTGCTTATAAAAAAAAAAAATCTTATACTTTTTTTTTTTTTTTTTTTTTTTATATAATCAGAATCACCCCAAGCAAGCCAATAATACCACTAAAACACAAGGGGTTACAGGGTGTGGAAGAATTATGAACAGAAACATTAATGGTGAGCAGAAAGAGAAGATAGTAATCAGGTGGACAGTAGATAGTAATTGACATTGCATTTAAATTTTTACAGAGTAAAGTTGGCTGGCAGGCAAAAAGGGAGTTCCACAAGCAAGAAGGTGTGAGAAAAGAAAGTGTTAGCATAGAACTTATGGTTACATCTAGCCAGCTCATCTGTAAATAGATGAGATCTCTAAGCCAGTCTAGTACTGTGCTGAAATTCATAAAATCTAGATACCATAGTCAATTACTATGAAAGTATTTATAGAAAAGACATAAAGAGGCAACCTTACAGTCGGGGGAAAGTGACTGGAGATGAGCTGCCAGATCAGCACCAATCATATTGCAGATTCTTCTTTGGAACTTATCAAGGAGCTGAAGTTAAATAGCAGTTTCATACTGAAAGAGATGAAAAAAAAATTCAACAAAATCTCACAATCTGTTGACTTTTACAAGACATTTGATCCCATCAGCAGAGATCTCATTTTCAAAATCCTCCAACTCTGTGGTATACCCTCTAGAATTATTAAGGCAATTAGAGCTCTGAACAGAAACACCACTGCCACCATTGTATCGCCTGATGACGAGACTTATTCATTTGAAGTTAAAACAGGATTTCTACAAGGCAACACACTTACTCCTTTTCTGTTTATAATTGTTCTGGACTATGTTCTGCATATTTCTCTCGACAACATGGAGGAAAAGGACTCCTTTTGAAACTTCACCAGAGTAGTTGGTACCCTCCACAACACCTGACCGACCTTGACTTTGCCGATGATCTTGCATTAATTTCTCAATGTATCAAGGATGCAATCACTCGAGCAAGCAGTGGCCCAGGTAGGTCTCTATTGCAACGGGTGTAAGACAGAATATATTAGGTTGGTGCAAAAATAATGTCGTTTTCTCACATAGTAACATATGTGAGAAAACAACATTATTTTTGCACCAACCTAATATCACAACCTCCCCTGAACCATCAGAGTTGAAATCACTCAATAATATATCCATCAAAAGAGTTGAGGACTTCAAATATCTTGGATCTCACATAATAGATTCCCAAAAAGACTTCAACACTTGCAAAGCTCTTGCATAGGATGCGTGTTACAAACTTCACAAGATTTGGCACTCAAATTTTCCATCCTCCTTAAAAGTCCAAACCTTTTGAACATTGATTGAACCAGTCCTACTGTATGGATCAGAGACTTGGCCATTATCTGTTCATTTTGAAAGATGACTGGATGGAACATTTACAAATCTGCTTAGAAAAATCCAGAACATCAGTTGGAGATCCCATGCAACACTTAACATAATTTACAGAGAACTGAGACCAATCTCTCTTAAGCTCAAATAAAAACAATTACAGTTTGCCAGCCACTTCCACCAAGCGGACATGAAAATTGTCTCATCCTCACGCATATGGTATCTTTCTGGAAATGTCTTCTCACAAAAATTGACTTTCCCTGACACCATAATTTGAGACTCAGTGTTGGATATTGGGTATCTGGAGACAGCAATACAGGACTGAACAGTGTGGAAAGTGATTGTCACTGGAGTTCTGACCAACTATAGGGAGGTCGAAGGATGATAATGATGAAATAGCAAGGGCACTAGACCATATGTGGCAACAATATTCTAAGCATGGATGAATGTTAGATTTATAGATATGTAAGATAGATTCTGGAGAAAAAAATTGTCTTATCCGACATAGTGAACCAACTTTCATAGCAGCTGACCTAGCATTGGATTCAATATGGGCTTTCCACTTCATATCAGCAGACAACATGAGCCCAAGAAGGTGCAACAAGTCACTTTCCTGGAGGATAGCATCAGCCATGCTGATGGAAGGTAGCAAAGGATCACTCAGATGATTAATGAAGAGAAGTAAACAAGAGAAATTTTTATTGATTTCATTTTTGGTTGATTAAAAAGTGAAAATATTTTTTTTTATTCACCTTAAACAAAGTAGTAAAGCCACAAGGGTTTACTGGGTGTGGAAGAATTAGAAAACAGAAAAATTACCAAGGAGCGAGAACAAAAGAAGAGTAATCAGGAGAACAGTAGATAACGATTGATATTGCATTTAAATTTTTGAAGATTAAAGTTGGCTGGTAAGCATGGATGCAAAAGGGAGTTCCACAAGTGAGAAGTGCAAGGAAAGAAACTGTTAACATAAAACTTAGGGTTACATCTAGCCAACTGAACTGTAAATTGATGAGACCTCATCACTAGTCTAGTACTACACTTAAATTCATAAAGTCTAGGCACCATAGCAAAGAGCTCATCTGAATAATTACTATGGAATTATTTATAGAAAAGGCACAGGGAGGCAACTTTACCGCAGTGGGAAAGTGTCTGAAGCAAAGCTGCCAGATCAGGACCAATAATATTGCTGGTTCTCTTTGGATTTTATCAAGGATCTCTAACTATATAGCAGGAGCACTGAAACATATGTGACAGTAATATTCTAAGCATGGACAAATGGTAGACTTATGAATATGTAAAATAGATTCTGGAGAGAAAAATTGTCTGGCACAACACAGTGAACCAACTTTCTTAACAGTTGACCTAGTAATAAATTCAATAATCTTTCTACTTCATGTCAGTCAAGAATGTTAGCCTGTGTAGGTGCAACAAGTCACTCGCCTGAAGGTTAGCATTAGCCATGCTGATGAAAGGCACAAATGGATCTATCAGATGATTAATAGAGAGCAGGTTAGTTTTGGAGGCCTTAAAATTAACACGCCATCCTTTTCATCAGTTAACAACAGACTGAAGGTTGGTTTTGACATCAGCTGCCAATTTGACCATATCAAGCTGATCAGACTTAAGTGTTGTGTCATCAGCACAGATACCAAATCAAGAGTTGATGTCATGTGGAAGTTCATTAATGAAAATTAAAAACAAATGACCAAGGATAGAGCTCAGGAAGACACCTGCATTAGTATGAAAGGATCTACAAGGTGTCCAGTAAAAAAAGCTGCAAATCACTGTTTTATCTTTCAAGAATAATTGACCTTGAATGACCTTCTTGAATATTCATGACCTTGAATAATCATTCAACTCTCACACAATTACTTAACTGATTGGTTCTTTTATAATTGCTGCTCGATCTTGTCAATCATCATTTAAAGTTTATTTGCAGACAACTTTCTTCTTTCATTCTGCCTTTCTCATATGGCAAAACAACGCACTGATTTTGAGTGTCAAGTTATTGTACTTTTCAAAGAAAAACATCTGATGTGGGGATTGATGAGATGTGCAGAAATTCTTCGTAAATTTTTCAGTCGCATCAGTTGTCACAAGTTTTCAACAGTTGTCTCAAGTCTTTGTGAATTTACCGCTTTTTTACTGGGCACCCTGTAGAAGGGTGACCAGTCAGGTTAACTTTCATTTCACAATTTTATAAGAAAGACCAGATCAGTCAAAAGTAATTGAAAATTATTTCTCTCCAACTATTGAATAGTCTTTCATGCATATTTCTTTCATATCCATATTTTTTCCATATATTTTATGCCTATATGTCTTTCATATCCATATTTCTTCCATATATCTTTCATATCCATATTTCTTTCATATATTTCTTCAATATATCTTCCATATCCATATGTCTTTCATGTATATTTCTTTTATTTCCTCAGGCCATATTTTTAACAACACTCTTCTATCTATTGGCATCAAGCGGTGATCAATACAAACCAGTTCAATGGTTTACGGCATTTGCTCCTATGCAAGGTGGTAACAGCATTGGCCAAGCAGTGGAAGATGCTGTCAGGTAAGTTTGTCTCTTGGCTGGAAGAAGCTTCTTTTTCTATGTGCCATATCCTTTTGAGATCTTGGCTATCAAGGATCTCCACAATTTCCGGTCCTTTCCAGCTCTTAATAAATTTTATCTTTTTTGCCATCTCTCCCAAACTCTGTTCTGCCAATCATTTATACAAGTTTGTTAGGTATGGTTTCCTATTTCCCTTCAAGCTTTCAATATGTTCTCCGAGTATCAAATTTTCTAAACCTAGTTTCCTCATTATGTACCTGCAAAATTTCGATTTTTGATAGTAAGTATGTATCCTTTTCTTTCTATTTTCTCTAAAACTTTGTCATTGCTAACATGTTTGACTCGTGGTATTCTCAGCATCCTTCTGTAGAGCCACATTTTTGTTGCCTCAAATCTCCTCTTCATCTGCAAGGAGATTGTCCAGCATTCACTACCATATAGGATGACTGATATTACATAATAGTTCAGTACTCTTTTCTTTGTTTCCAATTAAATTTTCCTGTTTCTTAATACTTGTGATATAACCATCTTCATCTTTGTTTGAAGCAACCATATCCTTATTCTTGGCCTTTTCCATGCTTGAAGCAACTAAATCCTCACAATATATCATATTCAGTTCCATCCATGGCATTTAAGATGCCACATTTTTTGAAAGATTTAATCATTTTTTCAGGGATTTCTCAGAAATCATGATGACAAGGTAGTGTTGTTTTACATTTATGTCAAGCAGATAGGTTGTACCCCTAATATTTTGTGAAATTTTTGGTAAAAAAAAAAAGTGCATCCTATCCACAAGTATATATGATATTTAATTTTAACTTCAAAAATTTTAGAAAATCAAAAATATTTTTGGCTTTAAATAACCTACAAAAGGTTGATAAGCTGTAAAAAACAAATCAATCAATCATATCGGATGAACCCAGAAACTCTTCAGAAAATGTTTTTAATGTTTAGTTGCAGGATAGAGAGTAGTGATATCTTCTCAGTTTAACCAAGAAGTGATTCTAAATGAAGAAAAATTATTACTTTAATGGTAGTTCAGATTTCAGTGGAGTGGTTTTTGCCAAGAACATTTCACTCCTACTCTGCATGCTTTTTTAATCATTTCACCCCAAGCAAAGTAATAAAGCCACTGAGGCACAAGAAAAAGTGAAAGAAACTAAGAAAACTTTATTGAAGAGAGAAGACAAAACAACTGGATTCAAAGAGACAGAAGTTGATGATGCACATTGCATTTGAATTTTTGATTGTAGGCAACAGGAAAGCAAGAAAATAAAAAAAAGAGTTCCAGAGGCTAGAAGTGCAAGAGAAGAAACTATTAGAATAGAATTTATGGTTACATCTATCTGAGACCTAACTGCCAGTCTAGTACTGCACTTAAATTCATAAAGTCACGATACCAAAAATGAAAGCTCATCAGAACAGTTGCCATGAAAATATTTATAGAAGGCATCTATATTATGGTGGTGGGAAAGGGATTGAAGTCGATATACCAGGTCAGGACTGATAATATTGCAGATTCTTTTTTTGGATTTCATCAAGAATCTCAAGATATATAGCAGAAGCCCCAGATCAGAAGTGACAGCAATTTTAAATGCATGGATAAATAGTAGACATATAGATCTTACTTTTTCCTTTCTTTTTAAAAATATAAACTAAAAAAATGTTGTTTTTTTTTGTTATCATGATTTAATCCTTTTTAATCATAAATATTCAATTCTGGAGTCATCATGTTTATGAAAAGTGTATTTTGATGTTAGCCTAACACCATTAACTTAATCCATTCTGAGTATGACAATAAACTACATCCATATCCTGGGTAAAATGATAAACTACATCCACGTCCTGGGTAAGATGATAAACTACATCCAACAGCAAAGCCTCTGATCAGGAGGTTTTGAGGGGCATGGAACCACCTCTTAATTTCTAGTGTTCCCAGGTCTACCCTAACCCGGGATGGTAGCACCTGTTAGGGTCCCAGCTATGGGTAAATAGTTAACCCCCAAAATGAGGTTAAAACAATAACAAAGTGTAAAAATAGGTTTTAATATCAGCAATACTTTGTAAAAAATTATTATCAGCAATAAATTTTTGAAGAAATATTATTACCAACAATACATTATTACCAGCAATACAGTTTTGAAAAAGGAAATATTACCAGCAATCAAAATCTTGTCGGCATTAAATAACCCATTGCAGTTGATATACAAACCAATATATAAAACAAAACAAACCAATACATACTGAGATAGATAAAAAATATATTTTCCCAGCAATAAAAATCTTGTCGGTATTAAATAACCAATTGACGTTGATATGCCATAAAACAAAACAAAACAAACCATTAACTTAACCATAAGAATACAAGATGAAGTGTGATTATTTTTTTTTGGTTGGTTGTTTTTTTTTTCTTGACAGGTAAGATGGTACTGTCTGATGTAAAAGTTAAGAAATGAGTTTTAAGTGTTAAAAGCACTCATCCTCAGAAATGGTTATTTATAAATTTTCATATACAAGCTTGTTCTCTTATTTTTTCAGTGGAGTTTTCATGGCTTCCTTGAAAATGGCAGCATTCTACGGTCTTTATACTTGGTTGACTCACACTATCTTCAGTGTCAATATTGTTTTTATACCATCAGGTAAATGTTTTTTTGTTTTCCATCTCTTTCTTTCTTACTGTTTCCTATATATCCATTCTTAAAAGAAAATATTCTTGTTTATATTCCATGACTGAAACTAGAACTGCATCCATATATGTATCAACCTGAGAAGACAGTTCCAGCATGTGATATCATCAGAAAGTGCCTGAAAACTATACCATGGCATAACCTAAGATTTGTCAATTAAAAAATAGAGAAAACTGAAAGCTGTCAATGGTCGTACCATCACAAAGTCATTCAGGCTGAGGGTTTGGGCATACTGGCCTCATTCAAACTGTTGATCACCTTACAACCACATCATGTTGAAACACCAGTTACTATATGATCACTAAAGTTAAGCAATGTCTAGCCTGGTCAGTACCTAGATGAGTGACACATACAGTTTAGTGTTGATGGCACGATCATGTGGAACATGCTTGAAGTGCAGTACTCTTTAGAAACTTCACGAGACAAAGATCAAGATTTGTTTTTTTTCTTTCTGCTTCCTAAGTGAATGAGGACTTTCTGGCCAACCTAGTATTTTGAAACCCTTTCTTAGTCATCCCAAGAACAATTCAACACATCTCTTTGTGTTTGTTGGATAATTTCATATATGAAGTATATTCAATGCAACATACAGATGAAACAAAAAATTGAATTGTAATATATTTTCCTAATGATTTTATAATTGTAACAAATTAAAATCTGAGAAAAGGTTAAATAAAGCATTATCTTATAGAGACATTATTATGATAAATAATAATGAAAATTATAAATAAAACAATAACATTTAAATTTTGTTTAAAATAAATTAAATAAAAATACTCCCAGCATGCAACAAAAACTGTTTCTGTCTGAAATATAGACATCCCGCCAAAATACATTAAATTCAGTCTCTTCACCATGAACCTTGGTGCAGGCAACACATCTCCAATTTCTCTCTGTGATATGGTGTGTAATAATATGAAGTAACTTCTTCTTATCATTACATGTACCATGAAACAATTGTAACTTAAATAAATATACACGCTATACAAAAAAAATATAAATTGTATGAAATTAACATACAATTTACAATGCTTTTCCTGTTATTTGTGTACATTTTATTTCCTGTCCGGTATGCTTTTATCTCCGTGAACACGAGGCTAATTTCTTCTGTTATGATGTGAGTGACCCCCCCTCCTATCTTTAAAGAATTCCATTTTCTTTCCTTCACTACATCATTAACATTAATGTCTTTTCTCTCTATCTCCAGCATTAGCAGCCATTTTTGGTGCTATCCCCTTTTTAGGGACTTACTGGGCAGTGATTCCTGCTGTTCTTGAACTTTGGCTGGTCAACCGAGAAGGCCTCCAAGCCATATTATTGATAGTGGCCCACCTCCTGCCAACTTATGTTGTAGATACAGCCATCTACAGTGAAATAAAGGGGTAAGTAAACTTATTCAATAAATCCCCACAAATTCTGAGGTTAACATAAGTGCAGTTAAATAGTATGAGCATCACATGGTCAGGTATTATTCTTCTGGAACAGTACATCACCTTCTTGTTGCTTCTGAATATGCATCAGGTAGCATGAAGTCTTTGTTTTTTCCATTTGTATCCTAATTTCTGAACTAATGAAATGGAATCATCACAATCACTTAAGTCTGTTGAAGATAAAAATGTATTTTTTTTATGGGGGGGGGTTCTGATTAAACTTTTGCCAACATCATGAAACATTAAGCAATTTTTAAAAAAATTTCCAATGTCTATTTACATCGTTGAGACTATCTCATTGCCATATTCATGGTTTCAGCCGTTGTACACTCTTACCTTCTTCAGGAGATATACAATGATATTTCAAACTGAACCCTTTATTTAGTCCACAGGGATAAATTGTTCTAATTCCACATGCCATGCCTTTTTTGGGTATCCCTTTAATAACTGAACTTTCCAAATTTTTGTTCCATCTGCTGTGGCCAAGTATTGAACTCCTGACTCTTTGGATCAAGTGACTTTTTGGATTACTCATCCAACACTTTTATCCAATGGGCCATGAGTATATCACTTGAAGAAGGCTGGAGTGTACAACAGCTGAAACTTTGTGAATATGGCAATAACGAAGAGAACAACAATCTGAACAATGTAAATAGTTGCAATAGCTTATCTCAGAAATATAGATGGATATCCAGTGTCCATATATTTAATTTTTGAAAAATGTAATTTCATTAAGCAGATTAGTTTATTACTATATTACAAACGTTTTATTTTTCAGAGGGCATCCCTATATGACAGGCCTATCCATTGCTGGAGGCATCTACTGCTTAGGCCTTGAAGGTGCTCTCATCGGCCCTATTGTACTGTGTTTCCTGATTGCAGCCATCAGCATCTATGGTAACATGCTGCGTGGAGGAGGCTCCGAACCAAATTCATCCAACCCCAGGGCTGGAGGTAGAAAAATATCAACTACCTAAGCACATGCCTCATGATCCTTCCTTTGTCATTTTCTGTATTTACTATTGCTGTTGCTTTCTTCATCAATACTTTCTTTATGGATCATCTGTGTGTGTGAGCACACGCACATTGTGCAGAGTTATCTGCCCTTGCATGGACAGTCTTTGTTGTTGACAGTTACAGTTGCTTTCTCTGCTGCACAAGTGTCACTTGTTTTGTGCAATTTTTTTTGTGTTTGTTTATTTTTCATTTTTTTTTTTTTTTTTTTTAAGCTCCTTTTCCAGACTTGCATGCTTCTAGAAAGAATTTTTGTTGATCATATTTTGTGGTTTTTTTTTCTCCTTTTTTAATCAAGTCACTCATTTTGCCACGAATTATATTATTGTTTGGATTAACAATTATATTTTCCTAAAAATTATAAAAAAAATTAGCAATCTTGGACTTTCATGCCCACAAAAAAAATATGATGTGTTCTTAAAGGATGGTTTTTTCCTTTGACACTACTATTATTTTAACTAACTTCACTCCTCGACAATGTTTATCGTTTTAAAAAGCAATGAAAATGAATTTACACATTTTTTTTTCTTTTTGAGAATTTATGATAAAAATATAAAATATTTATTTATTAGATTGTTTATTTACATGAATAATTTTATATTTACAATTTTATAAAATCTAATGCAATATTTATCTTTTACCAATTTTTAAAGAAATAAATATGAAAAGTATTTTTATTTATTAGGTTGGTGCAAAAATAATGACGTAATAATGTCGTTTTTGACGTTAAAAAATACGTCAGAAAACGACATTATTACGTCATTATTTTTGCACCAACGTAATTTATAAACATTTACTAAATTATTAAAATACGTGAGCCAACTATAAAGAAATCCTTATTTAACATTTCATACAGTTTGAATTGATTGGCAATTAGCCGAGGTTTTGCCAACTATTCCAATAAACACAGAGTAAATAAGCAAGCTAATAAACAAATCATATTATTTTCGTTGTCAATTCTCAAGAACAAAGAAAATGTATAAATTCACATCATCACTTTTTTTAAAAAAAAATATCATTGCCAAGGAGTAAAGGTAAAATTAATAGTGGTGTCAAAGAAAAAAACATCCTTTTGACACTTGCCAAAAAATTAAATTTATATGTTTATCTATTATAATAATAATAAAGTATAAAAGAGTTGATTCTCTGTCCATTACACTATCTGCATGTAATTTTGCATGAACATATGTAATGTATAACTGTGGTGACATGTGTGCTTGTGCTATTTAATACACACACACTTTGGCTAAATTTGAAATATGACACTGGAATGAAATATTCCCCTCTCATTCAGTCTGAACAGCATGTACCTTGGGGTGATCCAGGAAATCATAAAAGTTGGAAGCAAGAAAAAAAATTTTTAAACCTTCAAATCAGATAATTATATTTTTTTTTTTATAAAACTTTTTCTGAAATTATTTGGTCATGAATAGAATTATTTTTAAAGCTTTTTTTTTTTTAAATTTTATAGAAATATTTTTAGGTCTGACATCAAATTAAAATATACTTATGGACATCTATGTAGCAAGAGCTGATTTCTCTTTCTATATACAAGATTATATACCGATTCTTTAAAGTCATTGTTATGATTCCTCCTGTATAGTGTCCAGTTCACACCCCTTACTCTGGTTTTTTTAAACAGGAATGGCAGTTTATTCTTTGTTTCCTGTTTATCATTGGGTTTCTGGTTCCTTATAAAGTATGTTTCATTTTCTTTCACTCCCAATAACCCCCTTTGCATTTTAGTGGCATTATTGCCTTGCTTGGGGTGAATTGATTAAAAAAAAAATTTTTAAATTTAAATGAACAAACAATTTAAATTTGAAATCTGATAATCTTGTTATCAGCAAAGTGACAGATAACAAACTAGTCTTTATTATAAAATAACTAATTTTCTATCCGTCATGCACTGTCTACATGTGACTTTGCATGTGCTTATGTAATATATATTCATATTTTTGTGTCATGCATGAGTGATTTACATGTGCTTGTACCATTTAATGCCCTCATACACACAATTTGACTGAGTTCAAAATAAGACATTGGAATAATTCTGTGGCACAAAAAAAAACATCCCTCAGTTTACTGATGCTAGAAGAATGACCAAAAATTTTGTTTCAGTGTAGGTAATTGAAAAGCAGAACTATCTTTGCTAAAAATGGAGGCACTTTTACTCGATAGACAAGAAAATTTGGTCTTTGGAAATTCAGCTTTATTTTCAAATTTATTTTTAGTCCAACATTATTATAGTAGACAATCCTAATGTGAAATAGATGCCATATTTCAAATAAGTGTCCACTATGTTTGAAGTAATAAAAAAAAATGATGGCTTAAAAATAAATCCATTAATTCTTTAGAAACTGTTGTCACTTGTGACAGGGTTTGATGCCGATTCCTTAGCAAAAAGGCAAGATTTCCAAGATAGACAGTTTCTCTAACTTGGAAAGTTGGCAGAATACAATCTTCTTATTTCAATCTGACCTTCAGTTACACTAAAATAAGCGTAAGTAAATATCCAAGCAGTAAAATAAAAAAAATAAATAAATACAGCAAGAGTAGCTTCCCTTGGATTAGGAAAACTTAAAACCCTTATTTTTAATATAATATTATTATAGCGGACACTCCTAATGTATTAGGTTGGTGCAAAAATAATGACGTAATAATGTTTTTTTTTTTACGTTAAAAAATACATCAAAAAACGACATTATTACGTCATTATTTTTGCACCAACCTAATAAAATAGATCCCTATTTCAAATAAGAAGTGTTCACTATGTTTGATGTAATAAAAAAAATGTTGGATTAATTCTTTAGAAATTGCTTTGTTTATATTTCGGATATGAAACTGAATAGATATGGAGAAAAATAATCTGACTGAAGAGGATGTGCTTTCCATAAATAGGGTAAAAAGAGTCTTGCTTACTGTGGAGTCCTTCTAGGCCAAGCAGTAAATCATTCTGGATCAAACAGTAGTCCCCACCCCCCAAAAATATGCAGGGCACACCAGCTGGATTCCTACTAGAAAACATTTTCTTTACTAAGATATGCAGGCCGATAGACTTAATATAGTTTAATAAATAAAAAACAGGGCATCCAATTTTTTTTTTCTTTTTAATTGTTCACCTAAGCAAGGCAATAAAGCCACTAAGACTCAAGGGATTAGTGAGTATGAAAACATATGAGAAAAAGAAAAGTATTATTAAGGAAAATGAACAATAAAAGGAAAAGGAATTAAGACAAAAGATAACAATTGACATTGCATTTAGATTTTTCAAGACCAAAGTTGACTGAGAAGCAAGAAGGCAGAAGAAAGTTCCACATGTGAAAGAAAAAACTGTTAGCATAGAACTTAACTTATGGTTATATTCAGCCACTTCAACTGTAAGAGAATGAGACCTTGTAGCCAATATTAAAATTAAGTACTGTACTTAAATTCATGAAGTCTAGCTACCATAGAGGAAAGCTTATCAGAACAATTACCATATATTGAAAGATACACACACAGTAGTGTTGAAAGATTTTTGGCCGGAGCAATAAGAGATTTCCCAAAAAAAAATAAAATTACCACTGCAGAAAAAAAACTTTCCTGTCCAGTTTGGTCCTTCATATAAAGTTTTTCACTTTGCATTTATACCTCAAGAAAGGCATGAATCCATTTCTCTTTGTTTTTTATCCTATCACCAACTAACTGGTATATGACAATTATGAGTGTAGAAATGAATGAATGAGCATTTGTGCAATAAAATTTTCTATCTGTACACCTCCAAAAACCTAGATTACCAAGGATTGGTCACTGATCTCTCATCTGATCTAGCTCTAACTGCTCACTGGGGGCAAGACTGGATTGTAACTTTCAGTTCTTCAAAAACTAAACTAGTAACTTTTCACTATCACCAAGCTGACCCTAAATTCTCACCAGTCATGATGAATGATTGTACTCTCAAAGAGTCATCTTGTTTTTGTTTTTTGTTTATTGGGACAAGTACACCCCAATCATAAATTGGAACTCATATATATAAGCCATCACTAAAGACACTAAAAAATGATCAGCTCTTTATGCTGTTCCAGAAAGCACCATTTACCATGCTCTTTTACAGGAGTCAGATCAAAAATGGAGTATTGCTGCTATATCTTGGAACTGTCCAATCCTCTCTTTCCAACAATCAAACAGATTTCAAGAGCATTTATACAGCCTTGAGAGTGATGAATTATTTTCAACCCAACAACCTCTTTTCACAGATACAATATCGCAAACCAATCACTATTCTATCACTATTTTGATAGAAAATGTTCTGACAAGCTATATTCCCTAGTTCTACAGTTCAGAACTTTGCAGCAAGGTCCCACTATGCCATGTCCACATTCCCTTCATATTCCATTGGTAATGAAGAAGTTACATTTGGACAGTTTCTTCCCAAGAGCCACTGCTTTGTGGAACAGACTCCAAAAGGATGCTTCCCCAACAACTACATTCTCAACCTCTTCAAATCCAGTCAACCATTACCTGTCTTACATATCCTCGTAGTCTACAATCCAACCCATAAAACAGCCTTATTCAGTAGTGGCTTGAGTGGCTCTTAGGCCTTGTATTGGTGGGAACAAGAACTTGTAAAAAAATTAATTTAGGGTTATTTTTTCTCATACATTATTTTTTTTTTTTTTTAGTCATCATCAGTAAAAAGTGACAATGATTAAAAAAATTGGGCTGGCTACTGTGGCATAATTGTTAAAAAAATTAATTAATGCAATAAGATTGATTCTTATGGTTGCCTAAAAATAGTAACCTTGTGCCAGACTAAATAGTTAAAACTCATGGTCAAATTACACTAAAAGCGCCAGTTTTTATGTGATCTTCAAAGTTAAGCAACATCAAGTCAGATCATTGTTAAACTGGTTGACTGCTCAGGAACACTAGGTACAGTGAACAGATTGTTCTTGAGTGAAGAAACATTAGCTTCGATGTGTGACCACTTAGAAATATCAAACACTGTAAGTAGCTTGGGATTTTGTAATAAATACATCTAAGTAAATAAACAAAGACTCACTGAATTTTTTTAGTATAATACAATGTGTTTCTGAACCTAAAAATAGGAAATAAATTACATACTTGATTATAATACAAACTATAGTACAGCCATACCTGTGTAAAGTTTTTTGCAAACTTGTACCATGCTATCCATTAAAAATCTCAATGTCATAAATATATTTCACTTAAATATTTAATTTTTCACAATATTAAAGAAAAGAAATGAACTAAATGTTTAGCGATTACATGTTTCTTCTCCTAATTTCCATTTCAAAACTTATTTTTGAGGAACGAGACTAACTAAATATATCCAGGAATACATTTTAAGATGTTAATTAATCTATTATATTTTTTCTGTTTAATATGACTTCATTATATTTCTATATATTAATAAATTATGAAAATAAAAAAATATTGTTGTTCATTAAGAATGAAGTGAGAAAGAAATATGACCGACATAATTGTTTACAAAAGGTATTTGCTATCAACACCTGTTTACTTTGTGTTTTATTATCTATTGTGCTGAGTGTATTTATAATCTTGCTGTTTCAAATAAGTTCTTTTTTCAAGCTGAGTAAAAATTTCTGAAAACACGTATTTGTGTATAATACAACCTCTCCTCTTTAATTATACACAAGAAAATGTAAGAATATTTTTTTTTATTCTTTACCAAACACACTACTTTTGTCAGAATTTCTGAGATGTGGAATCATCATTATTATGTTTTGATATTTTGAACAAGAATGCTCAGCTTGGTTGTTGCACTCACAACATTTCAGCTGCCTGCACTCCAGACTTCTTCAGGTATCTGTCTTTGGACCTGGTAACCTTTTTTGAATTTCAAACTAAACCCTTGATTCAAAAGAATGATAAAGAAAATCTACCCCATGTATGGAATAAAATTTTCAATTCAAAATTCCAAGAAGGTTACCGAATACAAAAACTGATCCTTGAAGAAGGCAGGAGAGTTCAACAGCTGAAACATTGTTAGTTATAACATGCAAGATGAACATGTTTATTTAGACTATCATGTGGATGTCATGCATTGCATCCAACTTGTTCAGAAATGTCTAAACTATCTTTTGTATTCAACCATTTTCCCAGACCAGTGATTAAAAATGGCTTCAAATGAATAAATCCTTTAAATTTTAAACAATCCTTCATGAGACCCTATAGACTGGTGCTACACAATCACAAATGAAGAATTTTACTAAAATAACAAAAATTACATCACTTCAACATTTCCAACAGCAGTAACAACTGAAGTAGATTGCACATGTTACTCAGTAAGAAAATAAATATATAAAGAATTCCATATTACTAAAAAGAAAAGGTTTGGAAGAAAATTCCGATCAATATTAGAAAGAATTATAATGGTGGGATAATCTACTTCTTGTGAATTTGTATCCAAAACTTAGAAAGTATTCTTGCATGTATCTCAAAAGAGAATTTAAAGCAAAAAAATCAAATGTTGACATTAGAGTTTTTTATAAAAAGAGGAAAAACTAAAATAGAAACTACATTGACAATTGTTATCCTTACCTTGAGGTTCTCAATTTAACAATTAAAGAATTTGTGTTGTCTTTAAAGAAATAAAGTATATTTTTTTAAGTGACTTGATTTTTTTCTAATGTTTAAAATATCTGAGGAAATGGTGAAATAGCCAAAATGAAGAAAGCAAAATATCTCAATTCAGCATTTTGTCAGACATTTAATAGTGCTATATGCTCAGTTCCAATTAATGAAGTAATTTCCTTAGAAACTATTTTAAGAAAAAGATTTCATAAATTTCAACCGGAGATAACACTGTTTGGTCATTACGTGCCAAATGTTTCCTGTATGGAAACTGCTAATTTCACCATTACCATATAATAAATGAACGACCATTTTGATTATGCAAACAATTCTTGTTTTAGATAATCTTTATATAATCCTATGTATGGGCATCTTACTGTGGGAGTAATGGTTAACAAGCTAATTGAGCAAACCATTATAACTGAATGTTAAGTTCTATCATCCTGTGTGCTCCACTCTTGTGGGTTTGTACAAGACTAACACAAAGAAATATTTAAGGCTTATTGTCAGGTTACACTGAAACTGTTTCTGATCTGATCACAAAAATTATGCAGTGAAAAAATTAAATCAATACTTTTTGGGTGACTATTGAGGAACACCATACATCATAAGTTGCTTGTAGCCTTGTGCCAGACTAAAGTTTATAAATACATGTGGTAATACAAAATACAAATATACGGTGCACTTGCCATAGGATAATAGGTTACAAGCTCATCTTGCAAAGTATTTAATCAAGAGTTCAATCATTTTAGGTGCTCCACTATTTTGACCTTGTGCCAGTCTAAGCTATATATACTTTCCCTTTGTAATCATCATTCAGAACGTTCAGAATATATCTCAGCTTCTGAAAATTGCAGGAACTGCATGAAACTCCAAGTCCTGTTAGTGACGTTGGATATTATGTATATTCACTAATTTATATTTATAGCTCTGTCACATAACATTGAGCACTGTATTTATAACACCTGTGAAAGAAATATAGTTCTATGTACATGAAAGTATATGTGCCTCTATGTATATTTTTTATCTTATATACACACACACACATATATATATTACATATAAGAAGAAGGAAATTACTGGAAAGTAATTGAAACTCACCTGAAGTGAACTAAATGTGTAATGCTCCTCATGCCAATGACACTTCCACCGAGCTTCTCTACGGCATATGACTTCACTGAATTTCTTTTGATATGTTCCTCTCAAATTTATATTTAAACTGGGGTCATCAGGAGAGAATGTGCACAGTTTCGGGGGCCTTCCTTCTCAACAGTTTCAGTTGCACTGATGTGAGGCCCCATTATAATGATATACAAGTGTGTTGTAGATAAACTAGTTCAAATGTCTAACGGCAATATATATATATATATATATATATATAAAGAAATATAGTCTTAAGGTGTGCTATATTTATGGAATAAAGTGCTCAATATCAGAGATAGAGCGTGTGTAAATATAAAAGTGAACATAGAAGTCAACACTTAGAGGCGACAGTCTGTTTCATGCTATATGCAATCGTCAGGCCACATATGCTGTTATTTTTCTCGACTATTTATATATATACGGGTTAGTGGTGCTTTGACGGTGCAGAAGCATGCGAAATCATAGGCATTTACTTACTAAACGAACTGAGCAAAATAATAGATGGAAATGACACAGGACTCTACAGGGACGATGGTCTCATAATCTTAAGAAACTGTAACAAACAAAACACAGACAAAACTAGAAAAGCAATAATAAAGATTTTTAAAAATAACGGATTCGACATAGAAATAAAAACTAACCTAAATGAAGTAGATTTTCTAGATGTTACCTTCAACCTAAGAGAAGGCACACATAAACCATATAGAAAACCTAATGACAAACCACTCTACATACACACATCTTCCAACCATCCACCTTCTATAATCAAACAGATACCAAAATCGATTAACCGCAGGCTCTCTGACAATTCCTCCAATGAATCCCTATTTAACAAAGCTAAGAAAGACTATGAAACAGCCCTAAAAGATAGCGGATTCCCAGCAATACTCACCACAGAATACAAAAAAGGCCAACAGGAGAAGAAATATCATATGGTTCAACCCACCGTACAGCAAGAACGTAAAAACAAACGTAGGAAAAATATTCTTCAAACTCTTACACAAACACTTCCCAGAATCAAGCACCTTACACAAGATATTCAACAAAAACACAGTAAAAATCAGCTACAGCTGCACCGAGAGCATGGCACAAATAATAAAAAAGCACAATAGGAAAATTATCAACAAACCACACGAACAAATTAAACCCACGTGCAACCCTAGAATAAAGAACGAATGTCCCTTAAACGAAAATTGTTTACAAAACAACGTAATATACCAAGCCACGATAAAATCACCAGATAATGCAGCAAAAGTATACATAGGAGTAACTGAAGGACCCTGGAAACAAAGAAATTATACACACAAAACATCTTTCACAAATAGTAAATATGCAAACAGTACAATGCTTTCTAAGTATATCTAGGAAATTAAAAACAAAACGAACATCACACCAAAAATATCTTGGAAGATAAGGAAAAAATCATCAGCCTACAATAACCAATCAAAAACTTGCAAACTTTGGTTGGAGGAAAAAATAGCTATCATTACTTTCCCCGACCAAAATAAATTATTAAACAAAAGATCTGAGCTCATCTCAAAATGCAGACATGAAAATAAATTTTTACTACGTAACCTAAAAAATTAAAAACGGAAAAAATAAAATAAAAACAAATAAATATACTAATAAACAAAATAACAATTAAAAAAAAAAATAGAAATAAAACATAAATAAATACTATGTTACTAAAAATCTAAAACCGAAAAGAGAAAATATACAAGTAAAATAAATTGACTTAAATTCATCCAAGTAAATAAATAAACCAATCCCAAATAAAGATAATTAATTAAAAACTGTTCCCGCCAAAATAATACTTAGAATGAACTACAACAATCAACCCCAAAACTGAACAAATAGCTTTAATTAAATTCCCAAACCAAAACAAAACTGTTAAATAAGTGATATAAACAAATTTTTACTACGTTAATAAATAAATAGATAAATAAAATAAGAAACAAAAAATAAAAACAAGCAATATAATTTGACCCAAATAGATAAACAAACGACTTCCGGTGAAATAACCGCCATAACAGAATACCCACAATGCACCACTAACCCGTATATATATAAATAGCCGAGAAAAATAACAGCATATGTGGCCTGACGATTGCATATAGCATGAAACAGACTGTCGCCTCTAAGTGTTGACTTCTATGTTCACTTTTATATATATATATATATATATATATATATATATATTTTTTTTTTTTTAACATACAACCTGTGTTATCACGTGCGATACCCTGTCTTCATCAGCCGCCAACCAGGGGTGATCTCACGGTTTCGGTGGCTAAGGCGGGACCGCCACCCCAGGCGCCACCAGCAGCATTTGCCACCAGGCAGGGTATCAAGATAAGCTAACTAATTGTTCCTTTAAGTAAAATCTATCTGCAATGAAAGTTTCTTGAACGCGTTTGCTGTTATTGACACACTCGTAAAAGTCGTTATAGACGACCACGCAAATATCTCACTTGCGCATGTTAGGTCGTGATGTTGCGCGCATTTTATTTGCTTGTTTTGATCTCGACCAAATCCAACTTGACACGTGTTGAACAGTTTTTTGAAGGCGATGCGAAACGCTTTTCAACCAATGGCCAGTGATGCCTATTTTTGAAAGGAAGGAAATGACCGAATGTCCCAGAAACCCACGACACCCAATCTTAATAGGCATCACGTGACATGTCCAACCATTTTCCATACACTCGGCACGCAGTGACTCATACCAGTTTTTCTTTAGTTCGTGCGCCTCCACCCTGTTCTCTTCCCAAGGGACTGTTAGTTCTATTAGGAAGACAGTCTTTTTAGAGTCGGACCACAACACAATGTCGGGACGCTTGTCTGTCTGTGCGATGTGTATTGGAAATTTTAAGGATATCATTAAATCAACTGAAACCTTCCAATCACTGGCACCACTCAGCAGCTTTATATTGGGGGTTGTTTGTTTTTTCTTTGCAGGGCATTCCCCTTCCTTATGGAATTCAATCTTAGTTTCCTTGGTTTCCATAAGCTGTTGATTTGCTGTCTCACATTGTGTTCTTATTAGATCCCTTATCACCTCTAATGCCTTGTTGTGTCGCCACGTGTACATATGGAGCAAAAGTGGACAAACAGAAAGCACATGACACAAGGTACCTCGGTCTTTTTGACACGAAAAACAGAGATCTGTATCTGTGTATCCCCACATTTTCAGGTTTGTTTCATTTGGGAGAAGATCGTATGTAGATCGAAGAAGGAAAGATATCGCCAATGGTTCCAACGCAAAGGAGACTGTGGATAAATTTGAAAGATTAAACAATAAGAAAAAATTGCCATTTCAAAACAAAGTAAAACATTCTAAACATTCCTTATTGGACATGTCATTAAGCAAATGTTTTGCAATTTTATAATTCTACCATTTAATTGTGCATTGAATATTGTTGCCTCATCTGGTGTGGTGCTTCTGCCACATTTCTTGAGATTCCTAACAAAATCCAAAGAATCTGCAATACTATTCTGACCTGGCATCTCAACTTCAATCACTTTTCCCATGGCCATAAAATAACTTCCTGTGCCTTTTCTACAAATATTTTCATGACAGTTGTTATGGTGAGCTTTCCTCTTTGGTACCTCAGCTTCATAAATTTAGGCCAAGTACTAGATTGGCAGCTAGGTCTCATCATTTTACAGTTGAAATGGATAAGCTTAACCATAAGTTCTATGCTAACAGTTTCTTCTATCTTATTTCTTGCTTCTGGAACTCTCTTCTGGCTTCTTGCTTCCCAGTCAAGTTTGATCATCAAAAATTTAAATGCAGTGTCAATCATTATGTTCTGTCTTAATTCTTGTTCTTTTATTGTCCTTTCTCCTAAATAGTATATTTTTCTCATTCTCTAATACTCAGTGACCCCTTGCATCATCTCAGTGGCTTTATTGCCTTTCTTGGGGTGAATCAATTAAAAAAATATTTAAAAAAAATAAAATCAAGGTAGCAGGCCAACTGGTTTAAGTGAACAGAGAAAATATTTTTGCTTACAAAGAGATTGTTTTCATCTGGAAATAAAGATATGCAATGATCTTCAAATGAAATGACAACAGTGTAACACTTGGGATTTTGAAACAGTTGTTTGAAAGAGCTAACATAAACAAAATTATCCATGAAATTTTAGCCAATCACTGAATCTGAAATTTATGTTTTTGGTATTTTCACTTTATTGTTTCATCTTTTACATTTATTAGTGATACTATTTGATGAAGGTTAAATAGTAGGACTTGTATCTGTAAAAATCATTATCATCTCAAAAAAATTATTAATGCAATGTTCACTCGCAGGAAAAAGGAACTATTATTATAAGCCAAATTATATTTAGGCTTTAAATAACTTGCAAAAGGTTGATAAGCTGTAAAAACTAATTAATTGTTAATGATTGTTCGAAAACCAGGCCACTTAAGATTTGCAAAACATTTTTTTTCTTTCTTGAAAGTAATTTTCAGCATGACTTCACTTCTTCATGCTTGGCTAGACTTAAGTCTAGTACCACCCAAAAAGTTTTTAATTATTTATAATATTCAGTTAATGGGAGGGGGATGATTTTATTATTATCTTCATCTTTGTAAAAATAAAAAATAAATAAAAAAAGATGGTTTATAGTCCACAAAATTATTAAAATATTAATTCCCAAAATTAGTGTCAATTTCTTGCTGGCCACAAAATACCTGAAGTTTACTTTTAATTTTATCTTTGTATATAGTTATGTTTTTATGAAAATTTATCTTTGAGGATTTTTCTTTTAATGTTTACTTTGTATAGCTTTTTTGCTTTTTTTTTTTTTTTTTTTAAACAGTTCAAATTTGAAATTTTTTTTTTTAAATTTACCAACTTTTTACTACTTTGCTGATTATCATGAATTTTTTTTTTCCATTTTGTATATTTCTATATTTTTTTGTTTGTTTTAGAAATTTGAATGTGACGGCTGTTTCTCTCAATTATACAAACATGTTTTCACAATCAACTTACCATAAATCATTTTGAACACAAGCACATTTTGTTTGTTTTTTTTTTAATCACTTCATCCCAAGCAAGGTAAATAAGCCACTAGAATGTAAGGGATTACTGAGTGTTAGAGAATATGAGAAAAACTTCTATTAAGGAGAGAGGACAATAAAAGAACAAGAATTAAGAAGACAGAAATAACAATTGACATTGCATTTAAATTTTTGAAGATCAAATTTGACTGAGAATCAAGAAGCCAGAAGAGAGTTCCACAAGTGAGAAGTGCAAGAAAAGAAACTGTTAGCATAGAACTTACAGTTACATCTAGCAGCCATTTCAACTGTAAAATGATGAGACTTTGCCGCCAATCTCGTACTGCACTTAAATTCATAAAGTTTAGGTGCCATAGTCGAAGGTTCATCAAAACAACTACCATGAAAGTATTTATAGAAAAGGCACTGGGAGGCTACATTATGGCTGCATGAAAGTGACTGAAGCCAAGATGCCAGGTCAGGACCAATAATATTGCAGATTCTTTGGATTTTATCAATAATCTCTAAATATATAGCAGTGTCACCAGACCAGATGTTATATTATTATTTAAAAAATACTTTTTTTTTTTATAAGTATAGATCAGTAAAAAAAAGAAATAAAAAAAGTTCACTGCCTGGCTTGTAATTTTGATCTGCAATTTTCAATGTATAATGCTAGATTTATATGATTAATACTGACCACTGAATTGTGCATTGGCATGGAAGGATATGTAAAAGATATTCTTTCTTTTTTTTTTTTTTCATAATTTGGCTATGAACTTATTGATGTCTCTATATGCATATATTTAATATTTTTAATTCAGCACGATTTGAACCTGCATCCTTCTGGACAATATGAGTATCCACTAAAAATAATATTTAGAGTGTTAAAAATCTGTCAGATTGATAAATAAAAATCCATTTCCTTAGAAAATTACTCTTTTTACATTTGGATACAAAACTGACCAGAGGAATTATATATATATATATATATATATATATATATATATCTCAGTCCTCCTATAGGAGTGCTGGACAATTTTCTTCACAGATAAAGAAGAGACCTGTGGCAACAGTGATGTGGTTCCACAGAAGGATGCTGAGAATACCATAGATAAGACTTGTAAGCAAGATGAAAGTTTTAAGGAAAATAGAAACAAAAAGAACACTTATACTGAAAATCAAAGAGACAACTGAAATTTCTAGAACATAGAAGACTTGAAAAGTTTAAAACAAAAAGGACAGCAGAAAACAGTGAGTAACCTAACAATCACTATCAAAATAAAATCAATAGATTGTGGGGTTAATTGCCAAAAAACATATCCACCCTTCTCATTAATTTTATTATTAATTCAATCTTAATTAGTGTTTCAAATTATAATCTTTATTATGTCATTAAAGATAATAATATAACAATACATTAGTGAATTTAGTATAGTGACTTTATTTCATTAAGACTTGGATAGGATAGATATATATATATATTTTTTTTGTCTCTTGGATAATCAACAGCATAGGGGCTTAAGATTAGGGTAACAGAAAAAAAAGATTTGAGAATTGCTGCTTTATTTGATAAACTCACTGGATTATGTTCTGCTTTGTCATATTTTGAAAAATTTACCACAATTCCCCTTAAGTCTAATAGAAAGGTGTTTGGGGATGTTTATTTTGTTTTGAAAAAATCTTCCAACCCTTTATCGAAACCACCTTGCTTATTAATTTTGCACTTTTTGAACCTTTAAATGATCCTTGCTTTTATTAAGACCACCCTCATTTATTGCATATTTTGAAAAATTCCAACCTCCCCCAATTAACAACGCTACTTATTGCATATTGAGAAAACCTCTGTCCTCAATTAATGAAGCCATGTATTTATTGAATATTGGAAAAGATTTTGAACCTTTACCACCTTAGAATAATTATACAGCCATCAAGTTCATTTTTCTGATTAATCCTGAGATCTTTCATTTTTAATTTTTCTTTTTTGTTCTTGATTTTGGTTGCCTTTAACCTTGTTTCTCTGACCGCTTGTTGCCTGCTATGAATTTGTTGTCAATAATTGTTTGCTCCTGCACACTGACTTCAGGTTTACCTGCTGTGACCCTAAAACGACCGGACCAATTGCACGATGGTGACAAGCGTACGCCATGGGGCATGACACGGTACACCATTTCTTATTCAATTCACTCAAATCCCTTCTGAACATTGCAAAAACATTCCTTGAACTTTGTTATTTAATTGCTTTGATTCTTAATCATTTTTCTTATTTTCTTTAAAAAAAAAAAAATAAAATAAACATGCCTCTTTATTAGTATTTTGGTATGTAATTCTTTCATCTTAATTTCAATTGTTTTTCATTGCAACTACTCAGACAAGTTTTAATAAACAAAAAATCAAAAATAATGAATGCCTTGTTGTCAGAGTCTAGGATATGTCAACTGCAACCCTGCTAAAGGATAAAATCTCCCAAAAGTGGGTCATCTACCAAGAAAATGCTTTTAGACTCAAATATAAACAACCAATATTTACCTATCCCCAAACTAAAATTAGTTCCTGAACTCAGCATACAAAGTGTTATATACCATACCTAGGAAGACTAATGGGTATATCCCAATCATCATAAAAATGTTTGACACTATTGTCAGTGGGGGTAATATGCTGTCTAAATAGTCCACCACTAGCAGTGGTTTACCTACTTCACGCTGCTGGCGAGTATTGTATTTTGTTGATGTTATAAAGATTATCATTTTATTTCCAACCTCCATTTTGGTTATTCATCATTCAGTAACCCTTCCTAGGTTACAAAATTTTGGCAACAAGGATTTGACCAAACTCAAGTAAACATTCACCAGTACAACGTTTGGCAAAGAAAGATTTCAACAGAACAGAACTCATATAAATGTTCATGAATATGATATTCTACAAACAAAGATATCGGTAAAACTCACTGACGAGTATCGTATTTTGTTGATGTTATAGAGATTACCATTTCATTTCTAATCTCTGTTTTGGTTATTCCTCATTCAGTAACCCTTCTTAGATTACAACACAAAGTCAAATATAAATAACTAATATTTATCTATTTCTGAACCAAGTTGTGCACTCAAATATAATAACTATTTTTTTTTTTTTTTTTTTTTTAATGTAAAAATCATTTTTATGCTTTAAGTAACCTAACAAGGTTTGACATACAAAAAAAATCAACCAACTCATCCCAACCCAAAAATCAAGAGTAGCTGTTGGTAGGATTTGAACTCAAACCTTTTGGCACCTTTTGCTAGATTTCTTTATTTACAATCTGAACTGTCTACTCACTGCCATAGAATGATAATCCAAGTAGTTATGATGAAAAGAAACTAAAGATTCAAGAAATAATAATAATAATGGCTGGAAATGTACCATCTAATAAAACATGCAAGTATACTTTCCTCTGAAGGATAATTTTCTGATGAATCATAATTCTTAAGTTAATGATTGAATAAGTGATATGGCCATAAAATACATGTAGAAATTCCCCTATTGTATCATTAAATATTTGAGCTTAACCACTCTAACAAAATATTTCAATAACAATTGTAAATATAAATGCAGATCATTATTTAAAGAAGTAAGAGGGTACAAATAAACTTTTTTGAAAATTGATGATTTTGCTATTTTTATTTTCTGATAAATCATAAATGATTGACAATAAGCTCCTTGCAAGTTATATGACTATAAAATACCCATGAAAATTCCCCTATTGCCTCGTTAAATATTTGAGCTTAACAACTTTAATAAAATATTTCAATAACAATCACAGGTATAAATACAGGTCATTTTTTTTTAAGACATAAGGGGTTACTGGTAGTGAAAGAGAAGAAGACTTTAGAAGAAAGAACCAGAAACTAATTTATGAACAAGAGATAAACCTCTACTCCTGTTCAAGAGATGAGGAAGGAGTGTGAGCCAGATGATAGGTAAACCTATCTACTCCTATTATTTAATGAATAAGAGGGTGCAAATTAAAAGATTTGAAATTAACAAGTTTTTTCCATTTCACCAAAGCATATCTTAAAGACATGAGAGCATTATCACCTCCCCTATTTTCTTTTTCTCACTGAAACCAAACAGCATCTCCAATATGTCTTTTCTGTTTTTCCTTGTGATCAAAACCAAATAGTTCATTGTTTATGAGGCATACATGCTAACTAATTAAAGAATGAAGGAACAAGCAGAATTATAATATGCTATCAGGCTGAGTGATCACGGAAGAATAGAGAAGGAGTTCTCACAGTTTCACTCACAAGGCTTTGGGTTAGCCTATGGTACTTCATGACACTACCATATGTTGGGAGAGTAATCTCAGTTTGATATTATCAAGAAATCGTGTCTGTAACAAATCACCTCTGGTGAGGCGTGGACTCCAGGTCTTGTGGTCAGAAGTCTCTAACTATTAAGCCATGAGTTGCAATAAAAAGCAACTAATATTAAAATGAAAGAAACACTTGTCAAAAATGAATCCTAGCCTATCATTTTTAAGATTATTTCATATATGGACTTACGTCTGCCTGTCTTCCTGTAGTTCATTACAAATTTCTCTTAAATTTTTTCCTTCCTGTTTTTGCAGTGTTCAGAAAATAGTTCCTCTATATTTGCATGACATGTTGTAAATATTTGTAAAATTTCTATGCCTTTGTTGATTTGTGATTGGCCTTCCAGTTTTATTTTGTTTTGTTTCAGTGGTTTCTATTTCAATAACATCATATAGCAAAAGGAAATATTTTTCTTTTTAAAAAAGGAAGAGGAACTCATTAAACAAAATGTACATTATCATATCCTTGAAATTTATGTAAGATTAAATTTTGTCTGTGTGTCACCATCTTACATCAGGAGAACAAAACACCCCACATTGTTAACTAATATAATGAATGCTTACAAGTGTTTTATATGTATTACTAAAGTGATAATTAGAAGAAAAAAAAACGTTCATGAAAGTATGTTTCAAAAAATATCCAATAATGCATTTCACCCATTTTGGGCTACATCAGAAATGGGTGAAATTAATTATTGGATATTTTTCAAAACATTATACTTTCATGAGCATTTTTTTCCAATTATCATTTAATGTATAACTCTGTCGGGATCATTTACCCAAATTCTTAACATATATTATTAGGTTGGTGCAAAAATAATGACGTAATAATGTCGTTTTTTGACGTATTTTTTAACGTCAAAAAACGACATTATTACGACATTATTTTTGCACCAACCTAATACAAACAAATAATATTTACTACATTAATAGTAATATTTAATTTGCTTAGCAATTTTTAAAAACACATTTTAATAAATATATCTTCTGAATTATTTATTTTTAATTCAAATTTTAAACATTGTCTTGTATAAGCAATATCTCTGAAGTTTTATTTTTAAATTATTGTGTTTTTATAGAAAGAGTTTATATTTGCCTTATCAAAATTCAGACATAAGTTAGAAAACTTACAGCATTCATAATAAGCATTGTTGTCATGTGCTATTTCACATTGCTACAAATTAGTGAAAAATATAAGTTTGCTTTTTATTATTATTGTTAATGTAAACATTAGAAAATGTTATCCCATGTTTCTTTCATGGTTAGCCCTATGTAACTATGTCTAGAGTAGGAAATTCAAGTGGACTTAGCATAATGAGAAAAAGAAATTTATAAAATAGATGCCTTGATGAAAATGTTATTTATACAGAAATTTTAGAGAGATAAAAAAAAGTTCTATGACAATATTTCTGTTTCTAGGACAAGTATTTCGTTAGTATTAGAAATACAGACTGAATGAACAACTTATAAAGTTTAACAAAATAAAATAAAAAACAAAAAAGATCAACCAATTGAAATCAAATCCTCATTTCTTTACTGTCAAACATTCACTATTTGTAAGCATATTACTGGCCAATCTGAAGTCACTGATGACATTCAACCAATCAGATTATGGCACAGATCTCATAAGGTTTTGTTTCTGATCACCTTTGACTGTTTTCTACCAACAAAGATCTTTTTTTCTGTAATTACACTTCTGAACATCTAAAGAAAATGACAGATTGTTTGTTTTTTTTTTGTTTTGTTTTTTGTTTTTTTTTAGTTATATATTATTAATTTGATTCAAAGTCAAACACTCAAATTTAAGAGAGAAAAATCTGAAATTTCTCTTCAATTATTTATAAAAATCTGATATGAAGGAAATAAGGGATTTTCATTGGTCTAGAATTAATCCAAGCCTAAATATTGGTTAGGGGTGTGTTTGTGTTTTATTGATTTGGGGGTTTTTTTTTACGTTCTATTAAATTTTTACAGGTTATTTAAAGCAAGAAAATTTTTTTTTAATTGTAAGAATTTTTGGAGATGATAATGATACACGTTCTGTTAATTAATTTACCTATAGCTAGGGGAGAAAAAAAATGTAGATTCATACCTTTTCCAAGGGTATTTGCACATAAGTGAACATAATGAATCTGACTGAAATTGTAACTCGAACCTCTGACCTCCAATTCCAAGCCATTTATGAATTACACCACCGTCACATCCAAGCTTAAAGCACCTAGTCAGTTATCTAGTCTAGGTACTGACCAGGCTTGATATTGCTTAACTTTGGTGATCACACAGGAACTGGTGTTTAAACGTGATATGGTCATAAGCCTCTGTGTGTTTGTGTATATTATATTATATATATATATATATATATATATATATATATATATACAATAAAAAGGCTTAAACACTAATATTCCATGGTCATAATTTATTCCATTGGAATCGTAAATACGATCCAATTCATCAGACCTACAAATTCAAAAAGAAAACAGAAAAAACAACTCCGGGAATAAAAAATAAACCATGACATTCTATGTAGATGCATGAACACGCATGCACTCTGAACCTAGGAAAGAGTTCCATATGCGAGAAAAGAAACATAGAACTTAGTTACATCTAGCCAATTCAACTGTAAATTGTTGAGACCTTATTGCCAATCTAGTACTGCACTTAAATTCGTTGGCAAAAATGCTAAACAAAAAGAATTGACAAAGTTCTCAGACAATAACAAATGAAAGAAAAATAACGGCAAAATAATACTAAGCAAACAAGATATATGAGAGTCAAAGTTAGGCATGGTGATAGTAATAAAGCAAAAAGTTCCCAAAGTAAGAACGATATTCACACGTAAAAGGGATACAGTCTATTGGTTGTAGTGGTTTGACTTTAAGACAAGAAAGAAAAAAAAATATGGCAGCTGAAACTGAAAAGTGATCCCTTTTTATTGGTTAGGAAGAAATCCCAGCATGCATCTGTAGGATTTGTCAATAAATTTGGAGAGGGGGATCTTTTTTGCAGTCATTCCTGGCATTGAATCCAACATACATATAATTATATATTCATAATTAAATCTGCTATGAAAAATCTATACCTTTCTCTTTCTGTGCCTGTCAGTGCTTGTGCATGTGTTTGTAAACTGGGTAAATGTATTTTTATTTGTAAGAGCACATCTGTATTTGTACTGGAGAATGTTCAGATTTATGCCTTGTCTTTTTTTAAGATCAGTCATGCAAAGTAACTTCTGATCAGCCCCCTTTGATGACCTATTTGACTCCCTTACAATTTTGCACTGCAGGAAACAAAACAAAAAAAAAAAAAAAAACGGTTTTCTGTATCAAAAATTGTCCAGCTTTAGAACATTTTTTTTTAAATGATTTGCAATATGGTTTCCCAAATTTTTTATTGTCCATCTTTTTATTTTAAGAATAAAATTTAAAAATCAGCCCCTATCCAAAATATTTATTGTGACCCTTAAGTTTGATAATTTTTAAGAAGAAAAATTTAATTTTTCCTTGGTCAGTTTTACATTTCCTTTTGAAAAATTATCAAGTATAAAACTTTATTAAAACTTGATACATCATTTTCAACCCTAAAAGCCATTACTTAATTCATACCTTCTATCTACTTTTATGTTAATCATTTAAATATTCACTCTTGAACATATAAGTCTGCAAAGTTAAACATCAAGCTTGGTCAGTACTTAGATGGATGTTTGCTTAGGAGTACCAGGTACTGGAAGCTTTTATGTGTGGGTGGGGTAATAGATAATGGAATTGGAAATCAGAGAGTTCCAATTCTAATCAGTTTCGTCTTTACTTATGCACAAAAAATACTCTTGGGAAAGATATGAATCATTATTATCTCCAAAAAATTGTTACAATGTAAAAAAATTTTCTGGCTTTAAATTGATAGGCCACAAAAAAACAAAAAAACAAAAAAACAAATAAATCTTCTTGGAAAACACTAATCTGGAAAGTTTTAGTTGCTGCATCTCCTTGAATGAATTTGTTCCTGCATGTAAAATTAATGAAAACATTTTAAAGTTATTGAAAACTTAATTTAGGAATTGAAAATTTGCTGTCAGGGATTTTTTTCCTGTATGATTTGTCTGAGGTGACACCAGTAAGTTCCCAGATTGTAAGTGCTGTAACTGTACCATTGAATAGAAATGTGTATATGCAGTTAATACTCATCGGTATCCCACCTACTTAGTCAGTCTGCCAATTGGCTTCATGCTATCTACCTATGTTGGAGGTTTTGCAATATATTGGAAAGAAGTCAACCATCTTTATGATGGCTGACCAATTCAAGCAGTGTACTCTCATCAAATTCAGTAAATCTGCTACCAAGATCTGTTAATTGCTTCATCAGGCTTTTGACAAAAATTCTTTGGGCCAAATACAGGTGTTTTTTTTTTGTTTTTAATTTGAGTGAAATTTCAAAGCCAGTTGAATATTGGTCCAAGACAATCTTAATCTTAAACAAGCTGAGCACTGGCTAAAAGGCAACTTGGGTGGCAGGCAACAGGCCTGGGGCCAACTGGGCACTATCTCAAGGCAAGCCTGGGGCCAACTGAGCACTGGCTAAAAGGCAACCCTGATGCCAATTGAGTATTGATTCAAAATGATTATTATTCAGGACACCCATCACAAGCAAAATGCCAGAAAATGTAAGAAAAATTTGTGATCTTATCCATGTGCACTATCACCAAACAATCCAAGTTCATTTTAGTAATGGTGCAGATTTTTAAGACTAGTTTGGGAACTTTCCTTTACAACTTCATATATTCATGGTTACTCAAATTTTATAGTCATCTACCTCATTTGTTGAAATTATTTTTTTTTTAATCAAATCATTATTTTTGAAAAAAAAATTTATTAACCAATGTTTTGTTTCTCTCACTTTTTTATTTACTTCATATGGTCATATACAGAATCTATTCAGGTATTTTTGATACCACAAGAATCTAAAAAACTGTTGTGTAGTTTTGATAGCATCTTGCACATCTCAACGAGTTGAGCAGACTTAATATTTGCAATATGAAAAATATTAGGTGCCAACAATCTTTAAAAATCAAGAAGTTTTAAATGAGAAATTAATTAATCGTTTGTGTATAGATCCCTAAAGAGTATAAAACATAGTGAAAAAAGCAGAAATTCCAAGGAAAAAAAGCTTATTTTCATGTATAAAATGCACTTGATTTTAGATCAGAAGAAAATGACCAAACTTGTGAAAAAGGGAGAAAAAAAAATGGAGAAAAAAAAGAGTTATTAGAGAACCGTTATGAAGATTTATTTCCCTTTGTTTCAATACATCATTAGATAGACATTATCTTGCCAGTAAAAAAAAAATTTTTTAAAAATGAATCCATTTTGGCAGTTTCGAGTCCTGAAAAAAATGGGTTTGAGTTCTAGACTAAAGTATAAGACACAGCAGACTTTTGTACACGATTTTAGATGGAAAAAAACCTGCATTCTATACACAGAGAATTACAATATATTGTCTGCATCTTTGTTTGACTAATTGAATGCCTTCTCTTTGATGCTGTTAGACAAACGTTCAGTCAATTCATTCTTCAGCCTTCACCATGTGGTTAATATATAAGAAAAATGACCATTAATTTATTGATAGGGACTGTTCATTTCAGAAACCATGGTCAACAATTTTTGTCAACATTTTCTGAAAAAAATGCAGGGTTCTATTAACATGAAAACCACAAAAGTATTAGAAAAAGTTTAAATGGCATAGTTATTTTATTTGAAAAATTGGACTGTTATCTATATCTTTTCTGTCTTCAAATTTTGACCAGTAGACTCTCTTACCCTCCTCAGAGGAGTCTCTTCTTCTTATCTTCTACTCCAAATTTGTCTGGCTTGTAGAGATACAAAAGGTGAATATCTCCCTTTTGTTGATGTAAGTCATGTGATGGCTGCTTAGTGACATCACTTTATACAGTGATGAAAGTGGCCAGTCATTCAGTTTTGTTTACAGGAGCTAAATGAACCAGTCGTTTGTTTGGCTCAGACCAAAAGTCCCAAGCTGAGGCTAAATCTGCCTCTCGCAATGGCTTATAAGCACATGGTGCTGTTTCCTTTTACGAAGATATCTTACCTAGATATAGAAAGAAAGTCCAGCCCACGGTACTCAATTTTGGGAAAACCCAAAATTCAGCGTTTCCCTTTCATGGAATATGTCCTCATCTGGGACATAGTAGATGAATCCGGCCTGCTTGAATCTGGGGTCCTAACAATGGCTTCTCCAGGCACAGAAGTATCTCCATATTATATGTAAAACCCTATCCTTTTATTCTCCTTACATTCTGTTTGCCATGTAGATATATGTGATATATTTTTCATTTATGTATGTCTTAGTGGTGCAAAACATGTTTGTCATTCCTTTTCCTTTCAGCTATTCCATTCCATCTGTAGATTACGGTGTTATTATATAATAATGTCCATAATGGGGAAAATATAAATGATAGAATGAACCTTTCTTCTAAGTCTCTCCCTTTATAGGCTTTATATATATGTTGATCTTTGAATGCTGAGAGGATTATAAAATTAGTCATCCAAGCCATTGATAGTAAGTTTGAACTAAACAGTAAAATACTTTAGTCTGGCACAAGATGAGATTAAATGGAGCTTATTATTTATACAAAAATACAAAAGTTTTGTAACCTAGAAAGCCACTGTGAGTGAATTCGATTCTAAGTGCTCTGATTTTGTGGCATATTAAGGCATGTTATGTACAATGGCTAACAAGCAAGTATCATAGATTGCTACTAGAAACCGTTATGAGGATTTATTTCCCTTTGTTTCAATATATTATTAGATAGACATTATCTTGCCAGTAAAAAAAAAAAATTTTTTAAAAATGAATCCATTTTGTCAGTTTTGAGTCCTGAAAGCCTGGTACTCACTATGCGTTCTTCTTGTACCAGACTAAGATCTATATTAAGATACCTACTATATAACACTGGTTAACAAGTTTGTTTTCATAGACTACTACTGTAGAGAGTCTGTTCATCATTAAGTGCTCTGCTATTGTATCCTTGTGGCAGACAAAGTTAATATTGAAGAGATACTGTTGGAATCACAGAAAACAAAGTAATCTTGCAAGCCATTTATGAATAAAGTGAATTTCATCTTTACTGAATGACTCACTAATTTAAGTTGGATAACATTTAGCAGTTTTCCATATTTTTTTTATTTTTTTTTACTGATGGAAACTAAAGAATAGATCTCCTGAAATGTTGCAATAAGAACACGTAGAACAATTTTCCAAAGAAAATCTGGAATGTTTATCACCCTTCCCAGGGTTCTAGAAACTATTTTTGCTGTTTTAATATTTTGCTCACATTGATTTTTAATTATTTATTTAGTCAGTTGAGCTAGCTCAGACATTCATGAGTCTATCACACTAACCATTATGGCCCTGCATCAGGGTCAAAAGGTCATTAGGGAGGCATTCTGTGTTTATAACATCGCTGGTCAATATAGGTGGTTGCTGAGCAACCAGCCCGTCTTGTGCCATGGCTAGGTTTCCAGAGCAGTAGATCACACATGTTTTACTCACAAGCAGTGTCCTGCAAAGTGCATTCTGCACTTGCTTAAGATTCTAGAACTATCAGGGATGGATCCATAGAGCTGTGATTTAGTTGAATGTTGTCTGCAAGGGATGTTGAGTATAACTCTCAGCATCCAGGTGTAGATTCCATCAAGCTTAGACTCTAGGATTTTAGTTAATATCCAAGCATTGGCACCATACATTAAAACCACCCCTACAGTGGCTCAAAAGAATCACCATTTGAGGTTGTCGGATAGATCAGATTACATGCATTTTATTCAAGGCATCCCAGGCTTTAGCTATGTGAATTTTCACATCCTTTTCAGTAGAATTTATTTTGCTTCCTAAGTATGTAAAAGATTCAACAGATTTTATTGACTCTCCCGAGACATTTTGTATTGAGCCTTGCTGGTTGAAGCATATGAATTCAGTGTTAGAGGCATTGATATAATCTAACATCATTAGCAGCATTTTCCAGATGATATAAGAAAGTGGCATTGATAGATAGGTCATCTGCATAGTCAATATCGGTGAACTTTATTGCAGGATATCGACTTGAGTCATGGTGATAAATTAAAACCCAGATGATGATGTTTGTCAAGCAAAGCTTTCAACATGCATTCAAGATGATAACAAAGAGAAAAGGTGCAAGGGTGTAGCTCTGACTGACCCCTGATTTGATGTCGAAAAAGCTAATGTGGCTCTAACCAAAGATTTGATTGATTCTTTAAAGCCTTACAAAAGTTTCTTTCTGTTTATTTTATTTTTTACTTGATAATCACAGTCTAACTTTCTAATATTTTTACAATCCTTCTTAATTAAAAATACTGTTAAAACATTTTAAGTCTATCCTACAGGATATTATCAGAGGTCCTATAAGGAAGATAACTTCTTGTCTCAATTTCTGAGATGAGTTGTCATTATCTATAACAGGCATGGGCAAACTTTTTTGAGTAGTGGGCCACATGATCTATGGCTCATCACAAAGCGGGTCACACTACTAAAAAGATTCAAGATAACTTTTCATAGTTGGTATCCCAGCTATTTTCACTACAAAAGACCGTATGCAAAGTATATACTTTAGAAATGGTAGGAAAGTTTTTATTTTTTTTAGAAAAATTCTTTTATGATTAAAAAACTCAAGTTTTGGTGTAATATTATCACTGATGACTGTGTGATTAAAACATGTTTCTTCATGGGATTTATTTCTAATTTATTCATTTGAAAATGAAAATATTTCTTCTTTAGAGAAAAAATTCTTATAAACGTTTCCTGTTTCAAAAGCAAAAGATGTTTGCACATATGATCTTCCTTAGTGAAAATCGCCAATGGTTTAAAATGCTGACAATGTTAGTTTCTCCGAAAGTTTACAAAATTCAAGAAACATTGTACTTAATCATTGTTTATGTCTGTGGTTATGTATGAGAGAGTGTGTGAGTGAACAAGTGAAAATGAAACAAAATAACATTTTAAGAAGTGTCATTTTCCTTATGAAATTAATTGTGTCATTCAGAAAGACATGACAGGCCACATGTGGCCCATGGGCGACAGTTTGCCTATGACTGATCTATTAGGTTGGTGCAAAAATGATGACCGTTTTTGACATATTTTTTAACGTCAAAAACTGTCATTATTTTTGCACCTACCTAATATATTATGCACATTTGGACTAATGTCCATATTTTTATAATGTCAATGAACACTCGTTGCTACTTTTGTAATGTCAACGAATACCCATTGTCACTTTTGTAATGCTTGTTGTAGTAGAGACTTTGTAATCACAGATACAACTATAGTAATGCCATTGAACAATACTGGTGTCAGACACCTTCGAATAACACTCACACTAATAGTACTTGCTTGATAATACTCACTCGAAAAGTAACCAATGAATAGTAATCCATATAGTGATCACTTAGACACCATGCTAATTCCCATATATACATTTCCTTTACCATCACATGATCTACTTATTCAAAATGGGATCGCCTGTGTTTGCTCTCTGGTGATCTGTGTTCAAATTCCAGTGTCGGCAATGACACTTTATTCCTATATAACACATATCTTTTTGTTGTTTCTATCACAGTATCTTGTGACCTCTGGCCTTTTTCATGTATCTGTTAATCTGGGTAACCCTCATGGAATTTTGAAATCAACCCTTTATTTAATATAAAAGGTAGGCTGTTCTCATTTGACTGTCCATTTCTAGGGCTATCTTGTTTTGTTCTTTTTAGTATTGTTCAGTTATTGCTCACCCCATTTTCACAGATTCTGAGTCTGTACTAACCCTGGGATTGAACTCTCAATTTTAAACTCTTCACAGAGTTCTAGACAATATATTTATTGTTCTAATATTTTTGCTCTCCTTGATTCTTTAAGGCCTTAGAAATATCTGTCTTTAGGTTTATTTGATTTTCTGTTCATAATCCCAAATATTTTTTTTTTTTTTACAAGCCTTCTTTATTAGAATTTTATTTTTAATCATTTCACCTCTTTGCTTTTTAACACCCAAATGCAGACACACTAAATATCTCTTAAAATTTTCCCAAAACGTCATAATTCCATGTAAATGTCCATGCAGAACTCGAATTAACAATTAAATTATAAAGAAACCTACTATTTTTGCAGTTATCAACAAGAAAAAAAAAATCGGACTTCTTGTTGGGGAAATTATAAGAGATATTTAGCGTTTGGGCGTTAAAAAAACAAATTTACCACTAATTCAACATGTGAAGGATCTTTATACATGTATTTTTTATATAAGGAACAACATAAGTTCACAGAAAAAGAGAAAGAGAAAATCATATTTATACATAAACAGTTAAAAGAAAAGAAAATGTTTTTCTACTTAACTGTAGTGTGTGTGTGTGTGCACATAGTTTGTTTGAAATTAACTAGTCAGTTTGCCAATGGAGTAAAAATCTCCTGCTCTGGAGACAATTTTTGTGTTTTCTCTACTCCATTTCAGCACAGAAAGAGAGCAAGAGTGTTTATGTGCCTTCCTTATTTAGTCTTGAATTAAACGGCACCTAGTGAGTGTCCTTGCAGACAAGGTGGGGTACCCTTCACAAATAACAAAAAAAAAAAACACAATCTATATTTAAGTAGTTTACCATAAACTTATTTCAAGTGTTGGTTTATTTATAGTGAATGTTGTCAAGTTGAATATGTGCATCTTGTAGAGAGAAGATGTGGAGGGTCTGAAATTAGTAAACAGATTTCAGTCTGACTACAGCAGTTTACATTCATGTTGCAGTAATGCCTTTGAAAATGGCATGAACCCACTTCTCCCTAGAGCCGTGAGTAAATAGTAGGGTAGTTGGAACACTTTAACCTTGTTACGTAGTCCATTTTAAATATCATACTTGCCACATAGTCATATAAAAAATGCTCCGGCTTGTGAAACCATAATAGCATTAATTGGCATGTTTGTGACCCCTACGCTTCACAAGGGATGTTGAAAGGGGAAGAATTTTTATTCTGAAAGATGATAAATTATTTACGAAGAAAGATGTATTTATTTTTAAAATTAGTGATTTATTCTGAAAATTTGACTTCATTAATTTTTAATATTATATATTTATTTATATATATATATATATATATATATATATATATATATATTAAACGATTTTTTTTATCTGACATCATTTCTTATTACTATAAACATTATTTTTAGGGGGTACACATGTCTGAGTTGCTATTTTGAAGCTAGTAGATACAAGTTTGTACAAGTCAAAGCAAGAAATATGCTTTTCTTCAGGCTGGTCTCTGTGGTCAAATTGGTAGAGGCACACTTTGGTTTAAAAAGTTGTTTCCCTGATGGAAAATAGGGATGCAAGTTCAATTCCTGTTGGAGACACAATTTTCCTTTAGTGGGACTTCTCAGTTTAGGCCAGTTCTTATTAATTTCACAGCTTAATAAAATAAAATAAAAAAAAACAAAACAAGGATAGCAACTCAAACACAGGTACCCACTAAAAATAACATTCATAGTGATGCACATACACACACACATATATTATTTACATTATTCGGACTATTGTCCTCATCTTTGTTGCCATATTTATTACAACATTTCGGCCATTGTACACTCCGGCCTTCTTCAGCTGGTTGGAATGTCGAACTTAACCCTTTATTTCGCTCCCTGTTCTAGTTTCACGTGCCATGTTTAATGGATGTCAGTTGTCAGTTATCTCCTGTTAATTTCCCTCTGAAAGTTCTCCACTGCCTTAACCAGGTATTGAACTCACACTCTTTGGGTCCTGTCACTGGATCTAACCAACACCTTTATCCACTGTGCCATGTGTCCTTGAGGTAACAAAGATGAGGACAATAGTCTGAATAATGTAAATAATGTACATAATACCTCATCTCAGAAATATATATATATATTATCAATCAGGCCTCTGCCAGTCATGAATGGTCATGGATTTGATTCCACCCATCTTCTCCTTTGGAACATCACCGCCTGTAGCTGAACAGGCTAATGCACAAGTGTCAGTCTCTGTCCCAGAAGCCACACCTGTGGATTGTCTATTCTGCAGCATTCTTTTCTGTGTGTCTACTTGTCTTCTACTGTGTTGTTCAGTTTCTCCTCTCCTGACATTAGTTATTTACCCAGAGTGATTCCCCACACAGAATGGTCAGCAGCAGGTCTACCAAGTGGTCACTGTTGATCTCAAGAGCCTCCATGTCCCTCTTACAGACATCTCTGTAGTGCACCTGAGGTTGACCAGTGTCTCATTTGCCATTTGCAAGTTTCCTGTAGAGGATGTCTTTGGGAATTCAGCCATCCTCCCAACAACAAACATGACCCAGCCATTGGACCCTGCACTGTCTGAGCAGAGTGAACATGGTTGTACATTGCCTTTATCGATCTTATGAAGGTGTTAAATTTGGTTAACAGAGACAAGAGGATTGGGAAAGCAACAACCACGTTTGCTTGCCTCACCATGTGAGTGTGGGAGAACTCCAAGCTCTATGTTAAAACAAAGATAGCAGTCTACACTGTATGCGTCATAAGCACACTTCTCTAAGTGAGTGAGATATGGACTACATATGTCAAGCAGGAAAAGAGACTGAACACATTTCACTCAAGGTGTATCTCTTGCATATCACGGAAGGACATGGTGCCCAACACCGGCCTAGCAACAATATAATTCCTTACTTGTAGCATAACTGAGTTTCATGCACTATGCAATCTTCAGGTCTACTCAGCCCTTAAAGATTGTGTTGTGCATGAAATTCCAAGCCATGCAACCGGTGAGGAATAATATGTATATTTATTAACATATACTTAATAGCTCTGTTATATTACCTTGAGTACTATTTTAATAACACCAGCACTCAATGTATATATATGTATATATATATGTACTCAATGTGTGTGTATATATATATATATATATATATATATATATATATAGGCAGCAACCTTTCTTTCAGATATGTTTCATTGAATATGACAGACAAGGAAAATTTGATTAATTTTTTTAGAGTTTTTCTAGTATGCTTAAATCTTTCGGTTTGGCCAGGGTAAGGGAGTATAAAAATTGTCTGTAGTGTCTGTTGTCCCAAGGGCTTTCAGCCACTTCTTTAACCATTTTCAAGTAGTTTGTTAATTGTTTTATATATATATATATATATATATATATAAAGCAATAACCATTTGGAGTTAATTGTTCCTCACACCTAATGGCTTGTTTTCAGGGTTTTATTATTTCTTTGTCATCCATTTTTTTTCTTCAGAAAGTCTTTTGTTTTTTGTATTTTTTAATTTTCCTTCTTTAAGTTTTCTTTTTTTTCACTTAATTAAACTCTTACTTCTTTTTTTTTTTTTTCAGTTGCTTAAAATTGTTAATATATTAAATTTCCTTTTTCTGGTTACTTTGCTAATAACAGTTCTTCTGTTGTGCAATGAAAATATTTTTCCAACGTCTATGTTTGCATTTACACTCCCTCATTTCCCAGGAGGTCTGTCTGATAGCTGTGGTTTCTCCGTTGATGCTGGTGCCCCTACCAATATTGGAGAGTCACCCTCTAGTCCCATGACTGGCATTTTGGTACCTTGGCCTCCAGAGCTACAGTTACCGCGGTAAGATCCCAACACTCTGACCCAATCAGAAGAGAAACTGCCTTGCCCTTTACCACAAGTATACCACCTCCTCCAGTTCCTGTAGACTGAGAATAGTCACTTTAGTCGTTGTTTTTTCCTCCTTCATTTTTCCTTCTTTTCCACTAGAGTAGTAGTAGTAGTAGCAGTTGGTGTTGTTGAATGTTTTTTTTTGTGTGTGTGACTTTGTTGTAGATGATATAGAACAGCCATTCTCAACATGGTGATGGAGACATTTGCCACCTTCTTCTTGGAAGCCTTGATATTTAAAAAGCAACCATAGGCTGAAATAATAGTAAATGAATTTCTGTCTGTTCATGTTGTATCCCTGCTTTAAAAGTTCTTTAAAGCAGACCATGAACTAAAAAGATGTTGAAAATGGCTGATTTAGATGATCTGAAATTTTAATGAAAAAAAAAAAAAAAAAAAAATGCAGTTGATGCTGGAATTCTAAAAAAAGAATTGTTTAAAAAAAATCTAAAATATTTTCACTATGGCTTTAAAGAATGATATTAAAATGTATATTTACACTATTCACATTGTTTGGACTCTTGTCCTCATCTTTGAAATATTCACGACATTTCATCTGTTGTACGCTCTGGCCTTCTTCAAGTGATATACAATGGAATTTTGAACAGAACCCTTTATTTAGTCCACAGGGATAGATTGTTCTAGTTCCACATGCCATGCCTTTTCTGGATAACTCAGTTACAGTTATTTCCCTTTAGTAACTGAACTCTACAAGTTTTTGTTCACCTGCTGTGGCCAGGTATTGAACTCACAACTCTTTGGGTCAAGTCACTGGATTACTTCAACCAGTACTTTTATCCCCAAGAACACATGGCCCAGCGGTTGAAGTAATCCATTGGCTTGACCCAAAGCGTTGTGGGTTCAATACCTGGCCACAACAAAGGTGAACAAATACTTGGAGAGTTGTGTTACTAAAGGGAAATAACTGAAACCGAGATATGCAGAAAAGGCATGGCACATGGAACTCTACCCCAATGGAAAAGGGTTTAGATCAAAATTCCAGTATATATCCCCTGAAAAAAGCTGGAGTTTACAACAGCCGAAATATCAGGAATATGACAATAAAGATGAGGACAATAGTCCAAACAATTTTTTTTTTTTTGGTGGGGGTGGGGATATCTCAATATCAGCTAATTCCTTTTAGTAACTCAATTTTTTGGATTACTCAACCAACACTCTTATCAACTGGGCCTGAAGAAGGTTGGTATATACAATGGCTAAAACGTTGTGAATATGGCAATAAAGATAAGGACAACAGTCCAAATGGTGTAAATAGTTACAATATCTCATTTCAGAAATATAGACATACAGTGTGTATTATGTCTATCAGCCTGCACATTTGAGAAATCTTAGCAAAAAAAAATGCATTCTCTAGCATTTTCATGAAAAAAGATATAACCTTAGTTGCCATGATGTTCTTCATGGCTGTTCGGTAAAACACATTAAATCAAACAGTGGTTTCCCTTACAAAGAAGGATACTGTTTTGATCTTTGCCAGGAATGCATTTTCTTTACTAAGATTTCTAGAATGCACAGGCAGGCCAATAGCCATAATTACATGCAGTTTAATAAATAAAAATGGGACCTTTATTTCAAATACAAAGTATCCACTATCACAACGTTTGAAGCAATAAAAAATTTGGATTCAAAATAAATCTATTCTTTAGAAAATACCTAAGTTGTATAAAAAAATTGCTTTATTTTTTAGGTTTGACTACAACCTCATCTCTAGGATTTCTTATACTTCCTGATAAGATGAGGGTACATAAATATACTTTTGACTTTAGGCAATTTAATTTATAACTTTTTCCTATACTAATTAAGTTGTGACAGAGTTTTTTTTTTTTGCATGCTGTTATCTCATCAGAAAGAGCCGAATTCCTTGGGATGAGGTTGGATGTTACAGTATTGGTTCTGAAAATAATGTTTCTTTCTTGCATCCTGAGTAACTACATCAGTGTCCTGGGTAAGACGATAAACTATGTCCAACAGCAAAGCCTCTGATCAGGAGGTTTTGAGGAGCGTGGAACCACCTCTTAATTGCTGATGTTCCCAGGTCCATCTTGACCCAGGGTGATAGCAGCTGTTAGGGTCCCAGGTATGGGCAAATAGTTAACCCCAAAACTGTGATCAAAACACTATAAAAGTGTAAAAATAGGTTTTAATACCAGAAATACTTTGTAATAAAATTATTACCAGCAATACATTTTTGGAAAAAAAAATATATATATATATTACCAGGGATACATTTTTGGGGTAAAAAAATATATATATTACCAGCGATACATTTCTAAAGAAAAAATTTAACCAGAAATAGATTTTTGAAAGGAAAAATATTACCAGCAAATATAAATTGTTGACATTAAATAACCCATTGAGGTTGATATACCATAAAATAAAACAAAACAAACCGTTTCTTCTCTAAATGATTTTCCAATACCCCCCTTTTATTAAGCCCTCCCCCTACACACACACCGTTTATTGCATATTGGGGGAAATTCCTACCCACTCCACCATCCTTGTATCAGCCATCTAAGAGTATACAGATATAATAAAACAAGGGGAAGATGCATAAGGAAAAATATTTACTATAAAAGGGTAAATTGAAACATAAAAAAAGAATTTTTAAATATAAAACACAGTGAAAAAGAAGCTATCGTTCTTCACACTATAACTGGCAAGCTTAGTGGTTCCCAACCTTTTTGGGGCCATGCGCTACCTAAGCATCTCTAAAATTCTGATGCCCTTGCCCATGACATATAATTCTTATTATTTAAAAAATTAACTCCTATTCACATGGAGGAAGCCTAAAAGGCCATTAGTTTAACTTTCCTTTAAGAACATGAGACTGCATATATGTAATAGTATTATCATTTAATTTTAGAATGTTATAAATTTATAAAAATATTGTGTTGCTTATTTATATATATATATATATATATATATTACAGATAGAATTTACTTAAAGGAACGATTAATTAGCTTATCTACATACCCTGTCTGGTGGCAAACGCTGCTGGTGGTGCCAGGGGTGGCAGTCCCGCCATAGCCACTGAAACCGTGATATCACCCCTGGTCGGCAGCTGATGAAGACAGGGTATCGCACATGCTAACACACGTATGTTAAAAAAACAATAGATACACGTAAATATTTTTATGTTTGTTTACTCTATATGCACCGTATATATTAACTTTCACACTCACACACACTAGAAAAAAATTCACTGTTAATAAATCATTCTCAAATTCCCCACTCTGGGGAAACACTGGTTTAGCTTCTTCCTTTTTCTTTTTAATTTTTGAATTTACTGTTCTACAATAAATATTTTGGAGTCTGTCTATATTTTTATCCTTGTTCTTCCCCTACCTACTGGTTTTGATATATTTCTATATATTTTATATATGTGGGTGTATATATATATATATTAATATGTCTGTATTTTCCCATAAATTATTTTTAAAACATTAGGCTGTTTGGAAAATGTAATAAAATTGAAACTATATGCAAATGTGTTAGTAACAAAATACAGTGTAACCCGGATATAAGAGAGTTGTTGGGACCGGAGACGAAGTATCTTATATCCGGGTTTCTCTTATATCCGGGTTTGGTCTATTTTATATACATTAACACAGGCTCTAATTTGGGACCAGAGAAAATCTCTCTTATATCCGGGTTACACTGTACTACAAAATCAGATTTAAATAATAAATGACAAGACCTTGATTTCTTTTCACATTTTTTTCTATCGGGCTGTGCTTCATTTATCGTTCATGAGAATGTTTAACCGAGAGATAACCAACCTTTTACTTTCCAATCAAGTTTTTTCTTTCTCTGAGTTCAGATGTGTCATGCAAATCTCGTAATCCTGTTGTACAAATATATATATACAAATATACAAGGTGTCCCAACAGAATGGACATAATTAAAATGTGAATATTTGAGTAACTACATGTCCCAGGCAAACAAAATTAAATAGTCTTCATATTGAACAATAAAAGATTTATTTATCAAAATTCGAACAAAATATTCAAAGGGATGTAGATTTTATAATTGATTTCACAAATGATCAATATATGTACCACCTGTGATATGACACACACAAAGTTAGTAGTCCAGCTCCTGCCAAACACACTGTAGCATGTCTTGTATAACATTCTCCAGTACCTCAGTGCGGACTTATCTCAATGACAATCTACCAGGAAGATGGATCGCACATGCCAAGGATAATGACAATATGCTGTTGAAATGGCCACCACATTCACCTGACTTGACACCATGGGATTTTTTTCTATGGGGCTGTGAAAGGACAGGTTTATATCCCCACGTTTTCCTACAAGCACTGAGGTGCTGGAGAAGATTATCCAAGACATGCTACAGCATGTTTTGTCAGGAGCTGTACTACCAATGCACATATAGAAGCTTTGTGAAATCAGTTATAAAATCTATGTCCATTTGAATATCTTGTTTGAATTTTGATAAATAAAATCTTTATTGTCCAACATGAAGCCTATTTTATTCTCTGTTTGCCTGGGACAATGTAGTTACTCATATATTCACATTTTAAATGATGTCAATTTAGTATTTTTATATAATTTATTGGTTTAATATAAAAACAAGACGAGTATTACTTTCTTTAATGGGTTAACAAAAGATGCCTTCCAAAGGTTAAGCAAAGTATTAAGAAACAGGAAAATTTCATTGGAAACAAAAAAAAAAAGTACTAAATTGTGACATAATGAATGTCGGACCATATCATCACATTTTGATAAGCAACTGAGTTAAAAAGAAGAAAAAATACAAAACTGAAAAACAGCCGCAGAGTGTTGCTCTCAAGAAGTTGAGTGTCAGACATTCTAATGGAGGGCAGGGAAGGATCTCTGTGGTGATTAATAGAGAGCAGTTTTGTTTTTGAAGCATTAAAGTTGATCAGCCAATTCCTGCCCCAGTTCACAACCGATTGGAGGTCCTTTTCAAGACGCACGGCCAGGTTAGTTTTGTCAGCGACACTAGATTTGTTTTTGAGGCAGGAATAAATTGTGGTGTTATCCGTGTAGATGCCAACTTGGGAATTTATGGTGTCAGGAAGGTCATTTATGTAGATGAGGAATATAGTGGGGCCTAGGATGGAGCCTTGAGGGACACCTGCGTTCGTGGGATAGGAACTGGAGGAGAATCCATTGAGAACGACCTTCAATTCACTGTTTGACAGGAATGATTATATTAGGTCAAACAATCGACCTGTAATGCCATAACCCTGGAGCTTGCAAAGAAGGCAGGCATGCCAAACCCTATCAAATGCTTTGGAGATGTCTAGTGCCACAGCACGAGCTTCCCCATTATTTTGAAGCGCTCGGTAGACAGTTTCAGTAATAGCCGTAAGCACATCAGCTGTAGATCGGGCAAAGCGGAAGCCATATTGCTTGTCTGAGAGCAGATCATGGGATGTGAGATGGTTAACCACCTTGGTATTGATTAGGGCTTCAAAGACTTTGCCAAAGAGGGGTAGGAGACTGATAGGACGGTAGTTAGAAGGGTCAGAGGGGTCGCCAGAGTTCTTGAAGACAGGAAAAATTGAAGAGGACTTCCAACAGTCAGGAAAACAAGATTCCTTGAGGCAGTAGTTGTATAGTTTAGAAAGGGCGGGCGCCAGTTCAGGTGCGCATTTCTTCAAGACAATGGCTGGTATCCCATCTCCACCACTAGCCTTGTTGGGGTCTAAATTGGAGATAACGCCCAATACCAAAGACGGGGTTATGTGTAACCCACTCAATAGGGCCTCAGTTCTAAGAGGGAAGTCGGGTATGGGTACATCGGAAGAGTCGAGCGTCGAGTTGAATGAAAATTTCCGAGCAAAGCATTCAGCCTTGTCGGCAGAGGAGGTCAGGACTGCAAACTGGTTGAACAATGGAGGTATAGAGTGTTTGCAATTGTTCAATATGCTCTTGCAGAGATGCCAATAATCTTTGGAGCCAAATTTGCGAGATGCAATACACTCCTTCATCCGAGCAGCAAATATTGACTTAGCATCGTTGAGGACACGCTTACACTCATTACAGGCAGAGGCAAAGAGACGTCTATTGCAGTCAGACATGTCGCTACGAAATAGGTGAAAGAAGTGGTTCCTATGGGCGATGGCGGCTGAGCAAGCAGCGGAGAAATAGTGGGGAGGAGCGCGACTTGACCCTATATTTCCTTGAGGGGATGAAAGCATCAATTCCAGCTTTAACCCAGGATGAGACCTCAGAAGCACATTCTTGGACAGGAAGCGTAAAGACACCATCCCAGGGGACATCGCGGAGGAAATCACGGAACGCGTCCCAGTCAGCTCGTTGATAGTAGAACGAAGTTCTAGTGGTAGGAGGTTCTTTGCAGGGGGTGGAGTTGAAGGAGATGTTAACAGATACTACCGCATGATTAGAGTTACCAAGAGGGCAGAGTGGCGCTACAGGACTTGGGGATGGAGGTAAAACACAGATCGAGAAGAGAGGCTTTACCTTCCCAGTTGAAGGCAAAATGGGTGCGGAAGTTAACTATCAGCACGAGGGATTGAGAGACTGAAAAATTGAGCGTTTGAATGCCTGCATGGTCAGTAGTAGCATTCTTAAGCCACATGGTATGATGGGCGTTAAAGTCACCAAACACAAATATGTGAGCAAACGGGTGGAGGGAGAGAGCCTTGTCTATGCTATCAGAAATGCTATCGAGTATCCCACAGTCTTGAGAGGATGGAGAGCGGTAAAGGAAGAAGAGATAGCTTACCACATTGAGAAGAGATAGTTGGAGACACATGTACGACTGGTCTGGCGATTCAAGAGAAAACTCTATTAACAAAAGTGATAAAAAGAAAAAGAATGTAAATGAAATCAGCTCGATTAAAAAAAAAAAAAAATTTAATTTAAAATTCCCAGTATCCCTTGTTTGTGCACATGTGTAGTGGCATCCAACATAACAAATTTAGTCTCATGAAGTCCTCAAGGATGAAATGTGTCACATGAAAACTTTTTCAACTTTGTCATAGTTTTTCCCTAATATCATATTCTCTTGAGGAGGCATGGTGGAGTAATGGATAGCAGCTTGAATTGAGGAATCAGAGAGCTGAGTTCAAATTCCAGTGAAATCCATTACATTCACTTACATATGAATACCCTTGGGAAAGATATTAATCCTTTTCTTCTTCTTCCAGCTATGGGTAAATAGCAGCACAGACTGGGTTCTATAGCCTTGGATGGCAACTGGTCTACCACAGAAAGAAATGGCAACCTACTGCAGGAAAAAATCTGCCTTGTCAGTCATGTATTGAAAAATACATAATTGTCTAACTGATATATCTAACTGATCATATTCTCTGAAAAACGATAATGCAAAACAGCCAATCCAGAATATTTGTGCTGTATAGCCAGGCGAAGTTACTGCAAATACTGGCAATGGCTAAGCAATTTTAAAAAGGATGATTGTAGTTTTTTTTTTTTTTTATATATATATAATAATCTGAAAGATGAATCATTTTGGATAAAATTTAACTCATTTGCATTTACATTTTTATGCGATATTTTCCAAACCACTTAATATTAAGAAACATTTTTTATATATTTTGCAAAATATTTTAACTACTTTTATTCTCATATTTCAGTCTTGTTTTATTTTAAATATTGACTGCATTAATTACATGAACAGAAATTATGATATAATTAAATGGTACCTGTGAAAATTTTATGGTTTTCGTATGGATGTAGGGCGGGCTAATGTATATTGGCTTGGAATCAGAAATCAGAGAGCTGAGTTCATTACATTTGTTTACACGCAAGTACCCTAGGGAAAGGTATGAATCTGTTTCCCCCTCCAGCTATGGGTTAAATAGTAAGATTTGTACCTGGAAAAATCATTATTATCGTATAAAAATTGTTCATGCAATATTCACACAAAAGAAAAAAAAATTATTCTTACAATCCAAAATAACTCACAAAGGGTTGATAAGTCATAAAAAATAATCAATCATGGTTTTCTAATCTTAATTTTTTGATGTAGTATAATATTTAATGAATAAATAAACTCATTGCAAATTCTACGAATATAAATACCCATGGAATACCCTAATACATCATTAAATATTTGAGATTAACGACTTTATCCAAATATTACAATAACAGTCAAATATGAATGAATGCCATTGTTTAAAGAAGTAAGAGGGTACAAATGAAAAGCGTAACAAATTTCACCATTTCACTGAGGCAGATGTTAAACACAGGAGAGTGCTATCACCACCTCTATCTTCTCTTTTTCTTTTTCTCACTGAAGCAGCATCTCTGATATGTTTCCAATCTTTCCTTGCAATCAAAATGGAATAGTCCATTATTTATAAGGTATTAGCAGGACATAACACACATGCTAACTCAGAAATGAAGAAACAATTAGAATTTTAATATATTTATAAATGCATTAGCTGATTTACTCATAACTTTTGTGATCTTGTAATTGTTTACAGGTTGAAGATATGAGCACCTTATAAAGCAAGGGGTAGCAAACACATATTATAGTGTTAGTTAGTTCAATCCTTACTATACTTGTGGCCTTATGCCTAAACTAAGCTATACTAAGTAAATAAAAAAAGTTTGAAGAATTATGCCAACTCTGCAAATAAATTCTTCCAATTTTTTTTATTATATTTCATCCTCACAGAATTTGAGTTGAATCTGTGATCCTGTCCAAAAACATTCATTTTCCTAGTTCTCCTTGATCTATTTTGGTGAAAGGTTCATTATAACTGGTCCTACATACGTGTAATAATTTGAGTGAACCTTTCCCCCCACCGCCACTTATTTCACCACAATCAAGGCAATAAAGTGACTAAGATACAAGAGCTTACTGAGTATCAAAGAATATGAGGAAAAAAAAAAACACTATTAAGGCAAGAGAACAGTAAGAGAACAAGAATTAAGAAGACAGTAAATAATGATTGACATTACATTTAAATTTTGGAAGATTAAAGTTGACTGGGAATCAAGAAGCTTGAAGTGAGTTCCACAAGTGAGAAGTGCTAGAGAAGAAACTGTTACCAAAGAACTTACGGTTACATCTAGCCATTTCAACTGTAAATGATGAGACTTTGCCATCAAGCTACTACTGCGCTTAAATTCCTAAAGTCTAGATACTATAGAGGAAAGTTCATCAAAACAATTATCATGATGAAAGTATTTATAGAAAGGGCTACATTACAGTGGTGGTGAAGTAACTGAAGCCAAGATGTCAGGTCAAGACCAATAACATTGCAGAATCTTCTTTAGATGTTATCAAAAATCTCTAAATATATAGCAGGAGCATCAGACCAGATGTGGCAACAATATTCAAAGCAAGGAAAAATTGTAAGCTCAATACATTGAACCCACTTTCCTAGCAGCAGACCTAGGAAAATGTTAGTCCAAGAAGGTGCAATTTAATCTTACTCTGTTTGATGACAGGCATGAACTCACTCTCTACAGCTGTGGATAAATAGTAGGGCAGCTGCAGCCCTTTAACATTGTTACATAGTCCATTGTAAATGACAGGCTTGCTGCACAGTCCTGCAAAAAAAATAAAAATAAAAAAAACTATCTTTTCAAACCACAACTGCATTGACATGTTTGTGACCCTATATTTCACAAGGGCAATATGGCTGCTTGGCCAAGTGGTTAGAAGGTTTGTTTTGTAACCATGAGACCCAGATTCAAAAGTCCTGAAAACCATACCACAGGTTGACCCAAGCCTTTGAGTTAAATTGGGTAGACGGAACACTTGGGGGCTGTTGATAGCTGTGCTAGGACAAAGTCATCTTGACAGAGGGTTTGAGTGTGCTGGCATTGTTCAGACTATTGATAACATGTTCTCTCCCAGAAACTGTAACTAAGGTCTGCTCAGCATAGTTGCAGTATAAACCACAGGTTGGCTCTTTGGTGCTGAACAAACACAAATGTTCCTGAGCAAAATAGGGCTTGGCTAGCCGCCCTAGTAAACAGGTATCCTCAAATACGAGTGGCCAGCTATTATTATTATTATTACTATTATTCCACAAATAAAGAGAAAGAATTTTTATCCTGGAAAATGATAAATTATTTATGAAAATAAATAAATTTATCTTTATCATTAGTGATTTATTCTCTTCCATTTTTAGCAATGTATAGAAAAAAGGAATTGTTGGATGGTATATCAGATATAATATTATTAATATTGCTCGAAATTAATTTTAATTGACATCATGTGATTCTACTGTTGCAGATGGTGAGAAAGAGAAAAGATAGAAATTTGGCCTATGTAAATATCAAAATCAAAATGTATTCCTCCTTTTCGCCATGCAACATAAATGATATGAGGAAAGACATACTAAAAGTTAACAATATTTACAGAAACAAAATACAACTTAAGTGAATTTATTCACAGGGAATTTGAATGCAGTGTCATGAGATTGAGATATAGAGAGAGTTCTTTTTTTTTTACTGAGCTGCATGATGATTTGTCTTCCGTGGGTTGAAGTTTTTGTGTTCTTACTGATGTTGTTAGAAATCATGCCCCGATTTAATCCTTTGTTACTTTGAGTGTGATTAATTTGTGAGTTGTATGAAGTTATTGTTTGACTTCGTATTCTATATTGTATTTCCATGGTGCAGTAATTTTATGTATTCTTCAATTGTCTGCGAGATCATCTCTTGGTCTGATTGTAAAGATGGCAGCAACATCATGCATCTGTGCCTCTGTGTGGGCCTGTTCTTTAAATAACTATCAGTAGGCTCCTAGATGGATTTTTGGATTTAAGAGGTAAGGTATTTCATTTGTCAGTATGAACCAAAGAGGATGGTGTCTGTTGCTATATGGATATTTTGTAAGCATTTATGTGCATAGGAGGATAGCAACACTACTCATCAAATTACATTCTCTGATTTGTCCAGTTAACTGCTCATGCATTCGGTAATGGTTAAATCTTAATTTCAAGTGGAGGTGGATAGGACAATGTGGAGCAATTGAGTGGCTATCACAATCACCAACACTACCAGACTTTTTCTTGTGGTGAACAGTCTAAGCAGCATGTGCCTTCCTTTCTCATGGTGAGTGAGTGGTTCTCTCTTGTATAAGCTGCTAGGGACAACTGTCTTATAGAGACCCGCCTTCTCTGCCCTGTCTAAAAAGTCATTTATCAAAAATCCAGGGTTCTTAGTCCACTCAGCTCACCTTCTTTGTCAGGGTTGTTTGATCTGGTTCTAGTGAGATCTGCTCCACTCCACTAACCTTGTTTCAAGACAATAACTGTCAAAAATTTAACAAGATATCAGCTGATAATTGATATCACTACATCTAGAACTTTCACCTTTTATCTGAAAGGAGGCACCACCTTATAGCTTCTCTTTGGTATATATAAATTGCCAGTATCACTTCTCTTGTGGTTTAGAACCATTATTAAGCAAAAATAATGACTTATTTTCAGTAATTGACCATGTGATAAGTGGGGACTATTGTATATATTTTGTTAAGGGTATTGTGTTTATTACCATTGGAAAGTTAAAGTTAAAACCGTTGAAAGTTTTGTTCTATAAATATGAAAAAGAGGTTTCAAAAGAACTGACGTTTGTTGTTTCATTTTTTTTATTTTTATTTTTTTTTTCACTTTTTGTTGCATGACAATTATTTTTTTTAAATTTTGTTTGTTTATATTCTAGGCTTTTACCTTTGCCAAAAGCTTCCGTTGGCAATATCATAAAACCAAGCAGCTCACATGGAAATGAAGCTGACATTCTTTCTTCTTCTCAAATGCCATTTCCAAAATACTGTAATGGCCAGCTTCAAAATAAGACTCGCAGAGATATGGTTATCATTGCCAAGAAGTAGCCATTATCAAAACACAAGGGAATGGAAACAATTATCTTCAAATGCTGCTTATCAGAAATCAAATATGTATAATTGAACAAATACAGTACACACAGACAACTCTTCTCATATATATATATATATATATATATATATATATATATATATATATGTGTGTGTGTGTGTGGAAAGAGGTATGATAACATGGAAAAATATTTTGTGTGACATGTAAACAAACTTAGGACGAATTGCGTCACAAAACCTTTTTCCACTTTGTCATACTTGTTCCCAACATTTTTCTTCATATATATATATATATATATAAAAATTGTTATCCCATATCTGTGTGTGTGTGTGTGTATGTATATATATATATATATATATATATTAGGGGTGTTGAAAGCTCATGGGCTTAACCTTGTCATCAGCCTCACATATACAGGGATTGGAATGAACAGGCTTACTTAAAATATAAATTTTTGTAAATATCTATAATGTTGCATATGTATGTGCAGGAGATATATATGTGTTTGTGTTTGTATATTTTCAGTATAATCTCCTTTGTTGTCAATGCACTTAATCCTACTTTTCCCTTTTGATCCCATAGATCAAACATTACCCAATAAAAATCCAGATCTAAATTAAGCTAATAATTGTGTGACATTATGGATTTATAGTTTCACCCTTGTATTGGTGTGGGGGGGGCTGAGCGGATGTACGGGGGGGTACATATATAGCAATGAAAAAATTAAATGTTCATTTATCTTATCCCTACTCTGAGTTTTCTTTTGATATTAATGAAACTTGAGTTTTATTATATGAATAGCCTAGTATTTCTATTATGCATAGGGATTTGTGTTAAAATTTTTCTAAGTAAATTGTTAATTCAGTGAAGTGTTCTAACTATTTATAGCTTATTAGTTATTACATATATTTGACATTTTTGTTTACTTTTTTAATTGTTTCACTTCAAGCAAAGCAATAAAGCAACTAAGATGCAAGTGTAAAAGAATATAAGAAAAAGAAAAACATTAAGGAGAGAGAACAATAAAAGAACAGGAATTAAGAAGACAGAAGATAACTGATATTGCATTTAAATTGTTAAAGAACAAAAGCAAGTAGCTGGAAGAATGTTCCACAAGCGAGCAATGCAAGTGAAGAAGCTGTTAGCATAGAATTTACAGTTACATCTAGACATTTCAACTGTAAAATGATGAAATCTAGCCATCAATCTTGTACTGTGCTTAAATTCATAAAGCCAAGATACCAAAGAGGAAAACTCTGAATAATTACAATGAAAATATTTACAAAAATACACAGGGAAGCTACTGAGATATCGGGACTGCTAACATTGCAAATTCTTCCTTGGATGTTATCAAGAATCTCTAAATACAGACCAGAAGCACCAATCCAGATGTGCCAGCAATAGTCAATGCATAAATAGGAAATTGTTAGCAAGGCTCATAAAATATTCCAAAATAGAAAAGTGGCCCCACCTGACAAACCCAGCAAATAATTATATAATATATGTGTGTGTGTGTGTGTGTGTGTTTGTTTTTACACACTGTCACAGCTACAATCAAAATGAATTTATCTCAACATAAAATTTGTCACAACCACATCTAAAACAATACAAGATGAATACAAAAACAATAAGCTAAAACTTGAGAGAAGAATTTACTTTATTGTCACAAAGAATACATTGGAGAAACCTCAAGAAATTTAAATAAAAGATTATATAAACACAAAAGGTATATTATGCAAAACACATTAAATGCATTAGTTGCACACCATAATGAGACTGGCCACAATTTTTATGTGAAAATTGCTACTCTAATTAAAAGAAAAAACAATTTACTAAGACAAAAATTTTTTACAATGTTCTTTAATCACTATATCCACACTAAATTTGTGTCCAAGTTCTGACAATCTTTCACCATTCTTGGCAGATCTGTTATCACAGTGTGGGATATTTAATAACAAAAGTGATGGAAACAAAATAAAAAGAATCTGAATCTGGTTAGATTATATACCCAGTATATGTTATATATATATATATATATAAAATTATTTCTAAATTTATAATTCTCTGTGACTCATTTGTGCACATGAGTCATCGCATCAATATAAACAGTCTGATGAAGTCCTACAGAATGAAATGTGTCACACAAAAGCTTTTTCCAGTTTGGCCTACATCTTTCCCTCAAAACTGTTCTTGATCTATAAAAAGTTATATCATATATCACATCAACTGCTGGTGCTAATAAAATAGTGCTCAATGTAGAATAACAGAGCTGTAATTTATATATTAATAATAAATGTGACAGATAACTGAAGAAGTGGAAAGATACAACTGAAAGTTGTGACTGTATCAACTAAATAAAGACTATAATTACATGCATACACACACATTATATATACAAGCAGCATATTTCAAGAATGTTTGGTTAAATAATTTAAACGTATTATGTCTATTTTAGTTTTAATCCTTTCAAGTCCATGAATTAATTTTTTAGTGGCTATAGAAAATTAAAAAAAATTCCAGAATTTTCTTTCAAATAATTTAATTTTCCCCAAATACTTTCAATCTTATCTTCAGGGGTTGCATATCTATAGGTGTGTTTTGTGTTAATGTAAATGTAAATTTAATTTTTTTTTTTTTTTTTTACCTATATGCAAGGGAGGTAACTTAACCGGGTATTGAACTTACACTTTTGGATCCTGTCACTGGATCTAACCAACGCCAGTGACAGGATCCAAAAGAGTGTGAGTTCAATACCTGGTTAAGTCAGTGTAGAACTTGGAGAAGGAAATTAACAGGAGATAACTGATATCCATTAAACATGGCACGTGGAACTAGAACAGTCCACCCTAGTGAGCGAAATAAAGGGTTCAGTTCGACATTCCAACTACCTGCTGAAGGCTGGAGCGTACAATGGCCAAAACGTTGTAATAAATATGGCAACAAAGATGAGGGCAATAGTCCGAATAATGTAAATAGTGTAGTATCCTTATTGTTAATTTCATCTAATGTTTTTTCTGTTGCCATAGTAGGATATGACAACACAACTATGAAATTCAAATACACTATTGTTCAGAGATCAGAGCCACATTCAGTGGCAGGATAAACTTTTTGTACAGTAAATGAAGTCACATACAGAGTGATAACGGTTAAGAGGAAAGACTAAATGATTTTTTTGGATTATTTTATTAAAGCTTTTTAATCCTTTCTAGATTGTTCAAAATTTTGGTTAAAAATCTTGTTTTATCAGTGGACATCTTATATGCCATTAAATTTGTAAAAAAAGAATGGATTTTTTTATTTATTAATCCAACAGATTTTTATTACTTAAATGTTATTTTTAATGGATACTCAAACTTGAATAGTCACTCCATTTATTTAAAGGCACTATTCAACTTTGCTTGGTCATCAACACCAAGAGGTCAAAGGACATCAGATCTAATGATGGTTTCCCCTAGTGGAAGGCAGGTTTGAATCCTGCTGGAGAGCGCATATTTTTCTCTAATAAGATTTCTCAAATATTCAGGCCAGTAGATGAAAATAAATATACTGTTTAAAAAAAATAAACAGAACATTGACTCAAATGCAAATAACCACTAAAAATAGCATTTACATAATAAAAATACTTGTGATGACATTTTTAACCATACTTTAGAATAATCACAAGTTAAATAAATGAAAATATGCATTTTAATCTTTGAATCAATTATTCACCTTAAAGTTATTTGACTGAAACAAAAACCATGTCAGAATTATAAATTCCAAAACAAGAAAATGACATGAAACAAAAATAAACATGGTATTAACTTTGTTAGATATTTAACTGTGCCATACCTTGAGGAGCTCCCAAACAGAAAATAAGAAGGTACTCAGTAACAAGAAGAGAGGATGTCAAACACTTTTACCATATTTATTACATGTATCATAAAATAAAACAAAAAACACAACAAACAATAGGTTATTACTCACAAGGTGTCTGTACCCTTGTGGGATTTCTCTACCTCTCGACAATGGGGCAGGGTGCTAAGTGGGTGAAGTTGACCTTTTTTTATATTGACTAGAGACTTCTCAGTACTGTGTCTGATCCTTGTCACTGTCAAATTCTCTCTGTCTCTAGGAGAGTCTGAGATGTGGGGGCGGAGGTCATGTGACCATTTGGAACAGGAGTTCATGAGATGCAAAAATAGATCTTGTAGGGAAGTGTATCACTACAACTTATTTTATTGTTTAGAAATGAAGTCATGATTGTTATACTAACTTATTTTGCAATAAATATACATTTTTATGATTAGAGAAGTATCTAGAAAAAAAATTGACTCTTAAAAATGAGTTGTTTAACAGCAGACAGGGTTAATATGTACTACCCATGAATTGCACAATCAAGGAGAGCTTGATTGGGGGCACCAGGCAGTGCCTTGTGAATCTCACTATCTTATCAACATTTGCTTTATTCTACAAACATTTGCAAATTAAACTAAGCAAAAAAAAATTTAACAGATTATCACATCATGAATTTGTTTTACTAATGCTTGTGGAGGCACAGTAATGGATAGTGGCTTGAACCAAGAAATTGGAGAACTGAGTTCAAATGCCAGTGGAATCTATTACATTCACTTACGTGTTAATACTCTTGAGGAAGGTATGAATCTTCTCCTCCCAGCTATGAATAAATAGCAGGACAGACCGGGTTCTATAGCCTTGGATGGCTACTGCAGAAAGAAATGGCAACCTACTGTAGGAAAAAATCTGCCTTGTCAGTCATGTATCAAAAGATACATGATCGCCTAAGTATGTTTCACATATGGCACATAACTGACTTAATGCTTGAATACTACCTTATGAAAATTGAGATATAGTAGAATGGGGCGTGCATATCATAGATTTGGGGAGGGCATTGAACTGGTCCTGACAGCAGAGTTAGGGTAAACATTTTATATATTTCATTTACAATATCAAAAAATATCAAATTAAATTTACTGAATCTAATTATGTAAAATAGTTACTATATTCTTAATACTTTATATAATCCAAAAATATCACAATGATAAAATCAGTCAAGAATTATTTATAACTATTTATACTGGGACTCATGCATGCAATTACAAGTAATTCATAATAATATTTGAAATTTTGAAATCATATTTATTTTTGGCATATGAATTTTTGGAAACTGTTTCTAAATCTTTGATTGTCTTTCAATCATTCCACCTCACCTGCTATCCACTTCTGCCACACATCTGAGGCTTGCTGAACTTTTTGGGAACCACTGGCCTAGTTATTAGCTGAATTTTGTTATGACTTTTTCAATGGGTAATGTTTGCTTTATTTGAATAATATTCACCCCTAAATCAAGTGCATTTACAAGGTAGAAGATTATGTTTAAAAATTAATAATCTGGGTCATATTCTTATATACATGTGAATTTAATAAACTGAGTCATGTACATTTATATAACAAACTGAATTTATTTTTTCACGTTTTTCTTTTCTTTCTGCTTTATAGAAGATCCAACTCCATCGGTAAGCCATGTGTGGTATTCAATTGTTTTTTGTTTTTTTTTTGTTGTTCTTGCATTCCTGCTTTTGAAATTCTCTTTTGATATCATAAGCTTTGGCCAACTAACAATGACTTCTTTGAATTCAGACCTTTTTTAGGTTACATTTCTCTTCTGTATAATCGCTTCTGCTTCATTCCCCACGCTCACCCTTTTTACCTCCTCAACAGTTTTTGTCTTCCAGAAAGAAAATTAACTTTTTTCTACTCATATATATATAGGGGTGGGGTGTAAAATTTCAGATATAACTAAAAATTCTGTAAAAGGGCAATATGAAGACAAAAGAAAAACTTATCTCAGCCAACATGTTTTGTCCTCTGATAAGACTTTATAAAGGAAAATGTAAGAATTTTATTCTTGTAACAAGTATTTATAAAAGAAAAGTAAAAATGTTTTTAGTTTTTTTTATTTGTTTTTTTTTTTTTAAATAACTTATTTAGGCAGAACATTCTTGACAATGTTGTTATCAAATCTTGCCAAAATATAAATCTACACCCCAGATTTTTTAAAATATCTCCATTCCTGAAAGAAATACTCCCCCCCCCCATTTCCTTTCTTAAATTTAATTTTTTTTTCTTATAAATTAACATCTTTACTTTTTTTAATAAATACCATCAGAGGACAAAACATTTTGGCAAAGTTTTCCTTTTATCTTTATTCAAAATTTATATATATATATATATATATATATATATATATAGATAGATAGATAGATAGAAAAAGAGAGAAACCACAAGCGTTTTTTCTTATAATATGGATTTGTTTTAGTGTACATATTTTATTCTTCATATTGCAGAAATATGAAGAATAAAATATATATACACTAAAACAAATTCACATTATAACCAAAAATATTTGCGGTTTCTGTCTTTTTTAAAAATATACATTTTTCTCTCATTGAAACAACCATAACCTTTTCCATATATATATATATATATATATATATATATATATATATGCAAAAATCTATCACAAATTGGGAAAAATCTTTGTGCAATATGTTTCATCCTTTAGGACTTGATTGGACTAAAGTGGTATTTACATTGATGTGATTACGCATGTACATAAAGGAGAGAGGACACTGAATGTGTTTTGGTATATAGTCTAGCTGATTTCATTAAGTTTCTTTTGTTTTTTAGTTTTTTTTTGTTTCTAGGTTATTACAACATTTCAGAGCAGATCTTTTATCATCACAATGTGGGATATTTAATAATAAAAGTAATAAAAACATAAGCAAAATGAGAAACTAAATGAAATTGGTTCCGCTTGGTTGGTTGGTTGGGTTTTATGGCATATCAACCACTGTAGGTCATTTAATGCCAAATTAAGTTTATATATATATTAAATATACAATACAATTAAACGTATAGCTGGCAACATTATTGTTTCAAAAAGGTACAGCTGGCAACATTTTTTGCAAAAAATGCATAGCTGGCAACATTATTTGTTTCAAAAACATATAGCTGGCAACATTATTTGTTTCAAAAACATATAGCTGGCAACATTATTTGTTTCAAAAACATATAGCTGGCAACATTATTTGTTTCAAAAACATATAGCTGGCAACATTATTTGTTTCAAAAACATATAGCTGGCAACATTATTTGTTTCAAAAACATATAGCTGGCAACATTATTTGTTTCAAAAACATATAGCTGGCAACATTATTTGTTTCAAAAACATATAGCTGGCAACATTGTTTCAAAAACGTACAGCTGGCAACATCCATCTGAGGCCTTCCTTGCTGTTGGACGTAGTTTATTGTCATATGCAGGACGCTAAATGAAATTGGCTAGACTATATACCCAAATACATATTTAAAAAAAAAAAAATATATCCTAAAGTGGAAATATTTTTTGTGTAATATGTTTTGTCCTTTATGATTTCATAAGAGTAAATGTGCTTACTTATGCCAATGAAGGAGAGAGGATGCTGAAAATTTAAATTTATTTTTTTTAAAGAGTACGTGTATATCATCCTGTCAATTTTTTGTTTTAATCGTTAGATCATCCATACTAAATTTACGTCCAAGTTCTTATAAAATGCCACCTTTTTTTGGCAGCTCTTCTATCATCACAATGTAGGACATTTAATAATAAAAGTGATAAAAACGAACAAAAAGAAACTAAATAAAATCGTCTGGACTATTGTTGTAGAGTAGTTTTCTCAGTGGAGGCTTGTAATTCACTAAGTCGGTCCTAAAAGAGGTTCGATGTACAAAACGTTAGGAACTTGAAATAATAGTTAATGACGCAGCAATCTAGTTAGGGTGGTTGATACTTCAATGTCCGACATTGACTGACTCACTCAACTTCACTGAGCCCAACTGGCGACCGCTACTACTACTACTATTTATGTGTGGGAGAGTCTATTACAATAGAATAGGTAATGTTCCGGTATAACAAATATGTACCCAAACACATATTTAAAAAAAAAAAATTTAAAAGAAACTTATATTTAAAATTTCAGCATCCACTCTCCTTCATGCACATGTGTAATTGCATTAACATAAATATCACTTTATTTTGATTAGGTCCTAAAGAACAAAATGCATCACATGAAAAATTTTCCCCCATTTGTCAGATTTTCTTGAAATTGATATATCATTTATATATATATATATATATATATATTATATATATAAGGTGTTGCTGAAAAGTTCTTGGCGCAACCCACTTCCTTAAATCTGACCACATATCAAAACTTATTTCATAAGGTTTTTGGTTGGAGTTGAGAACTTTTCAGCACCTCCATTTATATGGCCACACATACTGTGTTAGATTAATAAATTTGAAGCTGAATTTTTATCTGAAATTTTCACTGTATAATGTTTGATCTTTATGACTAATATCCATCATTGACTTAAGTGCATTGACAAAGAAGGGAATTATGTTGAAAGAAATTAAAGAAATCAATATTTGTTGTGTAAAATAAATCATTTTTCTTATCACTCAGCTATAGACTTATAGACAAATATTATATATCTCCTATACATATATTATAGATATTTACAAATGTGTGTTTAGTTTGGCACAAGGCCAGGTGAAGATAAATAGGAAGATCGGGTGAACATACTTACCTTGATAAGCAGCATTTGAAATTCTATATTTTTACTTTGATTTGCCCGAACTACTGATACCTATGAAGAATCCAACCATCACAGCTACAACATAGACTGATATTCATTATGAGAATGAAGGTTTCAGCGAGATCCAGATTTTTTTTCAAATGGTTCCAATCCCAAATATTTTTTTCATGATTTTTCTGAACAGTCTGAAGAATATCCAACTGAAAATCTCTTTCAAGATGTTTCAAGTAATCTGGAACATGATATCTCCACTGACACCATGTGATGTTTGCATGTTACTGGATGGTGAGAATGTTTTAAATTGACAGCACTTCTCATAGAAAAAGCCTTCTTTTCCTTATAGTGTCATCCTTTGGAGCACATTTATTGCATCTCTGGAAAATATTTTTGCATACATTCCAAAATTTCCCCTTCTATAGCATTGTCATACATCCAAACTATGAGTGATTTTCTTGTAGCAGAAGGATAAAATTTAGTTCCAACCATTTAAATTTCAGGATAGTATAAATATTATTCGATATATAACAGATATTATCCCGTGAACCATGTATTGATCATTAAAGCCAGCTTTAATCCTGTAGAATTTGTTTAGAAATACACCAAAGCTATAAAAAAAATGTAGAAAATTTGATGTCTTTATATTCAGAATTTTATGAACTTTTATAAAATTTATTTGAAATCATTTGTACAGCCCCAATGTCAATGAAAAATCACAAAAATGTTGATTTAGGACCAGTCATTGAATTACAGATGATTTTAAAACATGTAAATTTAAGTGTGTGCTTACAAAACATACATTTTATTTTTATCAATTCACCCCAAGGAAGGTAATAATACCACTAAAACGCAAGGGTTACTAGGCATAAAAGAGAATGAAAAAAACTTTAGAAAGAATCAGTAATCCAATCTTAAGCAGGAAATATTAAACATCTACTCCTGTTCAAAATGCTGGAGAGCAGTGTAAACCAATCTCATGTGGGAAGTGTGTGAATGTTCTCTTTCTTTTGCTATTCCACTTGAAATAACATACTTTATACTTTGTGCTGTAACTTTTTTTACCTCACAGATATGGATTGACAACTTGCACCACTAAAAATCCCATAAAATTTTCTGTGAACAGATGTCAGTTGCCAATTTCTCTAAAATTTTTTCTAACATGATGAAAAAATTAATAGGATCAAATTATTAAATCTTTGCTTTACCTTGGGCTTTAAGTTTAATATTAACATTGAATTCAAGCTTTACCTTGGGGTTAAAGTTCAATATTCTTATTAAATTCAAGCTTTAATACTTTTATCTGCTTTGAGCCATTTACCGGGGGGTGTTAAAAAGTTCTTGGCTAGACCCACTCCTCAAAATCCAACCAAATGACTAAATATACATTCAGGCCAAGAACTTTTCAGAACTCCCTTGTATTAATTACTAAAAAATCATTAGCATTTACAAGCCTGCTTGATAAGCAAAGCACTGAACCCTTTATCCTGGTTCTAAAGTTTTAATATGCTTATAAAATTCAAGCTTTACTTTTAGGGTCAGTATTGGCCTTTGGTTAAAACCAGTTATTAAAACTTGTATGTAATGTATTTTTTTAATTTTATAATTAATCCCACAATTCCTAGCATGAGTCTTTCAAAAGATACTTTTTTCATTTTTGTTTAATTTAAAATATGAGTGTATGCATTTGATCAGATTTTGGGTTGTGGGCAGGGCTGAGAACTTTTCAGCACTCCATCATACCGATATAGAATAGACTGGTTTTAAATGCAGAAATTCCAGTAGAGTATTAGAACCAGAAAAAATGAAAATTCTTTGAGAGAGAAAGTGGTAACTGCCGTTGTAATGAAAAGGTCATTAATCAAAGAGAATTAATAATGAAGATTGTAATTACAAAAGAAAAGCATACACTCATAATTCATGATTAGGACAAGGACTTTTCAGCACCTCCTCATACATTATATATCTACTGCATTACTTCTTATTAATGAGATTCCATTGTTATCAAAACAGATGACATCACTTAATACCATTAATCAAATATGCCTTATGGTACCATAATAATGGAATATCTTATTAGTAAGTAGGGAGATCAGGTTATTAATATATTGCTTTTAATTTCTTTTGTTTTCTGTTTGCTTTCTTTGACTATTTTCACTTTTAATGATTTCAAGAACAAATTTCTTTTTTTTTTTTTTTCTTATGCAACAATAGAGTTAATTGTAGAGATAAAAATCCAAGATTACTCATGTGGAAAATAAAACCAATCCAATTTAGAAATATTGCCATCATTTTTCAACAAATCATGATAAACTATTCAATAATTAATTTATAGTAATATGTAAAAGTTTTAGATTAGCTTTCTTTGGATATTTTTTCTTTAAATGAATTAAAATCAAAATTGTTTCTTACATATGGCAATAGTGTTTATTGTAGAGATAAGAATCCAAGATTACTCATGTGGAAAATAAAACCAATAAAAATTAGAAATTAAATATTGCCATCATTTTTTGACAATCATGGTAAAAACTTGTCAGAAAATCAGACAAATTACAGAGTTGTTTCCCTTTGAATTGTCTGCACATTTTCTCCATTAGTAACAATACTTTAATACTTAAGCTCAAAAATAGTTATAACAAATTGTATAAATATGAAGTTACTTGATAACTTGTTAAAAGGTGAAATTTCATTATTTTTCCATAATTATTTCACCATCTTCAACACATTAGTTGAATTTTTTTCTTGTTTTCACCATTTCTTTCTGTTATTTCTTTCTATTTGTTATTTTGTTGTTTTTTTATTTTTTTTTAATTTTTTTTTTTTATTTAGGTCCCTCAGCACTGAGCCAGTGGTAAACTACCACAGCTCTACCTACAGTCATTTACCAGCAAGATGAAGAGAGAGGGGAGAGAACTGCTGCCTACCACCATAAGCTTTGTATGTAACAACCAAAAAAAAAAAAAAAAAAAATCAAGTCACACAGAGGGGCTGAAACAAACAAATAAACAAACAAAAAAAAAATCACAAGAAAAACAAAACAAAAAGGCATTTTGTTGCACCCACCTTCAAGTCTATTTACAAAATACCTGCCTAAATTTACAAAATTATAAAACTAAAACAAAATAACTCTGTGCATTTCTAAATGCCACACTTTCTGAAAAGATGATCATGTCTGGGGGACCCATCTCAAATCTCCGATTCCAGCGGGTGAGAACAAATGTACACTTTATCTCACCTATTCAACCACTTTTTTTTTTTATTTTTAAATTTTGACAATTTTATGGTCAGTTTTATTTATTCAAAAATGGATTGACAGAAAAGGGAAAATATGGTTTGTGGTATTTGTATGACCGAGTAGCAATTGTGTGAATATTTGTTTTTATAGAAAGTTTCAGGTAATTCCAAATATAGGTAGAATTTGAGTTCTTCAAACTGCTAAAGATGTTGGCTTATCATTTCTTGGAATACTTGATAATTGTATAAGTTTTATTACATTTTTCGCCTGTGTCAACATCAATTGATAGTTTACTTCCATTGAGGCTTGAAACATGCCCACCAATGATGCGTTTTTAGTTTCCGGAAAATTATTTCTTTATCTTAATATACATTATGACTAATTAACTAAAATTAGTATCATAGATAGATACATGTGTGTGTGTGTGTAAGGAAATAGCATTTATACAGACATTTTTATAAATTATACATACAGTCATATATATATATATATATATATATATATATATATATACCCAAGTATATGATTGGTGTATATGGAATAAATTCCAATAACCAACAATTACTATTCTTAAAAGAGTGCTCAATACAAAGTAGAGCAGATATAATTATTTATTTTAAAAAAAAAAAAAATTTATAACAAATATGTTATAAAATCACTACAAAAATAGCCATTTTGTTTCAACACCCTCGGTGTCTTATCAAGTGATGACGTTGACTGTAAAATAAATTATTTTACATTCAACGTCATCACTTGATAAGACACGGAGGGTGTTGAAACAAAATGGCTATTTTTGTAGTGATTTTATAACATATTTATGTTATAAATTTTTTTTTTTTAATAAATAATTATATATATTTATATACATACATACATACATACATACATACATACACAAGTTAAATTCATTTAAATTTAAAATTGTTCACTTGTCTGAAGAGATGAAATAAGTAAGCAAATCTAAATTTAAGTGAACTTTTTTTTATTATTAATGCTCTATCTTGTGATATCAATAACAATAATTACAATGATGACTTGCTTTAAAAATATCATCTTCCAGTATTACACTATCCAAATGATTTTTGGTTAAATATACACATCTGTAGTGTGTGTGTGTATTTTACAAGGTGAAAATGAACATTTACATAATGGTATCTTAATGCCAATTGTACAAATGAATATATATGAGATAACAATATATATTTTTATATATCAAGAACAATATCAGAAAAAATGGATGACAAAGTGGAAAAAAATTTTCTTGTGATGTGTTTCATCCTTTAGGACTTCATCTGATGACAAAATGTGTCACAAGAAAACTTTTCCCATTTTGTTTATATTATATATATATATATATATATATATATATATATATAAACATTTCTTTTAAAAAGATATGAATATTTAAATATTTCACCTGCTACTGGAGTTTTATTTTTAAGATCTTCAGACTAGTTAGTAGCATATACTTCTATATAAGCAACAATATTAGAACATTTATTTGCATAACACTGAAATTATTAGAAAAAGAAACTGCTATATTATATATATATATATATATATATATATATATATATATATATATATATATATATATATATTATACACTGTTACATTAGAACATGGAAGTAATTACTACAAAATTGTACATTTTGTTTCGATGTTTAAATAAAACGTCTCTTCAGGTAATACCTGAAGAGACGTTTTATTTAAACATCGAAACAAAATGTACAATTTTGTAGTAATTACTTACATGCTCTATGTAACAGTGTATAAGAATTGCTCTACTTTTTTTTATTGAGCCCAGTTTTAAATTAATGTTTTGAGCATTGTAATTTTATTCTTTGTTCTTTTACATTTGAGATTATATATATTATTAGGCTGGTTAATAAAATTTGAGTAATAAAAAGCCAACAAAAGGATAACAATATTGGCAATAAAATTGATGATATTTATTATATATTAGCCTTTTGAAACAAGAGATGAGAAAGACTTTAAACTTGGAATTTTCAGACACTTCTTTTTCAACAATATTTGGAATATATATAACTTTAAATGTTATTTCTAGTGGATACTTGTGTTTGAAATATACACGCCATTTTTAATTTAAACAGTGCATATCAACAGAACATAAATAAGAAAATGTGCTTTCTGGTAGTTAAAGTTTTTTCAGTAGTCAAATAGAAGTAATGCACACTGCTTAAAATAAATGAAAAATGGGCATCTATTTCAAACACTGGTATCCACTAAAAATAATGTTTGAATTAATAACAATATTGGATGAAAGACTGACATATATATATATATATATATATATATATATATATATATACAACACAAAACTTAGTACCACTTGTATTAGGTTGGTGCAAAAATAATTTCGTTTTTTCACATAGTAACATATGTTAGAAAACGAAATTATTTTTGCACCAACCTAATATAAATGCTTTTCTTAACACACATTATATAAGTATTATATAAGTAATACTTCTAAGAATTCTTGTCTACATAGATGCTTCTTTTTTCATAGTACACATACACGCACTTACCTGAATTTTGATCTGAAATTTTCATTGTACAATATTTGATCAATTAATATTCACTACTGAATTAAGTGAGTTGATAAGAAATAAGTTGATATTAAAAATATTCATGTAAAATAATCACTTTTTTTATTAATAGGTTTCCCAGTTATATAACAAATTATCAGCATCTACTTATTCTTAAATAGTTCACATATTTTGGATAATCCTGTAACAACAATAAATTATTTCAAGTTTTCTAATTTTATCTTACTGTAATTAATAATAATAATAATAATAAATGTAAGAACCTGATTAACTTAAAATGGACACTGACATCTGCATCAGACCAAAGACCAGGTATAGACCACCATAATTTTATCAACTTATTAAGTCCTCATCAGGAATTAATATTTTTTTTTTTTTTTTTTTTTTCGGCAAAGAAACCTATTTATATCACTTGTATATATTTTTCTGCATTTAAAATAACTTATTTTTAATGAATGCTCAAATTTATTGTGAAAAGATTTTCAAATTTGATATTTTTTTTTTTGAATGCTACAGCATGTAAATGTTGAATTATAAGAACAAAATCAAAATTAAATATGAACAAATGATTTCACTCATGATATTGTGTAACACTAAATTTTACTTTAACTTTTGCACCTGTATAACACATACTACTTCTATGTGCCATGTTCCTTCAGGACATTAGTGATAATGGCTCTCCACAATTTTCTGTCTTTTGTAGCTCCTTGTAAATTTTGTTTTTCACTATCTCTACTAAATTCTGTTCTGCCGTCCAATTACACAGGCCTGTCAGGTAGGTCATGCACCATTTTCCTCTGTCCCTTAATATATCCTATGAGTGTCAAATTTTCCAAGCCCTCTTACCTCATTACGCACCCTAGAAATTTCAACTATTTCTTTCCAGTGTTAAGTATAACACACACACACACACACACACTAAAATCTAAAAACATTGTTTTTGCCTCTTGACATTCTTGTTGATATTTCTTGTAACTTAAGTCCAGTCATAAATTTTGAAGGTCTTTTCACAATATAAGTGCATTTAATTACTGAAAGCTTATTTTTACTGTTTTGGTGAATATCTCAAATTATTATTTGCTGCTAATTTTAAAAATTACTGAGAAAAAATTTTATATTTTGATTTAAAATTTGCTTTGAAATGTAAATTATAATTTTTCTTCTTTTTGCTCTTTTTTGTTTTATTTGTTCATTCATTTTTTTTATTGTTTATATTTAAATTAAAAAATATTATTTCTTATTTCGTTTTAATGTCACTCTTTTTTGCTAAAATACCTTTAAGTATTTTTGTCATTGTTTTTTCTTTTGCTCTTTTTTTTTTGCTTTAGGGGTGACCTGATTTAAATGACACCTTTAGAAAATAAGTTAGTGTCAATTTACTTAAAATTGATTATAATTTACAATATAATTTCTAAAGATTTAACGGATTTTAAAAAAATCTGGCATTATTTCTTACTATATATATATATAACATTTATTTCTATATAAATTTTTTTTATATCATTTCCTATTACTATAATATACCGCTTAAAAAAAGTTAAAATAGAGACATCTACTCTGACATGCATATCTATTAAATGTAAAATAATAATTTTACAATATTTTAAGAAAAGAATTAGCTGATTATCTCCAAAGGGTTTCACATTTTAGTAAACATTAATATTTTAATCTAAGAAAAATTTATATACCACTTAGTTACTGAAAAAGTTCAATCTTTAAATATTAGATACTTCTAAAGTATACTAAAAAATATTAAAATACAGGTAATTACTAAATCTGATTAAATCCTAGTAATTACTAAATATATCTAATCCTAATTTTAAAAAAAATACTTCAAGGTTATCTATAGATAAACTGTTATACATTTAAAGCATTTAAACTGTTAATATTATTATGTTAACTGTTAAAAGAATGTTTAAATTATTTACTAATATTATAATTCATATCTATTTCTTGTAATTATTACACAGAATTATTTAATGAATGATTAGTGTTCTCTCATTTTCATCCAATTTTGAACTGTGTCATAAACACACACACACACACATATATATATATATATATATATATATATATATATATATATATATTATAAATTAATTGATTTAAATTTTTTTTTTTTGCTACACAGTTCTAACCATGTTTCAAAAATGGAAGCTGAAAGCTCCGAATTTAATTTTGTAATTAAATTAAAGACATTAGTTCCATTTCATCCTCAAGCAAATTTATATATATATATATATATATATATATATATATATATATATATATATATATATATATATATAAATATAAAAACAAGAAAATATGATTATAAACTATCAGTTTCTAATGAATATTTTGATTTTCTAGTCTTAATTTTAGCTTCTGGTACAGAATAGAAATTAAATGTCTGAATTAAAAAGAAAAATATTTTATTTGCAAAATAGTTTCAAAATAGTTTAAGAAAACATAAAACTATCTTTGAAAAACAGACAAAATAATTTTCCTTGGATATTACTAAAATATTATAAGCAAGTAGTGCCACATTGTCATCATAACAGGAATTTTGTGCAGGTATTTAAAACATTGAAATAAGTTGCAGAAATCAGAAAATATCCCAGATATATAAACAGCTTTCAAATTCAGCACCACAATTAAATGAAGAAAAAAAAAAAAAAAAAAAAAAAAGTGATTTCAAAAGAAATTGATTCTATAATTTTTTTTTTTTTTTTTGCAAAATGTAGTTTCTAAAAACCTTTAATAGGCCAAAAGAAAACTTTGAACTTTTGTAAACTCCAAAAGTTACTAAATCAGATAAAGGCTAAAATATCGCAAACATATTATAAAAGTAGGAATAACATAAAAATACATGTTTCTTCTATAATGGCTAACTGAAAAATAAATCTAAAATTAGTTTTTGTTTTTGGCATAAAAGTGAGAAAATAGAATCAAACTTTCAAAAATTGGATGATAGCTGTATTAATAAAATAAACTTCTCTTTTGATTACATTAAAAACTTCAATGAAGATTAAACATCTAAAAATACTGTCTGAAGTTTAATGACAACAGGTATTCATAGTGTTTAATGACAACAAAAAATAGCACTAATTTCATGATAAATTATTTAATGCTTTGTTTAATAACAGACAAAAATAAAAGTATTAAATCTTTGTATAAATGGGCAGTATATATTAGTTTATGCATATAAATTAAATATCACTTTTTACGAAATGTTCCTTTATTTAAATATTACTTATTTTAGAAGCATAATTACAAGTGATTTTTTTTCCTAGCCAAAACTGTAAATTTTTTTCTTGTAATACTTTTTTTTTTTTTTTTTTTTTTTTTTTTTTAATTATGTCTATTGCCAATCCACAGGAAAAAATGTGAAACAAGGTTTCCTTAGTATAGGGTATCCAAAATTTCCAATTTACTTGATAGGTCACTTAGAAATTGTCTGTTTATTACCACTATTGCTGCAATCATGAGGATGTGCCCCCTTGATCCTATCCACTTCTAATGCAATGAGAAGGTGCTACTTGGAGGATCAATTAATCATACTGTCTTTCATACCATTTTCCAATGAGTTGAAGCCTCAACGACAATGTTATGCTAATGACAGGTTCAATTCCTGTTGGAGGACATATATTTTCTACAAAATTTCTTGAACATTCAGGCCAGTAAATGTAATTCTGTTTAATTAAAAAAAACAGAGCATTTACTCAAATAAGTGCATCCATAAAAAAAACAAACAGAATAAATATATAAATAAATAATATATATATATATATATATATGAGAAAGAACCACATTTGACACAGACATGTGCACACACACAGAGAAAAAAAAAAAAAAAAAAAAAATCAAGCTAACCCCAATCATAATTGTACCCCAATTAGCACATAAATTATATCAAACTTAGCATAAAAATAATGAAAATTGAGAAAAATCCACAGCCAATTGCTGAAATCTCCTGATGAGTGGACCAAACAATTGTAAAAAAACTTGTCTACAAAACTCCAGAGTTGAGGTGCTGAAAATATAAAACCTATCAGCTCAATGACAAATTTTATTTGTATTAATGTTGCGTGTAACTGCTGTTTGGTTTCATTTTGTATTTTTGATACATTTTAGTGTTGACATTTAAGGAAGAGAAAAAAATATTAAAAAAAGTGGAGACAATAAATTTAGATTGCATAATGAAATGCTTTATTTTCAAACTTTAGGCATGACAGGAATGTCAAAGAATATTTCAACTGGAACATCACTAAAAGCAATAACCTGAAGAATATGAAATCAGGGTTAATGACTATTGTGGCCCTGGGGACAGCTATTTCAAGTAACGAATAATTATTTACATGTGTGTGTGTATATATACTCTTGACTCTCCCATCGAATTCAATGTACGAGGTTCAAGCAGATCAGTTCCTAGGAAACCGAAAGCCCAACAACAGCAAATGAGAATTGATTATAGTGGTGATGGTCTCGTGCAGGACCAGTCACACTTTTTAAAGGGCCGAATACAGAAACCTAGTGCACTACGTGCCACAAGGTTCCCAAACAACTCTCCGTAGGTTTTGAATTTAGAGTTGTCCTCCTCCTAGATCAGTTGCCATCCAAAGCTATAGAACCCAGTCTGTCCTGCTATTTACCCATAGCTGGAGGGAGAAGAAGAGGATTCACACCTTTCCCAAGGGTATTAGCATATAAGTGAATGTAATGGATTCGACTGGAATTCGAACTCAGCTCTCCGATTCCTCAATCCAAGCCACTATCCATTACTCCACTGTGTGTGTGTGTGTGTGTGTGTATTTTATATATATATATATATATATTATATATATATATATATATATATATATATATATATATATACACACACACACACAAAATGGCTTGGTCATTTATAAATTTACATTGTCAGTGCAACACAGACTACATAGAGTGGACCAATCAGTGCTTTGAAACACGTATTGCATAACATGTGCCTGGCAATATCATACAGGCTATTAGTATCTGTAATACACATCTGATGCAGACAGCACCAGATTCTGCGATAGGTCAACATTTCTTAGGTAATTCAGAGTGCATATAAATACACCGATTTGTGGTTTTTCATTTTAGGCAAAGTATGTTTGGCTAAGCATCTGCACACCTTAGAAGCAGCATATATTAAATTGCATCAACTATCTTTGTGCCAACGGAAAGAGAAATTTATTAATTCTCTTTCTCAACTGGGTGGTTTGCGAGTCTATATTTTCATTTTTAAACTCACTGGAACTGTTTATTCTGTTTTGTTCCATTCCCCCTTAATATTAAATTGTATTTTAATCTTAGTTCTTCATCTCCTCCTAGTATGTCTATTATCCCACAATTCTTGTTATATTATACTAGTTGCCAACAATTCCTCTAATGAGGTGTTGACTGGAAAAAAAAAAAAAAAAAGGTCACCTTTTTAAGGGAAAAATATGTGATTCTGTCTGTTTAAAACTATCTATAAATTCTGTGGTATCAGACACACACACACACATAAATTAATAGAATTTTTTAACACATGTATCAGAATACACTACATAAAAAATACATTAATTTTTAACATCAACTAAATGTTTAATTTGTCCTATTTATGTGTGTGTGTACATACTTCAGTGAGTGCTGAAAATCTCTTGATTTAACACCATTCACAATTTATTCAGATAAATGTACTTTAATAAATAAATACACAACTTTTATGACACACACACTTTGGGAGTAGTTAGGTCAAGAAACTCTTCAGTACTGTGTGTGTGTCTGTGTGTGAGAGATAAAAGTTGTGCATTTATTTCTTTAGAGGAGTACATTTTTTTAATTTTGTTTTCTTTATGAATAAGTCTTATTCTGTTTGTATTCCAGTAGCAGCAAAAATCCAATTCCTTGCAATATTACTAATGTTTGTTCCTTTTAATCTTCAAGTAATTAATTTGATAGTATAGTCTTTTTAAGGTGCTGCAATATTTATTAGCATTGAAATCAGAATCCAAATTCTGGCTATAAAAATGACCGAGACCAATTTGTGCTTTAATCCCTCAGTAAGTTGGTGGTTGCATCAACTACTAACTGTACCATCTACTACACTGGTGTCATTATTGCCTGTACCTATTACACTACTATATTAGTAGCATATTTTCAACTTGCATACAGGCAGATAAATAACTATTTGCCTGAATGGCTTCAGTAACTGCAAATCAAAAATCAATGTCAGTCTGTTATGAAAACATTAACAAACCTAGGTTTGTTTCTTAAATATTGACAAAAGTTTCAAGTTATATAATATGATACAAACAATATCTCTATGCATATTTCACTTAGAACAACTTATTACTACTGCATAACAGGCTGTAGATTCCAAATCTAGTTGTTACATATGAGGATTAACTGGTTATAAAAGAAGATTCTGTTTTTCTATGTCTCTGAGTAGCAAGGGCATACAAGAAAATGTGTTTTTTGGCCAAGGGTAATACAAACTAAACATGTCTTTTGGTCATAACCAAACTAGGAAAGATTTTTTTTTTTTTAAACCTTAGACTAACTTTTCTATAATGTCTTGTTTATAACTTTGAGAAGAGTCATTAGCATTACAAATTTTGTTCAGACAATTGAGACTTTTCTTTGTATACTCGATGCAAGGTAAAATTTCAGCATAAAATCAAATTTGAAAAGCATAAAGCCACGGCAAAAAAAGAGGCAGAAAAATCTAATGTACCATAATATGTCTGAAGTGAGAAGAGTACATATTGCTTTCGCTTGAAGGAGGCCTGGATAATTGACAGGCAGCACCAGTGGAGAGTGTGGAAATTGATGGATCTAACTTTTCTCATGGAGTGTACACTCAATGAGGGCTGAAGAATTGATCAGCCATGTTGCACTGAAAACATCAAGTACTTGAAGAAGGGGCTCAATTGTGTGAATAAAATTAGGAAAATTAAGATGAAGACTATTTTTTTTCCTCTTTAATTAAATACAATTACATCAGCAGTAGAATAAAATTTTCATATGAATGAATTTCCATCAAAATGGATACCTTGACTTGTTAAGAAATAATGATAGGGGAAATAACTCTTATTTACTCACTGAATGTATGAATTTGAATACCTCCAAGACTGTTTTTACTTTATTTTTTCTTCTAACGTTTTCTGGGCATATAATAATTATTATATCTATCCACATACATTTTTTTCTTTAATTTCTTCACTATATTTGCTGTTTACTAAGAAATGTTTCCTTCCCACACTCCTCCCCAATATTTATTGGCTTAATCATCTTGTCTTTCATAGCATTGTTCAATGAGTTGAAGCCTGATTAAATAATTACATCATATATATATATATATATATATAATATATATATATATAAGCATTTGACAGTGTGCGTATGCCGGCACAAAGAAAAAAAAAAAAGAAATCAACCTATCCAATAATAGTAGCATCCCAATTAGTGCATGAATTAATTGCATCAAACTTAGCATAAAAACAATGAAACTGAGAAAATTTGCAGTAAACTGCTGAAAATTGACAAGTGTGCCAGTCACTTATAAAAAATTTGTCTACAAAACTCTGGAGTTGAGGTGGTGAATATAACATTTATCAGCTAAGTAACAAATTTTACATATATTAATAAATATATATATCATCTCCTATCAGTAGCACAACTCAATCTTCAGGTGCTGAGTATAGACTGACCATTACGTAATTTAAATTTTAATAAAAATATCTGATTAATACAATGTTGGCATAGTGCATATATTATACAGGGATTACAGTTTGTTTTTTTTTGTTTTTTTATTTTAAAAGTCTATTTTATATTTGTTATATTACATCAATCACTATTTTATTAACACCATATATATATATATATATATATAAGTGTGTGAAACTGTTGTTTGTTTTAATTTTGTGTTTTTGATACATTTTAGTATTGACAGCTAAGGAACGGAAAAAATATGTTAAACAACAAAAAAAGTGGAGACAACTGTCCAAAATTTAGATTGAAAATGATGCATTTTCATTATGCAAACTTTAAAGGCTAAAGAATATTTCAATTGGAACATCACTAAAAGCAATAACCTGAAGAATATGGAATCAGGGCTAATGACTATTGTGACCATGGGGACAGCTATTTCAAGTAATGAATAATTATTTACATTAGATCCTCAGCATTCAATATTTTGACAAGGAATAATTAAAATTTCTAAAAACTCAGAAAAAATTTAAAATATATCCAATCCAAACATAAATAAGCAATGACAATAAAAACATTTGTTGAAATAAACCTTTTGATTATAAAAGATGCTTAACTCTCACCCCTCCCTCACTAACTAGAGTATTATACTCAACTGAGTGTTTTAAAAAAAAAAAAAAAAAAAAAAAAAAAAAAAAAAGGTGACAATCAAGTGTCAACTCATAACCAGTTTTTTTCCATTCCTAAAGGAGGAAGTCCTCCTGCATCCTTTCCTATAGATGCCAGTGCAATCATGATTCTGACTATGCCATGCTTACCATTCTTGGTTTGTAAGTTGGTAAAAGATTTGTCAAGAACTCTTGTTCAGTTGAGTGTGCTCCAACATTATATTTCAGAACCCCAAATTTTACCCATAGCCGTGTTAGAAATGAATCCCACTCTTGGTTTTAAAGTTAGAGTTTTCTTTCCCTAGACTGGTTGCCAACAAAGGCGAGAGAGCTCAGTTTGTCCATAGCTATGGAGAGAAGAGATGGAATTGCTCTAAAAACCAAAGAAAGAACGTTTTTTCCTTTGTTTAATGTAAAAGAGGGATAAAAGATTTTAAGTATTTTGGTTTAAATGCCTGGTAAATTTTCATTTTAGTTTTTATTCGAAAACATGGCTTTTACTTATATTAGCTTAAGTTTTTATGAGACGGCTAGACTAAACAAGAAAATCTTGAGGAAAATAGGAACAAGTAAACTTATACTTGCAACCAGGAGTCAGATGAAATGTCCGAGATACATAATGAGGAAAGAGGACCTAGAGAAATTAACATTCACAAGACCTATTGAGGGGCAGAGGGAAACAGTATGTAATCTATTTGAGTGTGTGAATGAATGGCAGCATATTGATTGAGTCATTCATTTTCTATGGCTTAACCCTTTGCAGGTTATTTTTTGGGGGGATTGTAAGAATTTTTTTAGATATAATAGTTTAGTGATAAATCTTACTAATTAATCTATAGCTAGGGGGGAGAAGAGGTGGATTCATACCTTTCTGAAGCATATTTGCGCATAAGTGAATATAACAAACCCAACAGGAATTGGAACTCAGCTCTCCAATTAACAATTCCAAACCATTATTCATTACACCTCCCATACATCCAAGCTTACACCAGTATTCCAAAGCAGTCTCCCATCTTGGAAATGACCAAGCTCAATGTTGCTTAATTTTGGTGATTATATGGGATTCGGTGTTTCAACATGATGTATTTTTAAGCTTGAATGACAGAATAGGAACAAAGTGAGGTGGTAAAGTATTGCATAGTATTATATCCATGTTAGTATTTCTAATGTTTAAATGGAAGATATTGTAAGATTGTTTTATTTTTCAACTCTCAAAAAAATCTATTTTTCACATCCTTTCCAAAATTAACCTCCAAAATCCTTTCATGGTTTTGTTTTCTGGTTTTTGTTAAATCTTGTAGAATGTTTTTCAGTCATTGCCATCTTAAAAATCTCAGACCTTGGAGGGAATATCTCCATGGCCCCTGTTTGTATGCTGTCTGGTTGTCTTAAGGGCTGAACCCATGGAAAAAAAAAAATAAATAAATAAAAATAAAACCCAAAGCATGCTTATCAATCATCAAATTGCAAAGTAAAGAATTCATCCTTCCAACCAGACAGGTTTGCAACAGAGAATTTATATTTCCAGTCAGTAGCGAGAAGGAAGATGTTTAACTGGATACTGTTATCCGGAAATATAAAGAAAGTGTGCTTTGTCCAAAAGCAAGCCAATTTTTATCAGGTTGCTTTCAACTCGCCAATCTTTGATCCAACCTTGATATGTTCTTAATATTCCAGTTATTCCTGAATGAACACATGAACATCTCAGCATTCAGAACCAATTTGGCTGCATGTTCAGACTAGTATCTTTATCTTGGTTGTTTTGTTTATTAAGTCTAGAATAGTTCTCCAACCTTCCAAATCTTATTCGGTGCTTTGAAGTAAAATATTGCCATCATTCCATAAACCACTTGAACTAGTATCCTGATCTTTGTTGTTTTAATCATTGTTTCAGCAGGTTCACTCTTCCATTTTCCTCAAATGTACATTGCATTTGATACTCTCATCCAATTTTCACATCAGTAAGGATTTTTTTTTTATTGATTAAAACTGCGAGGCATAATCAAATTAAGATTACCAAATACAATATACAGCTGAGGAAGGTCAGAGAGTCCACTGGTCAAAACATAGAGGAGGATAGTAGTTAACTGAATGTTGAGAATACTTCACCTAAAAAGTTCTGATATTTTGGGGATGGAACAAACAAATTTTAAGAATTCTTTGATTACAATTCTGAAGTAATTTTTTTCAGTAAATAAATTAGAAAAAAATGTGAAAACTATTAAAATCTAAGTGCATTAAACATAATCACTCAATGGTTTCTATACTCAACACGATCTCTGATCCAAAAATGTTAAAATAAATCACTTAAGTGTTGTGATGCTCTCTATACAAAAGGGCATGTTAAATGGATTCTTAGTTAACTGAAATAAGCTAATACAAATTGACACCAATATAATAATCTTGTCTACTAATGTTAAGGCATAAAAAGCAAAAAAAATATGAAGATACATTTTTCTAATTTTTAGAGGAGTCATTATCACACTAAATTTTGTTTGGATTATTGTTTTTTGTTAATTTTGTTATAACATTTTGATCCATTCATTCTCTGACCTTATTTAGGTGTACAAACTGCATAGAAAGAAAGGTCTCTCTCTCTCTCTGCCATGCAAATGAAAAATGCACTACTAAGTAAAGAAGAAAGGAGCAGGGAGAGTCCCCCCGCCACATACACTTTCCATACAGACTGTACACTTGAACAAGGTCAAGCAGTTGATTGGGCCAAAAATAAAAGCAGCAAAAAGAATGAGATCAAAAGTCAAAACTTCTGAAATTTAAAAGTAAAAAAGATTTCTGGTAAATCTGAAAGTAAAAAAAAAAAAAAAATATATAAGTATTTGACAAAACTGATGATGTGAATAATTGTGAATATATTAAAATCACCAACTTTTCTTTGATAATCAGATAAAGATGACCTGCAAACATGATTTTAAAGTTACCTTGATCCTTTATAAATAAAAAAAAATAACTACTTCATAAGAAAATAAAAATTGCTGTGCACATTATAAACAAAAGCTGGTAAACTCCTTTTTCTAATCTTTATCTAGAATTATTTTACTTCCATCAGAAATTCAATAATACAAGCATGATTTCCAAAAGCCATATCAGATTTTTAAGAAACTATTTAAAAAATTATATTGATGTTCTAGTAAACCATGTTCATTTCCATATTTTGAGCTTTTCACAAAGATTATCTTTATCTGTTTTTTTCCTTGCAGTTAATGTCAAATAACCCTTAAATTCTATGTCATATCTCAGGAATTTAAAAAAAAAAAAAAAAAATTTATTAAGAATATCTCAAAGTAATAATCAGATGATTTAGATGGCTTAAACACCCCCTCCTGCTGAACTTGGATCATCCTCTTTGAGATTGCCCGTCTGCCCTCATTCCCACAAGCTGGGCAGTCTCAAAAATCAGAAGCTAATTCTGTCTGAATAATGCTTCCCCAAATTAGGAAGGAATCCTAACACTATTTTTCTAGATTTAGCATTCTTTCCTGTTTCTCAAAGACGGCAGACAATGCATTCTATTCTTCCTGATATATTTCTTCTGTTTGAACGATTTTTAAATTTTGTCTTCGTTCAAAAGAGTCTCCATTAATGATAACTTTTCATCTTTTTTTTTAATTAAATTGTCTTTGCAATTTTCTCTCATTTTTTTTATTATACTAAAGTTTGCCCAATACAAGGCTCAAGAGCCACTCCTAGTAGAGTTAGCATATGAACATAAGAGGCGGTAGAATATTATAAGTATAAAGGAGGATAACTAGCAATTGTCCTTTGACAGAAGGGGTTAATATTGTACTGTTCAGGAAAGCATTCACATGGGAATTTGTGCCACAAATTAGCAGTTCAGGAAAAGGTTGTCTGGGTGGAACATCCTCCTTAAAAATGAAATACAGGGGAAATGTGTATATAGCATGGCAAGTTCTAGTTGTAAAGGGCTGAAGTCCCAATCAGTTAAAAACTTGTGATTTAGTTATGCCCATAGTGTTTCTAGTTTGTCACTGCTGGGTTTTTCACCAGAACCCTCCGTTAGCTGATATGCAAACCCTCACTGCTGGTGTCAACCCATTCCTTGACTTCAATGTGTTGGGAAGGTGACAACTGATCCATGTTTTAACTAAGGGGTAAGCTATTAGTCTTAGTCATTATTTAAGTTTTAAGGGCCAGTCTTGAGAAATTCCTTGTCCCTACCTCACACATTGTTTTTCTCCAGACTTGTCTCCTTTGCAAAGCTCAAGACACTTTTTACATGTTCACACTTTTTATTATCCTTTTATTATTTTTTTTTTAATAATTTTAAAAAAAATTATTTTTTTAAAATTATTTTTATTTTTTTAAATCATTATTTTTTTAATTATTTATTTTTTTTAAATATTTTAAATTATTATTTTTTATTATATTATCATGATGATGATGCCTTTGAGCCAGATACTGATTAACTACCTCCAACCACTGGTAAAATTTTAACCATTTCCATCTCTTTTCCTTCATAATAACTATTCATCTTTTACTAAATTTCCAGTCTATATCCTTATGATCTGACATTTGATTTTTTTTTTAAGATTAATATTTTATTCTTAACTCTTCATTAGATTTCAAGAAAGTAATTTTGGCACTGAAGCTTTTCTTTTTCACTTCCTCTTCTTCATATTTAGACCTTAGAATGCTGGAAGATCCTTTTATGTACACACCATGATGACAGTCAATCTTTTGATCTAGTGTTGATCTCTAGACTTGTAAAATGTCTGAATAACTGTATAAACAATGTATCGACTCAGAGTGTGATGATAAAAAACAAAAATAAGATGGGGGAAAACTCAAAATAAATTGACAACAGTAAAAATGTGTTTTTTTCCCCCCTCTCTCTCGATATCAACATAGAAGAATGGTTATCAAGCCAGTCTTGCAGACTATTAGTGTAGGACTGCAATTGACCCTGAAAGAATGCCTCATAATTTCAACTGAAAGTAGCACCAGTTTCTTGGTCAATGAATGCTGAATATTTCTTTATAAGGAAATGGCTAATATTGTCGTTACCGTATTTGTGATCCTGAACTGCACCATAAAAGCAGCATCTTATGTCAGAAGTTTGAAGTCTACATTTTTTTTTTTTTTTTTTTTTTTTAATTTTAAAAGATGAAAACAAAACAAAAATCTCAAAATCAGGTCTTATTAACTTTGGTAAAATCTTTCTTTTATAAATATATCTTATTTAACTTAAAATAATTGAAATGCTATTTCACCCGACACCCTCAGGAATATGACAGCAATGTTCAATTTCATTGTACTTATAAATTTTTTTTTTTTTTAAATTTTGTTTACATTCAATCTTTATTGATAAACAAAAGAACATTCTACTCACCATTGAATAATTAAGAAGTAAGAAGTCAATACCTGAAACTACAGTTGGTTATAATGATTTAAAAAAAAAAAAAAAAAAAAAAAAAAAAAAAGTTCAGAATTATTTTGAATCACAAAAAAGTTTTCCTTCTCTTGGATGGACTACCCTCCCTGGATATACACATCCCCCCCCCCACACACACAGAAACATATTTTACACTGGATGTCAGAGTAAACAGTTTGCCATCAAATATACCATTTTAAGAATTATTATTACATATATTTTAAATGATAATAGAAATAAATAAATAAAATTATGAAATATATGAGAACATTTATCATTATTTTTGTTAAAAATACTTGAAAGATAAATAATAAATAGAATTGACTATTCTGAACCAATAAAAAAAAAAAGTAGTTAACAAAACATTATGACTAGAAATGCTTTTCCTAGAAATTTGAAAATATGTCCTCATCTTTAAAAATGTTACTTTATATCTTCTCCCTCTAGACCATTTAATAATGAAAAATCTTGATTTTTAGTCAACCTGCTCACAAAAGTCCAAAGCAACTGTGTCAGTTTCTTTGTGTTATTGATTAAAAGTAAAGCAAGAAACATTAAGAAAATATGAAATTTTACCCAGATTATTAGAAAAATACAGTCCTAAAATTTGTGTATATGCAATTTAAAAACATTTTTTGCGTGTATGGTTTCAGTGCTCTGACACTAATGAAGGGATCATTTAATTAGTAGAAGGGGCAACTATAATTATGAGGGTTACATAAATTTTATTGTGGGCTGGGAAATCAGAAGAAAATACTAGATTTCGAATTTTACGAGAGTGTGAGTGAGCTAGCTTTAAACTTGATTTTAAAAAAATGCAAATAATGAAAGAATTTATTATTTATTCCTGATCACAAGCATCTGTAAAACTAATGTTTCTGAGTGGTTGAAAGAAATTGTGTCATAATTATCTCCCCTGGTATTAAAACATTTCAATTTTTTTTTTTTTTTTATTTATATTAATTTTTTTTATTTCACTTTTTGAATTACTAAAAAACAGTGGAATCGGAAAATACAGACATATCAAACTTTTTTATCTGAATACGAAACATTCATCTAGTTAAATTTGTTTTCTAATTTTGACCATGCAGTTTAATCTAGTATAAACAAGTTATTAAACTTTGAAACATAAGACCATTGATAGCAAATCTGTTTTTGGGTGTAACATAATTAGAGTCATGGGAGAAAAGTTGGCTTTAACCAATACCAACTGAGAAGAATATCCTACCAATGACAAAGTGATCATTAGTGATAATTTTGTGAATTTATAAGACTAGTTGGTTGCTTTTATAGCCAAGTAGTCAAAAGTGTTGGTAAAAAAATCATGCTCCTTTATAAATCAGCTACCTTTGCTTAGCTTCCAAGTAAATTATATATAACATTATGTTTTAGCTTAAATAAAACTGAAATTATATTAAAATGTACTACTTCTATCCTATAGCTGTAGTTACTTTTTATTATTGAAATTTAATAAAAGGTTATGTTCATATGTTGGAGCTACAGCTTTGTGTTGTTACATTTAGAACTGACAATATATTTTTTTTAAAATGAGTTTATCTCAAAGCAAATGGTTCAAAGGTAAGCAAAACTGTTCAAATTTTCACCTCTTTGGTTTATATAGTTTTGTAAATTATCTCAATCATAGGTGGAAATTTAAGA
>OZ010592.1:39624667-39652167 GCA_963932145.1 Acanthosepion lycidas | reverse complement strand
ACCTTTTAAATTTTGGTTAAAAATCTTTTTCTTCTGGCATCCATATGGGACATAAATAAGTTTGTGAAATTTGAACATCATTTTGCAGAGAAAAACAATAATTTTGGAATTCTTGCAAAAATCAGATAATTCTTAGATTTTAATGAAACTTTCAAGACTTATTCAGAAATGAATGAAATTATTTTTGAAAGGTTTTTTTTGAGTAAATTTAGGTATGTATATATATATATATATATATATATACACACACACACAAGTATAGGATTGGTGTAGATGGAATAAATTCCAATAACCAAAAAGACTATTCTTAAAAGAGTGACAGAGTAGAGCAAATATTATAACAAACATGTTATAACATCACTACCAAAAATAGCCATTTTGTTTCAACACTTCTAGTGTCTTATCAAGGGATGGTATTCAACAACAGAAGTGTTGTGACAAAATGGTTATTTTTGTGGTTATGTTATAACATCTTTGTTATAATTTTTGAATAACAATATATATATATATATATATATATATATATATATATGGGGGGGCATGCATGTGTGTAGATAGACAAAGAATTTTACCTGCCAAAGAATAAAACAAACAAAAAAAAGCTACCGACCTAAACAACAACCTATAGGAATCAAACTAAGTGTTTTACTAACACCAGTCACCAAAAATCACACAGAAACTCAGATCTGAAACTGCTAAGACAATCTTCAGACAATAAAAAGTGTGTTTTTCATCATCTGAAGATCATCTCAGAAAGAAGATGTCTGAGTAGAACTTCCCCCTAATTGATGGAATACGAAGGGAATGAGCGAGTTGAGCCTGTGTATGTGCCGTGGCAGGACCTAGCTGTGAAGATCTGAACTGGTGGAAGTAAGGAATGTAGCTCATGTGATCATCAGCTATGGAAATAGCAATAGAGTTGCAAAAGGCTAGCAACATTTTGTCTGTGGGAAAGAGATTGCAGAACTGAAAATAATCACCCACAAGTCCGGGTAATCAGTTTAATTTAAACATTGTTCATTGAATATAACAGACAGCTGAGCCTTTTTGTGCATTTCTCTTAGTTTTGAATCATTAAAAAGGACCAATGAAGGTCAAAAGTTAAATATTAGCAAGTCCCTCTACAAGTTTCCATCTGATATCAAATGATTTTAACATCAAGAGACACTCACCAAAAGGCTTAAACATTCACTGTCCATTATATTCAATAAAAAACACACTTTGGTGAATTTTAATAAAACATGACAGTTAATCTCTATAGAGAGAAATCAAACTGAAAAACATCACATTACTGTAGTTTTTTGAACATTGTGGATTGGCACTACGGAATCTCAAAGAAAAGTACCAAATAAGAGAAACCGTATCAATTGAGACGACCGACTGCAGCAACAACTAAAATGGATAGCACATGTAACTCAGAGAGAAAATAATTACAATCAAGATGTTAACATTCCACATGACTTCAAATAGAAGGGTAGGAAGAAAATCGCCATCACTATTGGAAAGAGTGATAACAGATACTGGACTTGAGAAATCTGTTTTTAAGAGAAAGATTTTGTAAACTTCAACTAAAAGCAGCACTGGCTGCTCGATCAATACCAAATGCTTCCTTGTAGGGAAATGGCGAATATTACCACCACCACATTCAAAACAAAGTTAAATCTAGAAAAGAAATTATTTGTAATTCTTATTAAAATTTATCAACATGGCTTTCAATTTGCTTTCTATTTCTTTAAAGCTTAGACAGAAACTATTAGGTTGGTGCAAAAATAATGTCGTTTTCTCACTAATGTTACTATATGAGAAAACGACATTATTTTTGCACCAACCTAATATTTCTTCTTCTATGTCCTGTGTCCCTTCAGGATATAAGCAACCAGGCTTACCACAATTTCCTGTCCTTTGTAGTTCTTAATAAATTGTCTTCTTGTTGTTTCTCATTGTTATACTGTACCTATGGACTATAATGGGTATGTCCCAATTCCTATAAAGAGTGGTATATATTGTATGTTGTCTTCCACTTGGATTTCACCTTGATTCACTTCTAGCTCACCACTAGCAGTTGATTACTTACTACACGCCGCTTGCAAATCTTGTATGTTGTTCCTGTTATAAATATTACCGTTCCATTTTCAACCTTCATTTTGGTTATTCTTATTCAGTAACCTCTTCCTAGGTTATAACACTCCTGAATCTTGTTCCACTATCCATTTACTCAAGCTCACAAGGTAGGTTATATGTTCTCTTGTTCCTCTTGCCTTCAATATGCCCTGTGAATATCAAATTTTCTAAGCCCTCTTTCCTTATGCGCTCCAGGAATTTCAAGTGTCTCTTCCTGATGCTAAGTATAGTCGTCCTTTTTGTTTCCATTTTCTCTTTGTTGTTTGCTCACATGTTCAGTCCATTGTATGCTAAGCATCTTTCTGTAAAACTACATTTCTGTTGCTTCAAGTCACTTCTTTACATGTGAGGAGATTGTCCAACATTCACTGCCATATAGAAGGACTGATATTAACAACAGTTCAGTATTCCTTTCCTGTTTCTTAATACTTTGCTTTCAATATCGGATTTCAGTTCCACACTTTCTGTCTTCTGTTAACACACTTCTTAGATATTTAAATTGTTATACTTGTTTGATTTCGAGGTCTTCAATTTTTAATTTGCATTTTGGGCTGTTCCATTTGCTAACAACCATGCATTCTTGCAATTAATGTTTAGTCCTTTCTTCGTGCTTTACTTCACTATCTTCTGTAGGAGTTCTTGTAGTTTCCTTTCAATCTGCTATCAACACTGTCATCTGCATATCTTATATTGTTAAGATTGTGGCTGCCAATAATGAAATCATGGTAGTACTAATTCTCTCAGAATCACCCCACTGTAAAGATTGAATAAATCCAGTGAGAAGACGTATCTTTTTTCTTTTTTAAATTTAATCAATTAGTATGTTTAGGCATAAACTAGAATCTTAAAGAGCAAGGTGGCTATCTTTAGCATTCAAACTACTCAATGTAATGTAGGTACCACAAACTGTTTTTGAAAAACAAGAGATTATCCAGCATTCACTGCCATATAAGAGGCCTGATATTGCATAACAGTTCAGTATTCTTTTCTTTGTTTCTAACAAAGTTTTTCTACAATAAAAGAAAAGGTAATAAATAAAAGTTCTATCTGGATTCATAAAGTTTTCATCCATAAAAGGCAGTTGAGGATTTCCATAGCAATTTTAGCTATCACAAAAGTCACCATAACATTTTTTCTTACAATGTTTGAAATTACAATTCACACAGAGCTATAACCAATAAAATAAGGGGAGGAGGTTGTACTGATAACTCCCTATTTTTAGGACCAGTATCAAGCAGTTAGCATTGATTTATGAAATCGTAGAGGAGAATTACTGAATTAATTTTGGGTAGTTTAGAACAGGAAAAAAACAAAAACAACCAGATTAATTCCAACTTCATTTACTGGGCAAAAAGTTTATCCAGTCACTGAAGATGACTGATCCCAGAACTTGAATTTGTTTGAATTTCATAGTTGTGTTGTCATATCCTGCTATGGCAACAGAAAACAACGTTGGATGAAATTAACAATAAGGATATTGCTATTGAGGCCTTGAAAAAGAATGCAGTGGAAAGGGAAGTAATAATAATGCAGAGTGCTAAATGTTAACTCAAGTTTAATAAAGTCTGGTTTGACATTTGTTTTGAAAACTTTGATGGCAGTTTGTACCCATGACCAGCAATAAAGTTGTTATTCTTGTTATGATTTTATTTGTATTTCATTTCTCTGGTGTCATTAAACTAGATGCTCATATTTGCTACAATTCACCATCATCATCAGTCTAAACATTGGGTGTGGTCATATGGTTGCTGTGCAGTTGAGCATCTGACCAGTTCCTTCTATATATCTGGGTTGAAAGCCAGAGAAGTATTTATTTATGTGTAATATGTCTTAGACAGGTAGACCTGATAAAGCCCATCCTTCTCAAGGTCAAACCACAGATGATGTCCTTCAACCTGAAGACTTATTTTGGCCAAATTAATAGCCATTAATTCTATCAGAGGAACCTTTTGCCCTGGCCATTGAATTCAGTCTAGGAAGTCCTCCACCCAGAGATGCTGCATACCTATCAACAGTGCCAATGCCCAATTGTACAAGATGGCCACTGATCCTACATGGAGGTTCATCCGCTCTTTATTAGGTCTTACTTTTAATCCAGCTGGGTGTCTAGCTACTCTCCTCACTAGATAAGACGACGACCTGAGCATGCAGCAGGTAGTACTGGGTTATATTGTAGCATTATCACATGTAGCATAAACTGATATAAATACGATTACCTTGAATTTATATCAAATATCAATTCATAGAGATTTTTTTTTTGACAATTGAACACTTTTGAAAGATGTTTTTGTTCTTGTAATGTTTAAGAGTTTCTCCTTATTTGTGACTTCAGTTATCCATGGTCAACTCTCTCTCCCCAGAAGTAAACAATTCATAAATTTTACTTAATAAAAATCCCAATGTGTTAAAGTAAGTCATGACGTTGGCCATTCAGATATGCCAAAAAGAAGCTATAAAGGAATCCCTTTCAGTGATAAGACAAGAGTTATTAACTTAAAGGAAAAGAAAATAATGCTGTGGTTGCTAAGAATAAATATTCCATTCATCTGAATACTTTTATTATAGTACATTATAATTGTTCTATTATTAGTTATTATTTCAGCCATTGTATGTGTTTTCCAATACAAGCATACCTATGATAATTTATAAATTAGATACATAAGAGATGTGTCTACTTTATAAATTAAATTATTATATGTTTGTATAGGAAAAAAAAAAAAAAAAACACACAACACTATCCACAGTTTCAACCATCTTGGGACAGATCTTACCCACAGTGGACAGAGCATTGCATTTGGGGAGGGGAGTATCATATTTGTTTAGGACATTTCTGCATTCCTTCAAGATTTCAAGAATATATTTAAATCAGATTTGCAGTTAAAATATTTTTATGGAGGTGGGATGAAAAACGACTTTCTGTTTGAGCAAATGGAGAATGAAGAATTTTACACTTGCCATTCCATTTTTTTTAGGGGTGGATGCATTCTAAATCAAACATAAAAATGCAAATTTTTTCTTTTAAGGAATTTTTTTTTCTGATTTATCTTAATAAAATTAACTGCAAATTTTGACAGTAATGAATTAACCTGAGTCGACCCTCCCCGTAAAAAAAAAAAAAAAAAAAAAAAAAAAAAAAAAATCAGATGGATTATTATAGCAGAGTATAATTGAGAAATATTAGCACTTCAACCTAAATAGATCAGAGTGTTATGCCAAATAAGTCCCCTTTATGGTATCTCTTAGAGCCCATCTTCATAAATAACATGTGACAGGTTGTATAGAGTTACACAGTACCAACACCAAGGAACAATCCTTGGCCTAACCAACAAACAAACCTACCTTACAAGCTCCATTCCTTGATAGATTACCAACTTAGAGAGAAGCACAAAGGGATAAATATTGAAAGTTTCATCTTCACAGTCAGCCAGGAGATATTTTCTAATCAATTTCTTGAAGGGGGTGGGGGGGTAAGTATTCTAACACATCAAATATGGTATTTACAAAATAAATTATGATAGCATTAAACACACATTTGATTACACATAACTATTCATCACAATGAAAAGAAATTTTTCCAATTTCACTTTTGCAATAAAACAAAAAATAAATAAAAAAGACAAAAGGAAAAAAAAAAATCATGACTTCATATTGTTTTTATATTTGTATTTTACAACCTCAACAAGCTATTCAAGATGTCCAAATGCTTTACAGTCATTTCAGGCAACATGAAATTAAACCAAACAACAATCTTTCACCACTTCCCGCCACAAGCAATAATGAATTTAGACACTGTTTCAATTTGTTCAGACTTTCTTCTTTTGATTTCCTGAAGACGAATACAATGTCTACAGCAGGACTTAAACGATGTATTTGCTAAGAAAAAAATCTTGAGAATGGCATGAAAACAGACAGCAGACATTTAAAAAAAAAAAACAAACAATTAGAATTAAAATTCCTTTTTTTTTTTTTTTTTCCTTGTTACCTTCATCAATCATAACAGTCTAACAAACTAGCCAACCAATTGGTTAGTTAGAATCTGAATGCCGCACACGGTCCCAAGATAAGAAACAAGCTTTGCCTCCATTGCTAAGGTCATGCCAACCGACTGGTCCAGATTCACAATCAGCACAAACAAGGTATTTTATTGTCCCAACAGTGTTAGAAAATCCAATGTTTTCAAAAGTATACATGTTTTCAATCATCCAGCACTCATGTGAGGTCTCTTCAGTCACATCTTTTTCGTCTATTTCTAACTCTGGGTGAGTTTTCTTATCTTTGTCAGATGGAAGAGAAAACTAGGTGAGAAAAAAAAAAAAAAAAAAATTCAAACAAAATGACAAAAAGTTTTATAATCAAAATACTGAAAATTACAAAAAAGAAAATTATTTTCTTAAAATTATTTCACAAATTTTCTACCCAAACACTTTTTTCCCCTCTTTTTAAATACATTTCAACCAATGAGTTCTTTGGTCTTTATGCAATGTATGTTGCATTGATGTCTTTAGAATTCACTTTTGTACTTTTATCATCTTAACATCACCATTTGATCAAATCATAAAACTAAGTTTCCTCAATGACATTATGCATGGAAATGATATGTGGGGAGGAAAAGTGAGTACATTATCTCTGGAATGAGATCAAAAGGATAGATGAAGATCCCAACAGAAAAGTTTGTAAAAGCATCTGTCTATATTTCTAAGATGAGGTATTATAAATATTTACATTGTTCGGACTGTTGTGGGCATGAGGCTGAAATAATAGACAGAAAACATCACTGGAAAATACAAAAACATAAGGAATCAGTGCATATGCTAGGCCACAAAAAATCTCCTGAGCTAACCAAGCGTAGAAATGAATATGGGAACCAGTAATGCAGATTTCTAGAGCAAAACAATAACAAAATTGTAATATGAGCTCTGGTAAAAAATGATTATAAAGTTCCAAAAATTCATACACTGATGACCTCAAGGACACATGGCCCAGTGGATAAAAGCATTGGTTGAATCCAATGACTTGACCCAAAGAAATGTGCGTTCAATACCTCTGCTGTAGCCAGGTATTGAACTCGCAACTCTTTGGGTCAAGTCACTGAACTCAACCTGGTTACATCAGAGGTGAACAAAAACTTGGGAGATAACTGATACTGGGACATCCAGAAGAGGCACAACACATGGAACTAGAACAATCTATCCCAGTGGACAAAATAAAGGGTATAGTTTGAAATTCCAATCATCTGAAGAAAGCCGGAGCTTACAATGGCCAAAATGTTGTGAATATGGCAACAAAGATGAGGACAACAGTCCGAACAATGTAAATAGTGTAAGTAAAGGCATCTGTACAAGAGTTTAGCAAAAAGTGTAAATTTTAATATCTTAGGAAAAAACCAAGGGTCAAAATAACCAATTCCAGCCATTAATGTTTCCCTATATCAACTGTGAAGGTTCTATCAGCATAAAACTTTGGCATTTATTTCCCCAATTTCTATTCAGTATTATCGCAAAGCCAGTTACTTGTGTTGGAGTGTAAATTTATTTGACTAATTTTTAGTAAAGATACATTAAACCAGTGGTTCCCAACCTTTTTAGTGGCACTGCCCACTTTCACATGGAAAAGATTTTCCACCCATATAGTAAATATTCAAAGCATGCCAAAATTGTTTTGTAAAAGTTTCTTAATGGTTCATAAGCTGACTTTATCATGTAGTAAAAAATACCAAAGGGAGATAACAAATAATGCTGACTTATGTAGCTGCTGCTGTATTAAAGAACAAACGAAAGCAAACTTACCATTGAAAATTAAATATAGAGGGTGCAGCAGAAATACCTCCCACATACGACATTAGCTAGATGAAAACATTGCCACTAATGTCTTACTATTATGTGGGAAATATTTCTGTCACACTGTATATGAGTTAGATTTATGGTTAGTTAGCATTGCAAGTGTTGACAACAAAAAAAATAAACAATTTTTGTTCAGAATTATAAGATTAAAAAGAATATACACTACTAGCAACTAATAAAAATTCAGTTAATAGTGTTATTTTTGCCCTGCTCTTTTCTTTCTTTTTTTATTGGTTTATTGCAAATTTTATCAGTTCTGTTGGTTCAGCATTTCTGTCAATTACATTTAACCATAGCCAATTACTGTACAAAAAAAGTTATACAATACTTTAATATATACTGTTACAGTATATATTAACAGTATTACAGCATATTTGTAAGATTGCATGTTGTAATGTTTAACCTTCATGCCCGCAAAAAAATAAATAAATAAAATAAAAAAACAACGGTATATCATCGCTTTTTAAAAAAAATAAACATGGCTTGATTGATCTGATTTGTTTAATGGCATAACTCCTTATGGGTCATCTAATGCTGAAATTTAATTTTCTTGGGAGCTTTGAAGTAATAAAAATATATGCTATTCTGCTTTCACAACTGAATACATGGTAGATACTCAGCTTTTGTGCATATACACGTTTGTGTGAACATAATTACTAGAGGGGTGTGGGGTACAAAAGATTGCATAGATTAGATCCTAATGCCAGTGTTGATATTTCACTAGTTGGACCAGTATAAATTACATGTTCAAATGTTAAAGAACAAGTCTATTTTTAAACTGTGTTTTCTGCTGTAGTTTTGTCAAAGTTATATTTTAGAATACAGTTTGATTTCTTTAAGAAATTATAGGATAATATATGGATTAATGCCATGAAAAAGTTCTTTCATGTTGGTGGTTTGATTTTGTTTAGCAACATATCAACCTCTATGGGTTATCTAATACCAAAAGCTAAATACTTTGGAGACAATTTTATGGTTTCAACTAAATATATTTTGAACACAATTGTATGCCTTCAACTAATGATAAAATGTATTACTGGTCATTTTGCTCTAAATATGTATTGCTAGAAATTTTACTATAAATAGGTATTATTGGTAATTTTTTTGGTTATATAAAAATGTATTTTCATACATCCATATTTTTTTGTTTGTTTGGGGGGTTCACTATTTATCTATAGTTGAGACCCTAACAGATTTTATCACTCTGGATTAGGGTGGACCTTGGAACAACAGAAATTCAGAGGTTGTTCCATGCCCCTCAATGCCTCCAATCTCCTGCCCAGAGGCCTTGCTGCAACATCATTATCACTCGGAAACAGAAAGAGAGAAGGATATAGTGTATAACAGAAAGAGGTACATAGAGAGATAAAAAGAGTGCGACACAGAGAGGGATTAAAGATGGAAAGTCAGCTTAGATAAAGGCAATTGTTTATCGTGAGAAGTTAAATCATTTTTCGTAATGATCTGTTGAGGACAAATTCGTTCCTGAACTACAACTGACCTTTAAAAATTAGATTTTTTTTAAAATATTATCCTTGTGAATTTGTTATAGACTGAGAGAACCCAGATTGTGTTGACTGTCCAAGAGAGAAACAGAAAGCAGGAATAACACAGTAAAACAAAGAAAGAGCCAAAAAGAGAGTACAACACAGGAAGGGATTGGAGGAAGACATTTTAGATTGTTTCTTAGTAGTTAAATCATGTTTCATGACCTAACGATCTGTTTAAGACATTTCAGTATTTTTTTTTTTAAGAGGGAGTATGCCACTATTCTTATATCTAGGAATGGTCATGGATTGAAAGGTACAGGGTACAGCATTATAAAAATGTATTATTAAATCCATGTAATTTATACTGGTGAACTAGTGGCATTAGGATCTAATCTATGCAATCTTTTGTACTCCACACCCCTTTCTCAATGTTACCAAAAGATCTATCAATAGCTAATCATTTCTAATCATTTTGAGTAGGCAATGTGAAGCCATTTCTTCATGCAGCCTTTTTCTTCCACATTCTACAGAAATTATTTCCATTTAACAGAAACAGTTCAAATGTTAAAGAACAAGTCTCTATTTTATAATCTATTGGATACAAGCTAAGTTTTATAAAATGCTCCTTTATTTCAGCAGGAAAATTCAGAAAATACTAATTGCCTTATTTTAATATCTCAGTTTCAGTTAATTCCCTTTAGTAACTCAACTCCATATTTTTGTTTGCTCTGATGTGGCCAGGTATTGAACTCACAACTCTTTGGGTCAAGTAACCTTTTGGATTAATTAAATCAACGCTTTTATGTGAATAAAAGGCACATGGAATTAAAACTCCTGTACAGTTCAGTTCAAATTTCCAACATATATCACCTAAAGGCGGCCAGAGCATACAATGTCTGAAATGTTATGAATATGGCAATAAAGACGAGGACAACAGTCCAAACAATATAAAGAGTTTATATATATATAAATAAAATTGTATATTTGGGTAACAATCCACCTTTTATACAAGTTTCATTGAAGATGGCTTACAAGGTATTGTAGCTAGGCTTGTTATTCAATTTTTCTTGTGTTCGTACAAATGTTTTCTTTCCAGGACATAAAGTGTGTAAAAACTGTCCAAATGTTATATGTGTGTGTGTGTGTATATATATATATATATATATATATATATATATATATATATATATATATATATATCTATCTCCGACTAGTTTTGGCAATTCTATTTGCCATTATAGAGGATGATTTTTTTTTTTTTAAACTGAATATATATATAGATATATATATGCGTGTGTGTGTGTATATCTATAGCGATGAGAATGTTTTTATTTTCCAAACATGTTCAGCACATTGTGGTTACGTTCATAGTTGGTATTATTGAGTGCCTGCTTTTTCTTTTTTATTATTAACATTTCCATTATTTTTAGCCTTTTTTCATATGAATGAGGCCATTATGAGAGTCTGTGTGTGTGTGTGTGTATATATATATATATATATATATATATAAAATTTTGTATAATTATATATATATTTTTTAAATATATGTATTTAGAAAAATAACAAATTGGAAATCAGTCTGATGAAATCTTAACGGATGAAATGTGCCACAAAAACTTTTTCCCAATTTGACATATATAAAATGCACTGTTGGCATTGATAAAATGTAATGCTAGAATCTCTTCTGCAATAATATAATACATAATAACTAAAATAACCCCATTTAAACTGAAGGTTAAAAATATTATCAAACATTTTGAAGTAATTGAATTACAATGATAGGACTTCAGAGATTAAAGTTATACTTGATTGTAAATAAGTAAATTATTTTGGATTTTACATAAAATATTTAGTTTCTACATCTACCATAGTATTTCTTTATAAATAAAAACAAATCTTTTGTGCACATGTAATGAAGATATTTGTTCATAATAAACTTTTCGAAAGATTAAGCAAGGTCACTAGTTCCCTCCCTCCAGACAGATTAATAGGTTTGCCTAATCTATTAATCCACTTTTAGCAAACTAAATGCAAAGTCCACAAGGAATAGGTATTCAACTGCCCACCTGCCTAATTAACACCTTTCATTTGAACACAAACATTTTGACACTAAGCAGAAAAGGAAGCAAGCTAAATGTCTACACCAAGTGGAGATCAGATTAACTTACTTATGATGATACAAGAGAGTAAAATGAAAAACAAAAAAGGCAAAAATAGTTTTCCATTACTGTTGTTAGTTTCTTAAGGTGGTGGAAAGGAGCCTTTAGTCTTAAGAAAGAGTAATCATTAGTACTCATTACAAGAGTGACTTTGTAAAACTTGAAAGCAATTATTTTAAGATTTCTGGATTCTGGAGGCATCTTCAAAGACAAGTGTACACAAAGAATTGTTCATCAGTCCTAAGAATTTTAAAGTTTCACACTGCCTTTCCTTTGACTAATTTAAAAAAAAAAAAAAAAAACATTTTTTAACAGTGGTATCCTATTCAAAACAACAGAGTAAGACTGACTTACATTTCAAGTAAGATTTTCCTTAACGATTTAAAGAGTGAGAAAATCAGGTTTGTCAGTTCATGATGACAATTTCTCAATGTTTATATTTAAATATAATTTAACTTATGTCCAGATTAATTTGGCACAAGGTCACAAAGTAGCATCCATTATTAAAACAAACCAAAATTTGTAAAGTAAATTTTATGGTTAATCTCTACGAGAATTAAATTTTACCTAAGTTAGCATAAAGACAAAACTGGACCATCTAGTAAGATTCAAAAGCACAAATTTGCAAAACAACAGTTAATTTCCACCCCCCCCACATTGCATAAATTTTCAAATGTTTTAGATTTGTTTTTAGGTTTGTCCAAGTAGGTGCTGAAAAGTTCTCAGCCACATCAAAAGGTTTTTCTCTTAAATTTCTGATGTTTGATTATTTGGGAGGAAACCAAATTTGACTGAGAATTTTCAATACATAAGCATTTTTCATTCTTTTTTCCTTACTAATAATCTAATTAACAATTACAAATGTTTTACATAAGGTGTTTTAGGAGCATTATTGTGTCGCTTGGGGTGAATGGATTAAACAAAAAATGTATGGCAGTAAATTGTCTCACTGCCGTAACAGATACCGTGTAACTTTTCTATAAATATTTTCATGGTACCTAGACTTTATGAATTTATGTGCAGTACTAAATTAGTAGCAAGGTTTCATAATTTTACAATTGAAATGGCTCGATAAAATTTTAAGTTCTATGCTAACAGTTTCTTCTATCACATTTCTCACTTTGGAAATCTGGTTTCTTACTTCTCAACCAACTTCGATTTCCAAAAATTTAAATGCAATATCAATTGTTATCTTCTGTCTTTTTAATTCTTTTATTGTTCTCTTTCCTTAATAGTGTTTTTATCTCATATCCTCAAACACTGAGTAACCCCTTGTATCTTAGTAGCTTTATTGCCTTGCTTGGGGTGAAATGAGAAAAAAAAAAAAAAAAAAAAAAAAAAACTCAAATGAATTAAGCACCTAGCGTGGAGGTAAATAGGCATATCTCATATGTCAGCATTCTGCTGCTTGAACAACATGGTAAATTTTTTTATTAATTTATTTAAATAAGTCACTTATATTTTTCGAAATACTGTTGATATATATAAATATTTCAAACAACAAAAATTTTTTTAATTTTTATTTGATCACAAAACAACAATGTGGATAAATTGTTTCCATATAAAGTAAATAGCAATAAATTAAATAAAAAACGTGCTTTTTCTAACCTAAACATTTATTAATTCATCGATGCTGACTGATCAAATTAAGTACAATACAAAATTACAAATGATTAGTCTTATATGGCAGTGTATGCTGGACAATCTCCTCACAGGAGACAAAAAATACCGTTTCTGTGCATGTGCGAATGACAAGGAATTTTTAAGGAAAATTAAAACAAAAAGGACACATACTTCAAATCAGAAAGCGCTGAAATTTTTAGGGTACATAACGAGGAAAGATAGGTTGGGGAATTTGACACTCTGAAGACATACTGAAGGCAAGAAAAACAGAGGGAGACATTGAGTAACCTACCTAAACAAGCTTGTGTATAGTAGAACGGGAACTGGAATCATGGTAAAAAGACAAGCTTTTTTTTCTTTTTTTTTTTATAACTAAGACCTACAAAGACTACGATATTGTGACATGTCATGATCACCTACATCCTGAAGGACAGGACACAGAAGAAAGTCTAGTATTAATTAGAATAAAATAAAAATCCTGTATTAATAATATACCTTGCTTTTTCTACTCAACTCATTAATGCCAAACATCCCAAAGGTGAGACAGTGGGAATTGATGGGTTAAAGAAAGAATTGGCTTAGTAACTGTCAAAGAGACAGGCTTTTCTAGGTATGGATAATAAAGTATAAAAATAAACTTTTTTATGAAGCATACAGTAATTCTAAGCAGCAGGGACGGTGCATAATACCCCCGACCAAGAGGGAGACAAGCTCAATTGGGGGCTCGTGCAGCGCTTACTGACCCTCACTATATCAAAAAAAATTTTTTTTCTATCTACATATTACAAATTAAAGTTTAAACTAACAACAACTGACCATTATTATAGGATGAAAAGTTTTCACGGATTTTGAAGACATTCTGCACCCCACCAAAATCCATGAATTTGTTTTTTTGCTCATGCTAAGTCTAAAAAAAAAAAAAAAAAAAAAAAACTATATAAAAAAAATTTTCACTAGTTTTTTTTCGTCCATAATGGTAATGCTGAAAGTGTGTTAATTAATTATTCAACTTTTAACAAGAAAAATCTGAAGTTGATTTAAGATGAAATGATATGTCTGTGTCTTTAGTTTTACTTTTACTTTCAATTTTTCTTGTTAAATTGTTCACCTATATTGCATATGATCCATTATTATACATAATTATGTTATAATTTATATTTTATATATGAATACTACCATATGAAAATGTAGTAGAGTCAGGAGCTCTGTATCATAATTTGAGGGCGGGGAGCACTAGACCCTTGCACCGGCCATGCCAAGCAGTGAGAGGAGTAAGTTTTTTTTTTCTTTTCGGTCTAAAATGCGTAAACGCTAAACAAGGTACACAGATGCTACACAGTTAAATGCACTAAATCGTTGTAATGCTCCATGCTTTCTTTGGGGGGGGGGCGTACCCTCATTACAATCATTTTTTTTTTTTTTTTTTTTTTAAAGTGAAAAGTTTTTTTTTCTTTATTAAAAGCACGCTTAAAGAGTCTTCAAGTGTTCTCTGATAAATCTGCAGAAAATGTGGCTTGTACGAAAAATTAAGTGTTTCTTTTCTTTCTTCATAAAAAAAAATTTGACAGCATTCCTAGCTAGCTTTATTGATCCTGAAAATTATTTTTTTAAGCTACAATAATACTGAAATAAATTTCTAATGCAGATTTGAAAAATTTCTTTCAACAATTCATGACCTAAAGGGAAAAGGAGGCGTGTCTTTTAAACTTTTATTTATTTTTAAAGTGAGTGGAAAAAAAAATGAAAAGCCTTTGAAAGCGGACTTAAAGATTTGTCAATGTATAAGTAACTTTATCATGGCAAATAAGATTTTTTTTTAATTTTTTAAAGTGAAAAGTAAATTACTTAGTTATTCTAAATTCATCACATAGCTTCATCTAGTAATTTATACATTCATCACATAGCTTCAGTCCTCTTTCTGTTTATTGGATAATGCTTTTTATTTTTATTTTTCCACTCATTTAAAATAAATGCCAGCGCCAAAAAGTTTATGTTTAATCAATTTGTACCATTTTTTTTAAAGCAATAAAACTAAAAGTCGGTCTTTTGTCGCTTTTTTAATTTATCTGTCCAGTATTTACGGTGAGATGGGTATTCAAATTCCCTACAAAACTATTTACAAAATTAAAAATAAAATAATTCAAACAGACAAATTAAAAAAAAAAAAAAAGTTTATATAAAACACCCTTTTTTTTCAAACATAGAAACTTAATTCCTTATAAAAAGTGACATTTGTATGAATCTGTTCAATCAAACATTCTTAAAACAAAACAAATTTATCTATAAGCGTATTTTTTTTTTTTTTTCAATCAAATTTAATTTCGACAAGAACGTAAAATTTGTTATTGTTAAAGATATGAATATAATTTTTTCTTTTACAAAATTAAATATTTTAAGCAGTTTTTTTTTTTAATTTATCGGTTAATTTTGATTATTTTGAAATTGTTAAATATTAATTCTGGAATTTGCAAGCAGAAAGGAAAACATTTGAACCTGGTTTAAAAAAAAAAAAAAAATCTTAAGCCCTGGATGATGTGTATATTGTGTAGTGTACACAGTTTTTTCCTATTGTTTAGGGGGGAAAATCACTAGCACAAATAAATTATGAATAATATTAAAATCATGTGGATAAAAAAAACAAAACATTATTAGTCATTTTAAATGTTAATAATAAAATAAACTTTTAGCATAATTAAATAAATCATAAATAAGTAACCTTTTTCCGAACGTATCCTCCATTTCCCGGAGTAAGAATAAGACTCGGGCAACGCGTGCAATAAATTTTGCTTTTATTTTTGCCGTTTTCATCTAACCTGCTGTCGTGAAGGGGAGAAGATGGAAACGAAGAAGAAATCACAGCCTTCTTGCTGTTATCGCCATCGTTGTTATTGGTACAATTCTCGTCTGACATGGCAAAAGTGTTAATTTACTCGTAAATCTGTTCACCACTTCGACAGAAAATACTTGTGTATGGTTTAAACGTTGGAAACATGACGGCCGCCGACGTTAAATCTCATACTGTATTGAACTGCTGAACAGCCAATATAGGACATCAAACGAACAGCATATAAACTATATATTTTTCATATTTTATCTTTATCTAACATTTTTTTTTAAATTTATTATTCATTTTTAGATTATGCAACTTCATTTTTACCTCCTTTTTTTTTTAAGTCGTTGAGAAGAAATATCTCCTTTTTAAACTGTACATTATTTTTCACATTGTCTTTTTTTACCAATATTTTAAACTCCAAGGCCAATTTTCTTTAATCTTCAAATTATTCTTCGAAATGCAGCATAGTGTCAAGTTTTGGCTAATGAAATTAATTTCTGGCTTTGATACAATTAAATAATTGCATCTATTTGCTGAGATATTTTAAAACTTTGTTTATATTATCAATGAGGCAATCTATAAAATATTTAAAAAAATTTTCTCAGAGAATACACTTGTAAACGGAAGTTAAACTGTTAACTGTATCAAATCAAATGACAAAAATAAATACACCACACAGAGGCTCCGCACAACCTCCCGGTTTCATACTTATTTCAAATTAATAAAAATAAAGAATAGGCAATAAAACCAGCTCCTGCCAATAAATAAACATAGGCTTCTGGAGCCTACATGAAGCCATATAAACTAGACATCCATTCAGCTCAGCAGAAATACTGACAGCAGTAAAAAGAAATGAACCAACCTCGTTGTCCCTTGTTTCTCACCAAAGCAACAGCAGACTCACTTTGATTTTGTCTCCCAACTCCATTTTCCTTCTTCCTCACTGAAAGACTATATTCATTTCCTTTTCAGTCAGAGGAAAGAACTTTCTAAATACAAACTTTTATTTCATGATAGTAGTTGCATTTAAGAAATTGTGTATTTTACATTAAATAAATATCACAATTTTATTTGAACACGCAGCAACCCTTTCTCATTTTTTATTCAACAAACAGTGACTAACTGAATCTTTCCCCAGCACACTTACATATCGATCATTACAAAAGTTACCATATACAAATGTCTGTTTATTGAACCCTTACTTATGAGTAGTGGTTAGCATACAGATCATTTGTGTAATGATTTCAATCCTTATTTGGCACTCCTGTGTAGAATAGTTTTATATTATATTATTGCGGACACAACTCAGAACAAAAAGTGGATGACTGAAAGCCTGAAAGGATTTTATTAGGAGAGGAGAAGAGAGAATGTTCAATCTCTTATCCTGGATATTATGAAAGGTTGTCAGAAAAGATAACAATAACGCAGAATACAAAATTTACAAAACATGATTACACAAAATTTTCCTTTGTGCGCCACACAATCAGGCAAGATAACAACTTCTAATTACAATTCTGTTAGGCTCATAAAACAATTATAATAAAACAACAACATTTTCATTTACGTCAATCGATACAACTGGAGTTGAGAAGGATTGCAAATTCACAAGCATCGTCGGGCTTCTTAAATTAATTTATCAATTCTGATTTTGGTTGATTTTCCATTTGTTTACATGTCTATAGATCCAGTTCAGAAAGGGTGCTCTGCTTTTCATTGGCTCACTACCTATATCCAGATTGTGAAAGCTTTCTGTTTTCTTGATCAAACTATCTATTTTTAGAAACGGTAAATTTTTTGTCTCCTTGTTATCATCTGCTTATTTCTTTTCTTATATCCTGATTTTGAAAGCTTTCTTATTGGTTGGTTGAACTATGACTTTGTTTAGCTGGTGGTTTTTATTGTTTGTTTACGAAATAAAATAATAACAATAAGAGTAAAATTTTTACTCTTATTGTTATTATTTTATTTCGATATCACCACACAATAACTGATAAACTATAATAAAGACAACTGTTGTATCCTTAAAGAGGTTACAAACAGACAAAGGTGCTATTCGAATGAAGGAACAGCAGCACGCACGTAGATGAAAGAGAGGTTTATTGTAAAAGAGAAAACACTACTGAAAGACAGGAAATCGGTTAGCCGGCTCGAAGCAAATCCCCAGGTACATCCTTTGCTCACTATATGTATCTACTGATATAGTAAGTCCACATAGGCGATAGGGAGATTGTTATTGTTGTAATGGAATGTCCCAAAGATGAGGAGACTGGTCTAAATAAATCACTGTATAATAGTATGAACATCTAATTTCAGAAATGAAAGTTGGAGGGCACAACAACTGAAATACTATGATAAGGACTACAAAGATCAGGAAAACACTGTGTAGGAATCAATTTATGATAGTAAGAAAATCTAATCTCAGAATTGTAGACTAGAAGGTAAAATAAGTGAAAATCTGTGATAAAGACAACAAAGATGAGAAACTGTTTTATATGAATCAATGTATAATAGTAAGAACCTCCAATCTCAGAAATGAAAGCCGGGGGTGGGGACTGAAGTATTGGGATAAAGGAGAGGAAATTGTTCAGAATGCATCGCTGTTTCTTCAAGGACACATGACACAGTGGATAAAGACGTTAGTTAGATCCAATGACAGGACCCAAAGAGTCTGAGTTCAATACCCGGTTAAGTTAGTGGAGAACTTTCAGTGGGAAATTAACAGGAGATAACTGATAACTGACATCCATTAGACATGGCACGTGGAACTAGAACGGTCTACCCCAGTGAGCGAAATAAAGGGTTCAGTTCGACATTCCAACCACCTGAAGAAGGCCGGAGCGTACAACGGCCGAAACGTTGTCATAAATATAGCGACAAAGATGAGGACAATAGTCGGAATAATGTAAATAATGTGCATCGCTGTTTGTTAGCAAGAACATCCAATTTCAAAAATCAAGTGCGGTGGTTACAAAAACTTCAATGAAAATTCACCGATAATAACGAAACAGAGAGCTATGATGATGCAGCAAACAAAGAATATAATAACAAAACAAATTGATTTAAAAAAAAGATGGCTATACAAAAATACTTTTTCCCTTTTACATTCTCCAACTCACAACCTCTAGGGCTGGATTATGACATTTTGGGGCCCCCTAAGCTAATAAAATTACGGGCTCCACCTCAGACGGAAGCCACCCTCTTGCTTTTCTTGCACACGTCTTGAATATTTTTTACTTGTAATATATTTTAGTAACATTTACATAGCTTGAAGTAAACTTATTGAAAATTCTTTAAATAAACTAGAATAACTATCTTTTGTTTGTCAATAAAAATATTCTTTAAGAAATACAACTATTTTACTATTTATTGCAAACCAAATTAACAGATATTTCAAAACAACCATAGTAATAATAAAAAAAAAAGATTTTTTATAACAAGCATTATACTGACGCTTGAGGAGCCATAGGCTGCAGCATATATTAGCTTATATAGTATAATCTGGCACTACCCCTAAACAATTCCGTCGAGATATAGAAAAGAAAATAGCCAAGTAGAACTCATCGAGACGCTTTTCAGAAAAGAACAGAACCCAAGAGTTTTAGTAATCTAGGAATTTCAAAGTAAACACTTTATTCAATCCAAAGAGATATTTTGTTTTCATTCTGTTTTCCTTGCTTAGGGTATATTTCGTATAATTTCCTTACCAGTTTTATTCCACTTTTTTACTCGTCCATTTCTTCTATTGAACCAGAATATGTGACTTTTCAGTACTACCAGACCTGGGTCAGATAGTACTGATTGAACTCAAAACTGCTGATATATTTTAACTAGTGCTTTACTCTACTTTGACAATATAGTGTTAAAATTTTGGAGCCTTAAACCTAACGTCTCTACTCAGATGGTGGGACTATATGATTTCCTTGAATTATATATATATATATATATATATATAGTGTTGGTGTTAATAAAAGAGTGCTCGATTTTATACAACAGAGTTATTTAGTATCCTTAAATATAATACGCCCTATATATTGTCAGAAAATAGGTTCAAAAATTGATATAACAGATCACTTACCCAACGAAATAAACAAATCACAAGTCCAAACCCGAATATCCAGGGACAAAAGAAATGTTGAAATCACGAATCGCGGTAGAAAAATAAAACGACTTCCTCAATCCGAGAACACCAAACACTTTTATCAACGGAACAATTTTTTCATTAGACGACAGGTAGGAGAGGACACACAATATTAGCATATCCGAGATACATTTATGGCAACACCTGCTACTGACTTGTTTCTATTTTGCTTATTTTGGATCTATATCCAGTTGGTTACTACAAGTCGTTAAGTTTACCCAGAAAAATTAAACAGTAAATTGTCAAGTTTATCTAATGTTCTTTGTCATGCTTTGATTGTTTGTGTCTACTGAGCTTTTCTTTTGGATTTTTGTTACCTGTGCTGAAGGGGAACCTACGCCGTTATGGCAGACTCTCCTCAGCAAAAGGATCAAATATCACACCAGCAAGTCCTTTGGCATGGGCGGCAGACAAATTCAAGAAGAATAGGCTGGAGTATTACACCAGACTCAGGGAGGAATAAGAGAAGTTCATTTCAAGCAATGCACTGATAGCAGTGCCCTCGGTTGTGGGGGCGTTCAGTATGAGAACCATCTCTCTGCTAACGACAGACGTCAAAGCGAGAAAATTGGAGGAGTCCTTGAGAAACCTTAATATTGAACCAAAATGTTGAACCGCAGATCCAACAACATGTTGGTGACGGAGGAAGCAGCAAATTCGTTGGCTGGAAATATCCTCACCCTCAAATCTGCGAGATTTCAAACCGAATATATGGGAAAACGGAAAACCGAGATTACCTTGCATGGCTGCTCATGTACATCACCAAGGACCATTTTGGGTCTTCTTTGCGGACTACGGAGAAATGGAGGAGGTCTCCTCTGTAAAGAGCAAAATGGGCATTGCCACCAGTGACTTTGAAGTCATGGTGACAGTGAACTTTCGGCAGCCGGATTTGAAAGCAGAGGTGAAAGTTTAGGCAAAGATCAGAAAAGAGGCTAGAACGTGAACTTGTAAAACATTATAATGGTTCTCAAATTAAAATCTACTAATCTTAGTATGGCACAAGGCTAAATTGTTAGTGGTAGAAATTGTGATAAGAAGTCTGTTGTTTCATTTTTTTTATTTTGCTTGCATAGAAAATAATTCAAGAGACTAGAGTTTCAAAGTGAAATTAAATACTGAACACTTGATTTCTGTGGTAAAATGCAACAATGTTTTAATATATGTTGTCTATGAAATAAATCATTTTTTTTTCATTAAACTCACGGTGAACTAATTTCTTTCTTTCTCTCTTTAAATAAAACGTTTTTTAAATGAAACCTCGTCGGGGGAAAAATGGAAAACAACTGAAGTAGGAGTTATAATTTTTCTTTTCAAAACACATATGCTTATGTTATATTTAAAAACATAATAAAGTAATTTATTAATCTCTTTACCATTTTCCGAATACTTATTTGTAAGCATTATACTCATTCATGCACATTAACTACAAATTACCAAAATAACTTTGATATATCTGGACAAAAAATTAAGACGGGAAACTTTGGCTTTGTATGATTTTATTACCTCAATTAAATGGAGAGTTCTTCAAAGCAGCTCCGTGTCTTAATCTGTTGAGAAAATATAGTAAAATTAATTCAGGTATGTTTTAATTCATACTTTATTCAGATTTAATTATTTTACCTGTAAGTTTATAAATTTCATTTGTTCTAAAAATGTTTCAGCTTTAATTGAAATGCTTAAAATTTTAAAGAGAAACATTTTTAAACCTTGATTTCAACGCGATCAAACTACTTAAAAATAAATTGTTAAAGTTAAAATAAATCATCAAAATTAACCAAAAATTATACAATACAATTAGGATCCATTAAATCTAACTTGCACCAATAATTAGTCAGTTTGGTAATTTATCGTCTGTGCCGGTAAATAAGTAATTTAAAGGTAATTCGTTGATTTTATTTTTAAGTTTCTTTGTAAATGGTTACCTAGAGTTTTTAATTTACGAAATACAAGCCAGCGGGACAAAAAGTCATTAAATTAAAAATAAAATTTTAATATTAATTAAAAAAAACAAATAACTTTTTGTTTAATTTTAAATTTGACCCGATTTGAATGTTTATATTTCGTCTATAGTTTTTTTTTTTTTTAAGTTTCGCTCATTTTTTTTTTTTTTTTTTTTTTTTTTTTTTGCTAATTGCAATTAAAAAAAAAACTCGTTATCTTTTTCTTCTTTAAAAAATAATTGACATTTAGAAAAAACTCAGAATAATTCGCGTATGACAATTATTATGCAAGCTACACAGCAAAATGTGCACTTTGTTGTACAAATCCGTTTTTTCTGTATTTTTATTATAATTTTTTTTATTTTTGTTGCGGAATATGCAAACATTTTGCAAGAGAATGAAGGTTCGCATTCATTATTAATTACTTCTCAAAATTGATAAAAAAAAAAAATTATAAAATTAGCATTACCATTTTTAGGCAGAACCAAAAAACATTAAAAACATTAAATTAAAAATAAAGATAAATAAAATTTTAATATTAATTTTTTTTTTTAAATAATAATAATTTTTTTTAATATAATTTATAACATTTCAGTGCAATTTTGAAATGAATCTCATTGTTGCGTTATTTTTTCCCCCGAAATTAAAGCAAAATATCGCTACCCAACTTTAAAAAAAAAAATCTTCTCTAAAATTAGAATTATTACATTTAAACAAAATTTTTAGGATTTTTTTTTTTAGTCATTCATTAATGAATGAATGAATTGTATACACTGAATGAACAGGTCATTTTATTAGAAAACCTTGTCCTTGTGGCAATATATTTTGGGGTGGGTGGGAAGTCAATTTTACGCACCTTTTTCGCGTCATCTTTTGAATTTGAAGAGGGTGGGCGGTTCGAGAATTTTTTCTTTTTTATTTTATAGTTTATGAACAAAAATCCCTGAAGATGTTCGTTTCAGAAAATAATGTAATACCAACATGTTTTTGAACATACTGAAAATTCGCCTGTAACTTTAAAACACTAGTTAATATTAATTTACATTTTTTTAAAATTTATAACATTTGTTGAGTGCAATTTTGAAATGAATCCCATTGTTGTTCGTAACAAGAATTCTTTTTTTTCTTAAAGAAAAAACTATTTGAAGAATTGAAAAATCAGTAAAATTTAATGATTTGGAGTGTGAACCTTTTTTGAAATGACTTTATTTTTTCATTTTAGTAACTGTTACGTAGTTTAAAGATAATTTAGTTTTTCAATAAATACTAATTTTTTATTTTTTCACTGCCAAGGCTCAGTATTTTTTAATTTTTCGCGCGCTTTTGAAGTCTGGGATGAAATTAGAAAATTAGTGCTTGTTAACCTAGGGCATCTGGCTACTTTGCGTAAAAATAAACTTAAACGTTATTTTCAATTTTTCATTATGTCTTCTTAAGCAACTGCAAAAAGTAAGCATTACTTTTACGAAATCCTTTTAATTAATCCTTAAAGTTACCAATTTACTTGAAAACACATTGAGATTTTTAAATTTGTTGTTTACATTTTATTTTTCGTATATAATGGCGGTTCGATGAGTGACTAGTGAACGTAGCAATGTTTTAAAAATGGCTAAAAAATTTACATACAGAAATTAATTTTTTCTTTTCGTGCAGATTAGCTTTTGTCTTTCAAAGAAGACATTTGTTAAAATTAGATTATTTAAATGCGTTTTTTGGATTTTTTTTTAAAGTCCGTGGCGGTACCTGAAGCTGAGGTAGAATTTAAAAATTAACTTTTAGACTGGGAATTGGCAAACAACTTCGTTTTTGAACTTCCATGGCAAAGAAAATATATTGTGTGTGTAACTAAATCCGATTAATAAAAATTAAAAAAAAAAAACATTAATCTTTTGTTGAATATAGTGTTCACACTTTCCGATATTATTAGAATACCGGTTCGCAGAAGACCTTTCCAGCACGCCCTCGTATACGATCATTACATAAAAGTTCATGACATAAGATTTTTTGTTAACAGAAAGGTGAAAGCGGTCGTCAAATGCAATGATAAGTCACTTCCTATTTATAGAATTTAATAATTTGCAAATAAATCGATAAGGGGAATAACTCTGTAATTAATCAAACTCAACGACATTTAAATTTAGATTTCTTTGTAAAACTAATTCCTTATTAGCATGAATTAAGTAATTTTTCGAACAATTATACAGTTTATTTATTTTTGGTAATAAATGTTAAAATATTCATGGTGGAAGAGGAAAAGAAATGAAAAAATTAATCTTTGCAGATATGTAGATATTTTATCCAGGATTTCACCTGCTCACCTGAGTGGGAAGGAAGGTGACAACTTTTCCCCTGTACCAACTGCTTGCCCATCTATCAATCCCAACATATGGCTGGCAATACAAACAGGTGGCATTGGAATCACACAACAGTCCATCTCCTGTCAAGGGTGGCCCAGAACTGGGTTCTCAATCCCAAGCATGGCTGTATATATAGACCAGCAACCAGATATACTTTATGTACAGTTTTGTTGTTGCTTGGTTGCTAAAAGACCTCATCAACTCCTCCGTTCCCCTTCAACCAAAGTGGATACCACTTAGAAAATTTCAAAGAACTATTCGATAGTCATAAAACAGAAACACTTGTGATTGAGATAAAACCACATCTTTTTATGCTGAAAAAGTAAGTGGGTCTCTATAATGATTTTCCAAGTGTAGCTTAGATGTGGCACAAGGCCAAAAGTATGGGGCACCCAGTGAGGACCAAACTCACTATTCACTCATAATTGTTCTAGTGAGACAAGTTTGCTAACCATTACACCCCTTGAGGTGCCTGAAGTGGGTCTCTATAGTATCACACAAAATATGCAGCTGAATAGTAATGATAATAATAATAGTAATAAGATACGCCCTTAAAGTAATGCCTCCCTATTTATTTCTATGGAAACTACTGTTACAGAATGGAAAGAATTATCATTTTATGACTTCTGGTATTATTTGTCCCAGAAACAATATTTGGAAGGCTCATGTGTAAGTCTGGGTAAAAAAGAAATAATAAAAAAACAAAACACAAGACATAGAATTTAAACAAACAACAATTAATGTATTAACCAAAAATGTCTCAGAATAGTAAAGAAATGAAGTTTATCATTGAAGTTACTAATACCTTCTTCAGATGATGTCTCTGAAGTACTTACATGTGGCGTGTTTTATTAGAAAGAGGAAGTACTCCCAAAGTCAAGGGCAAAGAGACTGAGCCTTTCAAAAATCGCACTGCCAGTAATTATTGTCAGGGGTGCTAATCCAACAACACTACAGATAACACAATAACATTATTACATAGAGAAAGTTTTCAACTTCAAAACATTAATTTACTTCATAGTCACCACAATTTGTTACACATTTTCATCTGCATTGATCAAAAGCCTACATGCTGTCGTTTGACACTTGTGCAAGGTCACTAAGAATGTAGTTTGTCACACACATTGCTGTCTGTAGCCACCACTGCTGAAATGTATTACTTAACACCTAATTGTGTTCACATCCACTGTTTGATCTGCATAAACATTCAGTAATTGTCAATGAATATCCACAATTTTTTTTTTTCTAGCAAAGTGAAATTCAATGTAACCTATGCTTCGTTCACACTTTCATAGTGAATACCATTTTGCCAGACTTCTGCTCAGCTGCTATTCGAAACAAGACAGAAAAAATTATAGATTATTGCTGATGTCCAACCTCTACTAGTATACCACTCCTATCTGCATCCCTGTCCTGGGTATGACAATAAACTACATCCGCATTCTGAGTAAGACGATAAACTACGTTCAACAGCAAGGCCTCTGATTGGGAGGTTTTGAGCAACATGGAACCACCTCTTAATTGCTGGTGTTCCCGGGTCCACTCTGACCCTGGGTGGTAGCACCTGTTAGAGTCCCAGCTAAGGGAAAATAGTTGACCTCCCCCAAACTAGGGTCAAAACATGAAAGTGTAAAAATAGGTTTTAATATCAGCAATACATTTTTATAAAAAAATTATTGTCAGCAATACATTATTACCAGCAATACATTTTTGAAGGAAAAAAATATTACCAGCAATAAAAATCTTGTCGGCATTAAATAACCCATTGTGGTTGATATGCCGTAAACCAAACCAACCAAACAAACCCATCTGTTATCCAATGCCATGGATCAATATAATAAAGTAGAAGATATTACTTTTGGAGAAGCCCTAACAATAATAATAATAATAATAATATTGCATCATAGATGGTCTTTAGATGTTTCATGAAATAATCTTTGGAGAATAGTTTTATAAAAAAAAAAAAATACATTTGAGTCAAACCTGTGTATGATAACATTAATAATACTTAAACTAACGGTTTACAAGCTTTATTTATGTAAATACAGGCATCCCTTGATTAATGCATTTCTGATTAGTGTGCTAAAATTTTTATATACCAAAATTTGATTAGTGCATACATAATACTTGATTAAGTGTGGTAAAACATTTTTCAATTTAACCATAGTAATTGAAAATTGATTTTTTTTAATTGTTATTGATGTACATTAGCTGCACTAATTGAAGAATTCATGTATATGTACATATATATATACACACACACATGCAAAAAATATTTCTACTTACACATTTACAGTACTGTTAAATTTGCTAAACATGAAAATGGGTAATTAAAGCAAAAATGTTATTTTTCTTATATGCATTAAAAAGCTCTATCAAAATTTAAAATATGCATAAAAGCACTATACAAATATATATTTTCAAAATATCATTTCACAAGCATCATTATTTTATGCAGTAATTAGTAATTTATTTTATTTTCAACTTTTCTAGAAAACACATTCAAATATTGAATCATTATTTGTTTGCTACCAAAAATATTATTACTTGTTATTTTTGCTGTTATAATAACAAACACAAACAAAAATTGGATCCTTATAATATAGATGGTAGATAAATTATATGTTATACCTATGTATGATTTCATTTTTTTTTTCTTTCTCTTTCTCTCTTAAAGTGTAGCTTCATTTATTTGTGCATGAAAATGAGCTCTGAAGAAAAGTCCTCTGCTGGGACATCGCTGAAAAATTTTGTGTCTGAAAAGGAAATTGTAGAACGGCGTCAGAAACGGCAAGAAGAATGGGAGAAAGTTCGAAGACCAGATCAGCCCTTGGGTAATTAATAAAAAAATCTTTTGTTTTATAGAAAATGTTGGATTAAATCACTATGAAATGGATATATGAAATTTAAAAAAATGTTTTTAAATTAAATGTCAAGTAATTCTGCTTCAAGTAATTGATTTGTTTTCTAGGGCCCATCAACCTTTTGCAAGTTAT
>OZ010592.1:39559667-39617167 GCA_963932145.1 Acanthosepion lycidas | reverse complement strand
TGTATTTGTTTCATTTTAATATCCTCGATTTGTAATTTGCATTTTGGGCTCATGCTTTTGCTGACAACCATGCATTTTATCTTCTAGTTTATATATAGATCTTTCTTCTTGCTTTCCTTCATTACCTTCTGTAGGAGTCTTGTAGTTTCTTTTTCATGTCTTCTATATTACTGCTACCATCTGTGGGCAGGAACTGTCCAGTCCCCACCTTACAACCTTGATAGTGTCCAAAAGCATCTCTGTGTCCTTGTAGATGATAAATTATTTTTACCCTACAACCCTTCTCTTCCATACGAGACATCGCAAGCCTCTCACTTCTATATCTCTATTTCCATGGAGAATATTCCAATGAACTACACTCCAGTCCTAACCTTCACGACTAAGACCAGCCATGCCACATTCATTGTAGAGAACCATCCTCATTCCCTTGGTGAGATGTAAGTTCCACACAACTACCTTCTTCCCATGAACCACTGCTTTGTGGAACCAACTCCCAAGAGGTTGCTTCCCTAATCACTACTATCTTGACTTGTTCAAGTCTAGGGTTAACCATTATTGTCCACTTATATCCACATAAGCTGTACCTCTTACTCCATAACCTTCTACCTTGAGTTGTTTCCAGGCCTTGTACAGGGTGATCATCATTGGTAAAAAAAGGAAAATGGTAAAAGTAAAGCATACCTTTTGGGGTATGGAATTAACCAATGAATATATTGACACAAAAATTGTTATTTATTTAAAGGAATTTTTAACCTTAACTTTCTTCACGAAGCAGCTGTCACTAAAATTGGAGAAAGCAAAGAGGTGAAAACTGAAGAAAAGAAGGTTCCTCGGTTGCAAGTTGGAGCTTCCAAATCCAAGTCCCAGGCTCAACTACTCATGGGGGCAGTGAAAAGGAAAGCGTGAGTTGGATTTTTATTATTTACAAGGAGATATGAGGGCATCAGAAGACTTGAAGGGATTTACAGTAAGATTTTATTCATCTGTTACTACTTTAAAATTTTGCTTAATTTCTTTTTTTTTTTTTTTTTTTTTCTTTTTAACTTTGGTTATGCTGAAAAGTTCTTGGCCTGACAAAGTCATTTAATCAGATTTTGAGAAGTGAATCAAAGCACTCTCTCTTAAATCAATTATACTTCTTTGTAGGAGGGGGTACTTTTCTCCCCCCCCCCCCGGATCAAATAATCTTATCTTTTTATTTATGTGCTATGTTCCTACCGAAGTAGTCAATCATGGCTCTGCACAACTTCCTATCTCTTGTAGCTCTTAAGAAATTTTATCTTTTTTGTTATTTCTCCCAAAACCTGTTCCAACATCCATTTACTAAGTATTAGGTTGGTGCAAAAATATTGTCGTTTTTTTGACATATTTTTGCACCAACCTAATATGTTATGCATTGTTTTCCCCTCTATCTTACCTTCATTCTGTCCTGTGAGTATCATGTCTTCCAAGCCTTCTTTCTTGATTATTAAATTCTTTTAAGTTTTTAAAATATTTATATTTGGACTAATATCCTCATCTTTGGCTGAAACTTTATGATTATAACATTGTACCCGCTGACTTTCTTTAGGTGTCTGTCAGTCTGGGTGACCTTTGGGGAATTCCAAACTGAATACTTTATATAAGGCATTACGGAAAAAAGTTCATCAGAACAGTTGCCATGAAAATATTTGTAGAAAGGACAAAGGGAATCCATGTCACATTGGTGAGAAAGAGATTGAAGCTGAGATGCCAGAAGAGGATTTGTTATATTATAGACCCTTCTTTGAATTTTGTCAAGAATCTCAAGATATACAGAAGAAGCACCAAACCAGATATGGCAGCAATATTCAATACACAGACAAATTGTAGATTTATAAATGTGCAAGATGGATTCTGATGATAAAAATTGTCTGGCATGACATGGTGAACCAATTTTCCTAGCAGTAGACCTAGCAATTGATTCAATATAAACAGTCCATATCAGTGGAAAACACAAGCCTAAGAAGGTGTAAAGTGTTGCTCTCCTGGAGTTTAGCATCAGCCATGTTAATAACAGGCAGAAAAGGTTCTCTGTGGTGATTAAATGAAAGCAATTTTGTTTTGGAGGCGTTAAAATTTACAAGGCATTTCTTGTGTCATTTAACCACTGATTGGAGATCCTTTTTGAGAGCAGTCATTATGTCATCTGCATAAATACCTTTTTGGGAACTGATGAGATTGGGGAGATCATTGAAGAAGATCAGAAGCCAAATGGGTTCAAGGATTGTGTCCTGAGGCAATAATAATTACTATTTTTGCCCTTATTTATACACATGTGCTATGATTGATTAATTCCACTTTCTGGTGGTAGTCTTGGAACCTACTTGCCAAGGATAATGAAGTTATATTGTATTTGTTTTTATTTGGGGTTAACCAGAATGTTAATTTTCTTTGTTGGTACATGGCATTGGGAGTGTTTAGTTTCATAGCAAAGAAGAAAGTATTTGTTTATTTTGCTAAACAAAACACCTGTGTGTTGTATATAGTATCCATTGAAGGAAATGAGCAACTACTTTCAGGCAGCTCATGCAACTTTCATCATTTGATCAAATGGTCTGTAAGGTAATATCACGCCTTTAAATTTTGACTATTTTAAATAAATCAGTTCTTTGAAATAAAATGAATAAATTGGATTGTTAGGTAAAGTCACTACTTTAAATATCTTAATATTTTACATGTTAACATTTCTTCAATTCTACTTCTTTAATTATTGAAAAATGCAAATTTTACAGCATTTTATTTTATTTCTATGATTGGCAAAACATGGACAAACATACCTACAATAAGACAGTGACAAAGGACATTTTTTCCCCATGAGACCGCTTTTTTAACTACCTTTACGCTTTGGCAATGTTTGTTTTAAAGAGCGATGATTACAATTGGAATAAAACCTAAACATATGACAAAAGTGAATTTATACATTTTTTTTGTGTTCTTTTTTTAGAATTTATAACAAAAATATGAAATGCTATTTATTAGATTTTTTATTTACAAGAAATGTTTTATATTTACACCCTTCTAAAATCTAATACAATTTTATTAAAATTAATACAATGCAATATTTATCATTTACCAATTTATAAAGAAATAAATGAAAACAATTTTTTATTCATAAATTTATAAACATTTACTAAATTATTAAAATATATGAACCAATTATGAGGAAATCCTTATTTACCATTTTATAAAATTTGAATCAATTGGTAATTTAAATTAAACTATTTAATAAATAAATAATGTAAATAAACGATCTAATAAATAATGTTTATTATATTTGTTGTCAGTTCTCAAGAACAAAGAAAATGTATAAATTCACTTACACTTTCATGTTTAACAATTCTAATCATTGTTTTTAAAACAAACATTATTAAGGTAGTTAGAAAAATGGTATCATATGAAAAACCATCATTTTGACATCCGGTGTTATTGTAGGCATATTTATTCATGTTTTCACTATGATTTTCATTCTTCAATTCATTATGATTCTCATTTGGAAATATCATGGCTGCCTGTTCTTTGTATTAAATCAGGTTATTGCTCTTTTCCACATGCATAGTTCCAATGTCATTTACATTTAAAGAATTACTGTTATATTAAAATAATCTTTCCAATGATATTATTTAATAAAAATAAATTTGACTATTAATTGGTTCTTTTTTTAATTTTGATTTTCTTTAATTTTTCCAGCCCAAGTCAGGAAAAAAAACCTGAAGGAGATGAAAAGAAAAAAGCCAGTAAGTTGGTTGTTGTTGAGTATCTCTAAGTTAACATTGCTCAGAACAATGTAGCTTTTGTAATCTTCAGTGAAAATTAACTTTATTTATAAATAAGTTATCTTGTTTATAAGATTAAGTTTTCTTGTAAATATTTCATCTTTTGAACAGTAAAAAAATTATTTTGTATTCCTGGAATGAGTTATCATAATTTACCTTTGGACTAATGTTCTCATATTTGTTGTTATTATAGCAACAGTTTAGGTGTTGTGCCCTTTGACCTTGATTTGAACACTTTATTTAATTTACACAAGTAGATTGCTCTTGTTCTACTGTCTATCCCTAGGCATATCTGTTTTTAACTTCTAAATCAAGCACCTGAAGAAGGTCAGCAAGCACAATGGTTGAAATGTTGTGATAACAATAAAGATGAGGACATTAGTACTAATTATAAATAATGTAAGTAATTTATAATAAATTATTGGACAAAAGAAGCATTTACTATTAGTTTCATAGCGAAGAAGAAAGTATTGGCTTGCATTGCTGTACAAAATGGATGTGTGTTGTGTAATGAAATGAGTGACCTCTTTCAGAGACCTAGAATTTTTGTTTGATAAATATATATTTAGAAATTAAACTTATACATTGTACATTACATTATGATAAGTATCAGCAAGTGATAGATATTGTTTATAATTTTGAAAAGAATTATGATCATTCAGAGGGATTGTCCCACAATTCAGCCAATCCATTTTATGGACTTTTTCAGGTCTTGTTGAAGAATTTATATTACAATCGATCATGTTAATGTTGAAATTTTGTTTGTTGATATTTTTTGCTTTTTATGATCAAAAGGAAGAAGAAAAAACTATTTTTGTGCAGTTTATACACCTGAAGAAGGTCACAGAAAATATTGACAAACATTGTTTGAACAAAAACATCTCCCAAAACTTCAATCCATGACTTTTTTTTCTGGATTAATGAGAATAGAAAAGAAATTCTTTGTCAATAAAAAAAAAACAAACTGAGGGTAATCTAACTTGTACATTAAATGATTTTGTTTGGGTTGATTATTGATTTAAGGCAAAAAAAATAATCCATTTATAAATAATCTAATTTTGGTCAGTCTCTGATTTAGAAGATAGTAGGAGCAACGGAATCAACTAACAAAATTCCATCTTTTATGACACTGAAAAACATTTCTGTAAATTCTTAACTGAGTTTCCTAATAATCAGCAGGCTTACAGCCATATCATGTAGAAACGCCAATCCTCATACGATCACCAAAGTTAAGCAACATTAACCTTGGTCAGTACCTAGATGGATAACCACTTGGAAATACCAGGTGCTATAACCTTGGATGTGCTGTTGGTGTAAAGGCTCAGAATTGGCTGTCAGAGAGCCAAATCCCAATTCCAGTCAGGTTTGTCATATTCACATATGCACAAATAACCTTGGGAAAGATAAGAATCCACTTCTTCTCTCACCATCTATGATTTAATTAGTAGAACTTGTATCAGTAAATCATTATTAACTCCCAAAAATTCTTACAATCTAAAAAAGTTGTTAAACCATAAAAAACAAATCAAACTTAATAGTCAGCAAGTACTGTTGTTATTACTAGTTTAACTTAAATATTGTAGTTAATTTTTGACAATAGTCAAAAATTAACTACAATATTTAAGTTCTTAATATTTTACAAGTACAATGCAATTACAATTCATTTATCTAGGAGCCAAGACAAGTTTAAGTCTTAAAGTATCATGATTTATTTGTCAAGTTTAAAATGACAGAAAATTCTGTTTTTATTATGTCATCAGAAGAGTCCAGGTACATAAAAGAGGAGAGAATTGCCAATTTGTCACCATCATTTTTTTTTCTTTTCATAAAGATTGAAAAGTGTAATAATGTATGTATATATATATATATATATATATATATATATATATATATATATATACACCAAAAACAAATATGGATACAGATATCTTGGTTTCTCTGATTTGAAAAAAAAAAAAAATGTTCTGCCTCCTCCCATCCAAATTGAGAAATAAAATTCTATTCACTATAGAATTGTCAACTATTCTGATGATATAGAGCTGTTTTATACACACACACACACACACGATTCGTTTGTTGTTCTGTGCTCATCGCTTGACGGCTTAAAATTTAGGAGGTGTATAATAAAAGCACATGAAAAAATATACAATGGCTACAGAGCTGAAATTGCAGTTATATACTTCTCAGGTATTACGTCATGCAATCCTTCTAATCTCTGTCACACACACAGCTCATACAGCACACTAAGACCTGCTACTTTTCTTACACACCGTGTGTATTTATATTGTTTTACACTGAAATGTAAAAAGTTTCAGTAAAATATTCTTGAATTGAATTTGAATAGTTATTCAAATTGGGATGGAATATTGTTGATTGATTGATTGATTTTCTATGGCTTATCAAACCTTTGCAGGTTATTTTAACGTCAGAACATATTTTTTTAGGTTGTAAGATTTTTTTTTTTTTTTTTTTTTTTTTTTTTTGAGATAATAATGATTTATTGATAAATCTTATTAGTTAACCCATAACTGAAGGGACCCATACCTCTCTCAAAAGTATTTAGTATTTGTGCATAAGTAAATATAATGAACCCAACAGAAATTGGAACTCTGCGAGATATATATATATATATATATATATATATATATATATATATATATATACACACACACACACACACACACACATATACATATATCCAAGTATAGGATTGGTGTATACGGAATAAATTCCAATAACCAACAAATACTATTCTTAAAAGTGTGCTCAGTACAGAGTAGAGCAAATATAATTATTTATTCGAAAATTATAACATAAATATGTAATAAAATCACAACAAAAATAGCCATTTTGTTTCAACACTTCTGGTGTCTTATCAAGTGATGGTGTTGTATTATATATATATATATATATATATATACACACCCACACTCACAAGGTAACATCAATCATCTAAGTCACATATATTTGTATTAATCTTAATATTATATATATATATGGTGCAATGGGTAAGTTATCGCAATTTTGTATTTTTAATTTTGCACATGCATGTTTTGTTTTTTGTTTTTTTTTTGTTTTTTTTGATTTTGTTGACAGTATAGTAGGGTCAGTTTGGCACTGTCTTTGAGAAAAAGATTACCATGGTGCAATTCACTCCACCAGAAATTTGGAAACAGCATGCTGTCCTGTTTGACATTCATGCCAGAAGCTCCAATACAAACATTTCAGAGTGTTTGGGTGTCAATTTGAGAACAGTGCAGAGGATTTGGAAAGAGTTGGTGTTTATGAAGGTATGGCAGCCTGGAAAACTCACTCTGATTGTTCTGATAAGAAAAGAACTCCTGATTTGTCGGTGAGGGCCTCGGATTCAATACTGAAGCCTACATTAAGTGACTTGAGGAGGTAGTGCCACCCTTGGTCAAGAAGATGGTGAGAGACCAACAAAACTTCTTGTAACACGAAAGATGAACTGAAGGCAAGGATTATGGCAGCATTCACCGACTTAAACAAAGAGACTGTTCAGAAGAGTTGCTGGAAATTCCAAAGTGTTCTGGAGGCTGTGGTTGAAGCCAGTGGCAATCTTATTGAATAAATTTTTAGTATTTCAAGATATTTTTGTGTAATTTTGGTAAATATATCTGTTAAAATAAGATTTCAGTGTTATTTTCATTTTTATGTAATTCAGACGACAATTTATCCATCGCACCCTATAAATATAATATTTGGGAAGTAACCTTTCTTTTAAACACGTTTCATTGAATATGACTGACAAGGGAAATTTGATTAATTTTTTATTTAGTTTTTCTAATATTCTTACATTTTTCCATTTGGTTGGGGTAAGGGAGCGTAAAAATTGTCTTGTTGTCCCAAGTGCTTTAGGTCACTTTAGACATTTTCATTAAGTGTTGTCAGTTTCTTTACATGTTTGTCTGTGTTGCAGTTTTGTGATGTCTATATAATAATAGCATTTATTATTATTAAGTTGGTGTCTTTCTATTTTAAAAAAAAATTAACACATTATTTCCATTGATAAATAAAGTGAGGTTAATACTGGGTGCCAGGTATTTTATGTAGATGGCATCTCTCACAGCGAGATGTCTTCAGTTATGGGAACTGTATAAACTGGAGAAACACCTGCTACCAAGACATAACTAACTTTGAAAAAAATCGTCTCAACCATCTGAGAGAATTAAGAATTAACACTAAATCTCAGGCTAATACATATGGTGGACAACCCTTTGGTATGCCCTTCACGTGGATTTGTTTGCAAATCCTGTGCAAGATTGTTGTCTCATATGAAACATAAACATAAAAAGTGAACTAAAGACACTCATACATCGAAAAAAACAACGGGGGAGTTCATCATCATGTGTATATATATATATATATATATATATATATATATATATATATATATACACACACACACACACAATATAAGTAAAAGGTTTGTTACTTAGCTGATTGATTTTTACCTTCAGCATTCTGACTTCAGAGTTTTATAGATGAACTCTCCGGGAATTATTCCATCCACTTGTCAGGGGGCACCAGCAATTGACCACTTATACTTTTTGTTTTTTCTTTTCTTGTGTATTCACCCATCTCCGTGTATGTGTTAAATGTCATGATCATTTGTCCTTTTTGTCATTTTTTTTTTTTTTTTTTTTTTTTCTTTCACTTTACACTCTCTCCTCAATTTTTTTTTTCTTTTCTTTTAATTGTTACCATTTGACTTCTGGTTTAGACATGTTGTTGTTAATTCTTCAGTTAGGAAAAATTGTATTTCCTTCTTTTTACTTAAATAGTAAACTCAGTGGAACAGTCAGAATAGCAAAGAAAAACTGAAGTTAATGAAAAGAATAACCAGGTCAAGGCACTGCTGGGACTTGAATCCAGAGTTAGACATTATGACCTATAATAATTTAGTATTAGGTTGGTGCAAAAATAATGACGTAATAACGTCAAAAAATGACATTATTACGTCATTATTTTTGCACCAACCTAATAGTACAAGAATCCTTTTGGGAAATCCTGTCAAGTTGATAGATAATCCTGAGCTGAGTTGTTCTGCATTTTTCAGAAAATGATTGTTATTTTATTTATTTATTTTGCAGAATCAGTTGAAAAGAATGTTTTATCTTCAAATTAGTACAGGTTAACTAATCATTTTAAAAGTTCAATTCTCAGGTAGTGTTTATACTATTTACATTGTTTGGGTTATTGTCCTCATCTTTATTGCCATATGCACAACATTTCAACCATTGTACACTTCAGCCTCTTCAGGTGATATTAGGTTGGTGCAAAAATAATGACGTTTTTTGACGTTAAAAAGTACGTGAAAAAACGTCATTATTTTTGCACCAACCTAATATTAGTTGGAATTTTGAACCAAACTCTTTAGAATACAACTACTGAAATGTTGTGAATAAAGCAATAAAGATGAGGACAATAACCCAAACAATGTAAATAGTTACAATACCTCATCTCAGAAATATAATCAGGCACTATTGTTGAGAATTAGTTTAAATTCAAAAACATTTTTCAAATTGCTATTATTCCTTCCAAATTCTAAGTCAGAAATGTCATGATGTTATCCCTGCAGAGTTTTAATGTAGAGAGAAGCTGTTGCGATTTCTGTAAAATAAGTTAGGGATGAGGCTAATGGCTGAAAAGGGCTCATGAGTTTGTTATCTGATCTCAGTGTCTCTGGAGAAAGGCAGCTCCCAAATGTCTTCAGGTGCTGCAGGCAATGATTAATTATGTTGATTCTCAAAAATTTGAGACACACACTAAACCAGCCACCCCCCCCACCACCACCACCAAAAAAATAGGTTATCATAAGACCAATTCAAATCAGTAAAATCATCCACTGCACCACAATAATTGCTCACTACTAAAATCTTCTGGAGCCACATGGAATAATACCAGATTCTCATGGGTGTGCATGCTACTCTCTCTTTCCCTGGTTGGTAGTAATCAGCCAGCCAATCCTGAAGCAGATTGCAAAAGTTGGAGAGGAAAAGGAGGAGGAATGAGTAGAGGGGATACAAAAAAAGCAAATATAGGGGTTTTGTAAATATGTCGCCCATGTTAGTGTACTTTGATATTATGCAATGATCTAGGAACCAAAACGAACAAGAACATAGATCAGAAATGGGCAACCTTTTCCTATCTGTGGGCCACATCAGATATGGCTCATCATAAAGTGGGCCACATTACTAAAAAGATTCAAGGTAATTTTTCATTAAAAGTGCCTCAGCCATTTTCACCACAGAAGTCCATCTGCCTTAGAAGTATGTGGGGGTGAAAGTTGATTGTTTTGGGAATAAAGATTTCTGAATAATTAAAAAATGAAGTCTTGGCATAAGTCATTAATGACAATATGATTAACAGACTCTGATTTTTTTTCTTACTTTTTCATTTTAAAATACAACAAATAATTTTTAAAATAAAAAAAAATATATATTTCTTCTCTAGAAAAAAGAAATGATTATGAATGTTACCTATTTCTAAAGCAAAAGATCCTTACATATATGATCTTCCTTAGTGAAAATGGCCAATGGTTTAAAATAATGTAAACGTTACCTTCAACAAAAAGTTACAAAATGAAAAAAACGTTTTATTTAAACATTGTTTATGTATGAGAAAATGTGAGTGAACAAGTGAGAATAAAAGATATTTTTAACAAACATTTTTTTTTTTTTTTTTTTTTTAATGAAATTAGAAAGCCAAACAGGGCACATGTGGCCTGCAGACTGCAGCTTGCCCAAAACTGATATAGATAAACAAAAGTGGCGGAAGTGCGATTATCTTCCTTAGACATTTAGTCACATGGCATGAGTATAAAAAGCAGCCTGATCACCAAAGTTAAGCAACGTTCATCCTGGTCAGTACCTAGATGGGTGACTACTTGGAAATAATAGATGATGTAAGATTGGATGTGGTGTAATGGATAATGGCTCGAAATTGTTAATCAGAGAGCCAAGTTTTTATTTCAGTTGGGTTCGTCATAGTCACTTATGTACAAATACCCGTGGGAAAGGTATGAATTCCCTTCTTCCCCCAGCTATGGGTTAATTAGTAAGACTTGTATCCCTAAATCATTATCTTAAAAAAATTCTTACAATCTAAAAATATTTTCTGGCTTCAAAAAACCTGCAAAGGGCTGATAAACTGTAGAAAACAAATCAAACAAAAAGCAGTGCATTTTCAAAAATCTTTTCTCGTTTTCCCTGAACACAGCTGCTATCCAGCATGTAAATAATTTTGCCACAACTGCCAAGCACTCACATACATCTATCCACTGTTTCTAAAAATTGTAATTTTATGAAAAATACATTGTTTTTATTTTAAACAATGAAATGTTTTGTCATTTACATGTGAAAATTTTGGTTGCCTCTGCTTGTTAGTTGAACTGACTGCAACAATGTTTGGTACCTTACATGTGGCCATTTGTCACATTTCATTGGCTTTATCTCATATCCAGGTATGATGGTGTTGATGACTAAATTCGCCACCAATATGCAAGTTCAGGACTAGAAGCTTCCAGTTTCACCAAAACCTGCTCTTGTAATCTGTTCCCTATTGCTGTTTGGCTTTGCAAGATTTGGTTGGCAGTGAAACAAAATCAGAGTAGAAAAAAGTGCCAATGATATGAATTTCTTTAAGGTGGACCTCAACTTGCCAGAAAGTGACCCACACATTTGATTTCATTACCTTCTTCTGTGGTACATATGGAATGAGGCATGCAGAATCCAGTTTTGAAACTGCAATGGACTGCTGCTATTATAATTTTGAGTGGGGCCTTCTCTAGCATGTCCATCATGTGTAGCCCTCTTCATCTACTGGTTCAACCATTGAGATCTGTTGCAATACACATCTAAGCTACACTTAATAAATCAAAGCACTTCAACATGGTGTAATAGTTAGCAAGCTTGTCTTGCTCGATCATTTACGACTCTGTTCAATACTCATTGGATTCCCCATAATCTGTCCTGTGCTTAGTAAATCTCTCTACTTCCCATGTTAGTCTCAATTTGTTCAATTTTTGTAAGTTAAATTTTAATTAGTTTCATTTTATTGCAATACGTTATTTTTTTTTTTTAACACTTTCTATAACTTAAATAAGCAAGTCGAATTGGAAAATAAAGAAGTAACTTTCAACAAAAGTTGTAAGTTTCAAAAGCTTTTATGGCCAATTGGTTTTTCTTTCTTCAGATGTCCTAGATCATTGGTTCTCAATCTATTTTGCCCAACGCACCCTTTTCACCATAAGTCAGAATGTCATCACCCCCGACCCAACTTTCTAAGATTGTCCAACTCAAAAGGTGCATTTCAAATATTAAAAATTTCTCAGTTAACCTGTAGAAGAAGACTATATATAAAGGTAAAAGACAATAGGAAAACTGTATTATTAGCCGACGCATTTCGTCCAATGTGGACTTTTCAAGGCAAGAACAAAATGAATTTATTGAAAGCAAAGTAACCTATTAACTTAGATCAGTGGTTCTCAATCTATTTTGCCCAATGTATCCTTTTCACCATAAGTCAGAAGAATGTCGTTCCCCCACTTTCCAAGATTGTCTGACTCAAAATGTGCATTCCAAATAATATGCATATATTATTGAAAGATCTTCATTTGTTTCTGTATTAATATATATACATTTACATTGATTATTTTTATAGGAGTTTTACAAACTTAATAGCAAACAGCAAATGTTCATGGATTTTTAAAACTTGAATACATGTACAATAATTAGTTTTAATTCATAACTAATTATTAAATAAACTGAAGCATACTTCAATAGAATGCCAGGATATTATAATTCAATAAATAAAATTCTGTAAATAAAAAAAAAAAAAAGAAAAGAAAATCCCCACCCCCTCGACAGTTGAGAATGCTTATCCTAGATGTATTTTTGTCTGTAATTATGTTCCTTTCAAAATGCATGTGCTGTCGTTTTACATTTAGGTTCATCTCCGCAAGATGAAGGCTGTCCTCAAGTGAAGACGTCTCGATCCGATCAGCCATATGTCAAGTACATTCTGCCAAGTATTGGTCCCTATTCTTATCCCAGCTCTGAATCGGAGACATCGAGCAGTGAAGATTCTGAACTTGATGCTCCCTGTTTAGTGACCAGTGCCCTTCATACTGAGCACGAACTGAAAAGGATGGCTATGATCTCGGCTGCCAATGGTTACCAAAGTTAACATCCCTTTCTCTTCTTCTCGGTTTTCTTTCAGTTTTTTTTTTTTTTTTTTTTTCTCTTGTTTTTTAAACGAAAAAAGTAATCTCTTGTAAAATAAAAAAAAAAACAAGTAGATTAAAAGGGAAGAACTGTTTTTCCTAATGAAAAGGAAATTCTAACAAAATCGACACAATTTACCAATTAAATAATATCCACTTAATTTACAATATTCTAAAGGTGGAATACCCTTTTGGTCTGATTTTTATACAAAAATTGTTTTTAGTATTTTTTTTTTTTTTATTTTTTTTAAAATTCATTTATATCTTCAATAAGCATGTCTCATTAGATTCAATGTGTTTTAAACAATTTTTTTTTTAGGAATCGAACAAAAATATTCCTACAGTATTATTTTTTAACATACAACTGGAATTATTCCTACTTGGATCTACAGGCTTAATACAAATAAATGCTGGTTTTGAGAAATTGCTTAAAAAAAATAGATGATCTAAATTATAGTATACTTTTTTTTCAACTTGGTTTGACTCTGGTTAAAAGAAAAAAAAAATCTTCATCTATCTTTTGCAGAGAAAATAATGTAAAATTATATTACCCACTACTTGTTGCCCTTCCTTCACTTTTGGTAGAAAATAATAGAAGCTTCCTATCTGTTCTTTATTTTGAAACCTGTTTTTTGCAAATGTACACATTTCAGCATTTTAATGCCTTTTGAGAAGACATATTTGATGACTCCTACCAAAAGGTTTCATTAAGTCTGTATGTGAAATTTTATGAACAATGATACACAAATTTTAAATAAATGCTTGACAAAAAACGGATTTGTTGAAGTCAAAACAAGAAATTATTTTCACTTCATGCTTTATTTTTTTTATTGGAATTTTTTTTTTTTTTTTTTTTTTTTTAGGAATTTTGTACTTTTAACTTCATTTCAGATTAAGTTATTTCCTATTCACATGGTGATATAAGTGTGGAGTCACAGGTAGTATATAAATGACCTGATGATGGGAAGAACCTTCATGGATAATTTACAATTACCTAGCAAACAAGCTTCACTAATTTAAGTTGCAAATACAAATTGAAGCAATCTGTGTTTTTTTTTTGTTTTTTTTTTTTTTTAATCACTATCTTGGACCGTCATGCCCAGAAGAAAAAAAAGTGTCAAAAAGATGTTTTTCCCTTGATGCCACTATTATTTTAACTGCCTTCACAATGTTTGTTTTAAAGAATGATGATTAGAATTTTAATAACATTTATGAAAGTGAATTTATACATTTTCTTTGTTTTTGAGAATTGGCAACAACAATAATAAGAACTACTTATTTATTGAATTCTTTATTTACACAATTTATTAGATTGTTCATTGTAATGGTTGGCAAAACCTCAGCTAATTGCCAATTGATTCAAACTTTATAAAATGGTAAATAATACGGATTTCCTTATAGTTGGTTCAAATATTTAATAATTTTATAAATGTTTATAAATAAAAAAAATTTCAAATTTATTTCTTTATAAATTAGTAAATGATAAATTTTGTATTGCATTAGTTTTAATATAACTGCATTAGATTTTAGAATGTAAATATAAAATTTTGTAAATAATGTAATAAATGTTTATTTTTTTTGTAAATTATCAAGAACAAAAATGTATAAATTCACTTTCATCCTATGTTTAAGTTTCATTAGAATTATAATCACTTTTTAAAACGAATATTGCCAATGATTGAAGGTAGTTAAAAATAATAGTGGTGTCAAAGGAAAAGCTGTCCTTTTGATTATTGTTGTTTTTTTGTTTTTTCAGGCAAAAAATGGTCCAAGACTGACAAAAATTTGTCTTTTCTATGAATTTTTCATGAAATTTGTCAGCGTTTAAGTAACTAACTTGTTAGCAATGGCTTGTGAGATGAACTTGTTAAGCTTTTCATTAGCATAAAGATATTTTGATGTGTAGTGGAATCTGAAATTCACTTAGCTTAAAATTATTTTACATTAATTATTTTAATAAAATTCTAATAATTACTTTTTAAAACAATGAACATTGCTGAGGAGTGAAGGTAGTTAAAAACTTTTGACACACTTCTTTTTTTTTTTTATATGAAGGCCCAAGTTTACCAAAATATATATCTTTATTCAACACAAGTTCAACAAATGTGGCAACATAGCTATCAACTGATGAAATAGAGATATTTTGATGCATAGTGTGCCTGGTAACTGAAATTCGAAATTCAGTCAACCTATAATTATTTACATCTGTTTAAGAATTTCCTCTCTCGGGATTTTAATTCAGTTTAAAACCTTTTGTCTTTAAATGAATGAACAGAAGAAGAAAAAAAAATTATATTCTCTCTCTCAATCTTTTTTTTATTTTACCAGCCAGAAATATTCAGAAAATATTGTCTACAATATAAAATAAAAGTGACTTAAGAAAGACGCTTCGTCTTTGCTTCTCATAAACAGGGTTATTTTATTTTACTTTTGTTAGAAGACATGTGCATCTGATATATCATCTAATACAAACCAGAAAATCTTTATTTTTTTTTTTCAAAACTTCAAAAGATTTATATTCTGACTTCAAGTTTTAAAGATACACTCCTCATCAGGATAAAGATGACAAGCAGTTTATCTGCAGAATTCTAAGATGTGTCTGTGCAGAAGAAATCTACTTACCTTCAAAAATGTTGAGGGCGTGCACCTGCTGATACCATTGGCTTTATGATATAAAGAAAAACTGGGTCAGACTCATTCTGTTGTTTATAACAGAAAAAGGTTGATGGAATAACCCAGATATTCTGGCTACAGACCTTTTAAATGCATATATTAAGTCAGTGGCATTGAACAAGAAGGCAGAAGAAATTGATGCAGTGGAAGAATAGATTTGTGGCTATTTGAACTTACAGCTCTGAATTTGTGACAATTTGCTACAGAGACTTTTAAACTTCCTAAATTTACCCACCTTTAAACATTTACTGGCTCACATTTTTTTTTTTTTTTTGGCTGTTAACGATCTGTTATTTATGAATTTTTCAAAATCAAATTCTTCTTTTTGCAAGTTTTAAACTTTGTCTAAATTTTTAAGATGGACACTTATTATTATACACTGATTTGTGTCTAATATAATGTCAGTTGGTTCATAAGTGAGGTTATTTTTGCTTGTTATATCGAACAAAAGTATATGAATTTTACTACCCAGTCCAGAAATTGAACTCACAATCACCAAATCAGCTGCATACACTTAGTTATCAGCTTAAATTCATGTCAATTAGGGTAGGTCTTTTGAGTTTCAAATTTAATTTTGGTAACAGCCAAGATCTTCTCCCTCCTTTATCCACCACACAGATGAGCAGAAGGTATTCAATATATAAATCCATAGCCGACAAAGCTAAAATAAATTGTGGGAGGGGCTCCTCTTCATATGAGGATTTTTGTAGTCAAAGCTATGATCAAAGGATTTTCTTGATAAAATTGATTAAGTGATTTGTTTGTTTTTTTTTTTTCACTGCTTAGCAACTTTTTGCAGATTATTTTAAAGCCAGAAAATATTTTTTTTAAAGAATTTTTCTTTTTCTAGATCATGGTTTGGTGATACAATGACTAATTAACCCGTAGCTGGGGGAAAAGAGGTGGATTCATACTTTTCCCAAGGGAATTTGCATGTAAGTCAATATAACAAACCAGACTGGATTGGAACTTGGCTCTCCAATTCTAAACTATTATCCATAATGTCACTTGCACATCCAAGCTTACAGCACCTGATATTCCCAAGGTACTGACCAGGTTTGACATCAGTGAACATACAAGTATTGAAGTTTTAACATGAGATGGCCATAAGCCCTCAACATAACAGAGTTTTGGCAGTCAATGCTAAAATAAAAGGGACCTCCACTTCATATGAGGCTTTTGGCAGTTAAAGCTATTATCAAAGAGCTTCATCTTCATACAAGGTTTTGTCCAACTATTTAATGAGAAAGCAACCTCTTCTCAACTGTTTTGTCATGTACTACTTAATCTTAACCACAGTCTTAAACCACCTCCCTTTCAATTATAATTTTTAAATTTGGGAAAGCCTGAAATTAAAAGGAGCCAAATCTAGACTGTAGGTAAGCTAAAACGCGGTTGATGCAATGCTTTAACAAGCGAAGAAGAATTGACAGTTGAGATATCTCAAATTTTTGCATGCTTTCCAGACAGCTCATGGAATTGCCAAATCTGTTAATTCTTGCACTGTCAAGTATTCAACATTTTTGGGGGATTTGCCTTGTTGAATGCCTTCTAGAATGTGGTTTAGTTTCAAGAAAAACTTCATACATATTTAGTACTAGCAGCATGGCCCGGCGTTGCCTGTGCTTGAATAAAAAATCGTACGACTCATACAGCAATTGCTATCACTAGACTTAAAATATTTTTGCCCTTCCTTGCCTTTAAAGGAGTGCCCTTTGCTTTGCTGATGTTGCTACATGCCTTACTTCTTGCCTATCTCACACTGCGATTTTTTTCCAAGCTCTATACTAAACATTAAATCTGTTACAAAAAAGAACTAAACAAAATGAACACAAAACGATCAGCTTTAAAAAAGGACTCGTTAACTGGAAAAAACGAATGCAAAAAGAATGTTAACAAATAATTTTTCACACCCAACCTAGTTCTGCGGAATCAGAATCAATGTTGAGTTTAAGCAAGCGAATGAGCCAATTGGAGTAAAGTGCCATGCAGATTTAAATTTTTCCTTTCCCACTTGTGACAAATGCAGCTATCAATTTTTTTTTGCATGCTAGCATGCTAGTTAACATTCGTGTCGGTCAGCTGTTGGCTCTCACACTGGCCAATAGAATCTTCCTGCCTATTCGTGGCAGCCAGCTATAGGCTCTCACTCTGGCCAGTAGAAAATGGCCGCAAACTACAAGAAAACTGTCATAGAAGCATGAAAAAATCGATTATTTCCACTCTCGATGGGAGTTGGGAAATGCAAAGTTGGTCTTGGCCTTTCCGCTAACTTTGTGCATGTAAATTTTGGTGCAAATCCGTTGAAAATTGCGGACATGCATTTGTTACACACACACACACACACACACATCCTGCCTTTTATAGATAGAGATGAATGTAAGTCATGCAATACACAAAATCAATCAATGCTATCACATTGCGAATGGAATATGCTCAGGTGCAAATTTAAAGGGGTGTGTGTGGGTGGGTGTAAATGTAAAATCTAATAAAATGGTGGGGGGCAATAAAGGGGGTGATTGAGAAATGATTAAATGTCGTGAAAACTATAAGATATCAAAGGAATAAAACTGAGAATAAATGTCCATCAATGATTTAAGGAAAATGCTTTAACAAAATCAAAAATATTTTCATGAGATCTTGCCAATTTTAGAAAATAAATAAATCATCCATAAAATGGCCAACAGATGCATAATATATATCCAACAACATCCCAAAATAATATCTTAAAATGCATTAATGAAATCAAAAATATTTCCATAATGTTAATTTTCTTTGTCTTGTTAACTCCTATTCTTCTCCCTCAATTATTCTCTCAGTCCTCTACTCTTCTCTCCATCCTCACACCCCACTTAGTCTCATGCTTATATCTTCCTCTTCAATCCTCCCCCTTCAGTTCTGTACTCTTCTTCCTCCTGAATCTCTCTGTAGTCCCATACTTTTCTCTTCTTCCTCTTCATCTCCCCACCCCACTCAGTCCCGTGCTCTTATCTTCTTTCTCTTCAGTTCCCGCTTCTGTACTCTACTCTTCCTCCTCACCCCCCATTAGTGCTGTACTCTCTTCCTCCTCATCCCACCTTTCTCTTTAACAAAGTGTTGTGTATATGTAGAGAAGGTCCTTATAAACGCTGAAAATGCAAGTTTGAAAAAAAATCCCAAAATTAACAAGTAGGAGAGTATATTAATTTGGCATATGAGAGGACCTCCACAAGAGAGTATTTGTTCATTCATATGCAGTAAAATCTCCTCTAATTGGTTGCCAAGTTATATAATAGCCATGCAACAAGTTACAGAGATAGTAAAAATAGCTGGCTACCTTTTGGAGAGGCCTTATATATGAGACTCCAGGCAGTTGATTTTTAGAATTTTATTTAGGTCTTCTACAATATCAAAATGAAGTTACAATACTTGTATGTGTTTGTAAGCTTTCAGGTTTACAGAATGCAGAGCCTTAATTTTCAAGATCAAAACTATTGGTAGCTATTGGCTAAGTTCATTAATTCCCAGAAATTTGAGCCACATGAGTGTCCCAAGAGAGGTATATATTTCCTATGAGAGCAAGTTGTCAGAATTTGAGATCAGGTTAAAAAAAAAAGAATTTGAATGCTGATTTTCGAAACAAACAAAGCTTAGTAGTTGAGATAGTTGTGCATTTCCCCATGAGACCCAGTGGTTAGCCTTTGAGCCTAGGTAAAAGCCAGGGTTTTGAAATCTTTATTTTTAAGGCAGGCTCTCCCTATTTAAAAGATTGGTGCAACACAACCTTCTTACTTTCATTTTGTACTTATTTGGCCATGTGTCAGACTTAGCTAAGCCTATTTCCCATCACTTCTGATTGCCACAGAAATCTAAAAAAAATTGTAACCTGGTGATTGTCATTGTACTAAACGGTGGTAGAATTAGTGGTACATCCTGATATCTATGACAAAGGTATAGAGACCCAGGCATTTGTTAGCACCGTCCTCTATTAAAAAATACTATGGGTTGTATTCTGCATCTAATTGTGTGTGAAATACCCAGTGAATCAAATCCTTACTGGATGCTTCATAATTATGGCCCTGTGTCAGACACTGCTCAGTGATTATATATTAAATTTTGGGGATGAGGAGTTATTATTATTTAAATGGGCTATTGTGCTCATTATTTGTTGTTATCAGCTATTTACCTTCTTCCAGTGTATATTGACCTGAATAATCTCCAGGGAATTCCTTGACATGTGCAGTGGAACAAGAACAGACTACCCCCATAGATTAAATAAAGGGTTCAGTTTGGAATTCCCTGTAAGTTACCCAGATCTATATACACCTGAGGAAGGCCAGAGGGCACAATGGTCGAAATGTGATAACAATAAAGATGAAGACAATAGCCTGGACATAAATAGCATGAATAAAGATAACCTCTCATTCCAAAATGGCCCTTTTATGGTTGCCTGGGGTAGTGATATAAATAATAAAAATCATTTATTAAGTTTAGTTAGCTCAGTTCTCGCTATTATGGCCTTGTTTGAGATTAAGTTCTACTTAGTGAATAATTGGTATAGTTTAAAATTCAATCGGGGCAAGATTTTATTGTAAATTTTCCCCTTTATTTCATATCCCCACCTTTCTCTTTTTTTGCCCTCTCCTCTACGACCTTAAAAATGTACTTTTTGACGGGATCTATCATATCTATTTTGACATAAGAAATTTAATCATTTGAAAATCTAAAGATGTGAAGACTGGGTGTGGGATGGTACAGCCACCATATACAATGTAAATCTCTAGAGTCACTTCATAGATAAACTACCAACCAAACCCACGCTTGTTTTTTCCTTCTTTTTTAATCTATATATATATATACAGTATCATCTGACACCAGTGTTTTTAATGTTATTACAGACTGACATAACTGGTTAAAAACTTTCTCAATGTGATGCTTTAAAAAATACTTTCCTTTCAAACAAGTTTAACCACTTTTTTTCTTGAGATTTATTTGGGACCCAGTAGTTTTCCATTCTAAATTAACTCACACATATATAAATTGAAAGCATTGTTTCAATTCATTGATTTATTTTTTATAATTTGAGATTGGGTTAACAAAGCTATAATAGCAGGACCTACCCAGCGAGGACCAAACCTAGTATTGGTAAGGACCAACACTCTTTATTTTACAGCAGCTGTCCTATATTGAGTTTGTTTCAGGTTGATTAGATTTTTAGATCTCATAATCAATCTTTTCAAATTACACTAAAACCTGTTTAATTATTTTTATATGAAAGTAAAACAATTAGAAGTTCACCTAGAATTCACTATCGGAAGTTACAATCTTAACAATATGAGATATGAAGATAACACAGTGTTGATAGCAGAAACTGAGAGGAAACTACAAGAACTCTTACAAAAGGTTCTGAAGGAGAGCCAGAAGAAAGGACTAAACATCAATTGCAAGAAGACAAACTGCATCGTTGTCAGCAAAAGAAACAACCCAATATGCAAATTGGAAATAACAAAAATCAAACAACTACAACAATTTAAATATCTGGAAAATGTTTTAAAAGAGGAAGCCACAAATAATGTGGTTCTACAGAAGGATGCTGAGAATACCATGGACCGAACATGTAAGCAAAAAAATGGAAATAAAAAGGACACTTATACTTAACATCAGAAAGAGATAGTTGAAATTTCTAGGGCATATAATGAGGACAGATCGAAGGCAAGAGGGAGAGAGGTAAAACAACACATAACCTACCTAGTAAACCTGTGTAAATGGACGGCAGAACAGTGTTTAGGAGAGATAACAAAAAGACAAAAAATTTTAAGAGTTACAAAAAGGACAGGAAATTGTGAGGAGCCATGATCGCCAACGGCCAGAAGGGACACGGCCCACAAAAGAAGCAGAGGACATAATTTTATCTTAGAAGAAAGTGAGATAAAACAGCTAAAACTTAAAAGGATGTGAACAGATTTTTTTTCTTCTTTACTTTCAGATATTGATCTATTCTATTTTCAAAAGTTTTCTTTATTTATCGGTCAATTAAACGAATAACATTTCTTCCCTAAAAGAAAACCCCCTAAAAGAAACTCCGTCATGGGGATGCAGTAAGGACGACGGGTGAGGCCTGTTCTTCTTAATCTTAGTAGTACCATTCATTATGACAAAATTTGCAATAGTTGGCGGGTAGCCAGACTCCCTTAGGAAAATAAACGGGTGGAGAGAGAAAATAATGATAAAACTAAAAGGAAGAACCGGATTCTTGTCTGAGGTTGACGTCACCAGTTTCTCGGGCAACCGCCTCTTTTTTTTTATTTTATATTAAAACAAAAGTGACTCATGAATGCAGATGGTTTTTACTTCTTCATCACTCGAAACAGACATGAGAATGTTAACGGACGATATACTTTCCTTTCGGTGTTTAGAATAAAAAACCCGGATTATTTGCTGGTAAGTTCTCTTTCTTTCTTTATGGATTCAGAGAAAAAAAAAAATTCTTTTTTGCTAAATTTACTTCTTCTTTGCGTTGTTGACCACACCCAACTAAAAACCCGATTTATTCTTAGTATTATTCATTTATCGTAAAAAAGAAAGTGTAACCGTAAACTAAACACAAGAAATGTGCGTGGTGATAAAAAGTTTTGAATAATTCATCTCCGATAAGCGCAAACTAACCAAAGTCCAGTTTTAAGAGTCGTCCTCCCATGTTGTCCGCTCTCCATTGCACTTAAAAACGTGATGGTCAGGTTCAGTGTTTGGTATGCCCCACGAGGGCAGTGTCGAAATAAATAACTGGACACTGGTACTCTCGGTAAAGCATGTGGGACAACACGTTGTGACTTTTTGTCGAACGGAACATCGAGTGTGGGTTAGAATGGACAATACGGGAAAATATTTTCAAAGGATTGTAATTTAAGCAAATGAAATGGACAGACGGAATTTGTAAAAAAAAATGTGGGAAAGGACAGAGGAAACAAAAAAAATCACTAAGGTAACTTTTCCTTTCGTGTTTTTTTCTCTTCATTCGTCTTCAGTACTAAAATTTCAAGTAGATTGATTGAGGAACCGATACTCCATGAGTAAAATGTGGAATGGTTTAAAAAATTAAGAAAAAAAAAATTAATTCAACATTGTACAGTACACTTTTTCGTTTTTTAACCTGTTTTTAACTAAAATTACGTTCAAAACTTGTTTTTTAACTGTTAGTGTTCTGTTACATTTTCATTTTCCAGTGTTCACTCTTCTTATGATATGAGCAGCTAGATCTTGAAAAAAGAAAGTAAAGTAAATCATGATACAACCCCCAGTCCCAAAAAATAGAATTTTGATTACAAAAAAAAAAATCCAAATTTGAAAAGCTACAAAAAAAAAAAAAAAAAACGATTTTTCAATTTTACTAGTTTATATTTCTTTTTTTTTCCCTTAAGAAGAAAATAGCATTTGCAAAAAAAAAAAAAAGTCTCGTTTCTTAAAATTGTTTACTTAAAGAAAAAAGTCAAATGCGATGTTCTCAGTGAAACAAACTTTTCTCTTTCAAAAGTGTTTTACTTATCAGTTAAAAAAAGTATGTTTGTATTAGGTTGGTGCAAAAATAATGACGTAACAATGTCGTTTTTTGACGTTAAAAAATACGTCAAAAAACGACATTATTACGTCATTATTTTTGCACCAACCTAATAAAATGAATAAAAAAACAAATGAAAATGCCCCCCAATATTATTTTTTATACTAACACTACAAGCATAGAGGGTAAGGTATGTGGCTCCTCAGGTATTAACGTCGATTATTTTTAAACAGAATTGTGTAGGTTGCAATATTTGATCAAACGTGCATAAACTTTTCGCGCCAATTGCAATCAGCTGATCAATTTATCCTAAATTACAATACATTTTCATTTATTGGACTGCAAGTAATTAAGTCATGTTTAATTTGCTGTAGCTCAGCGGGTGGAGCTGTCCCCACAGACATTACCTCTCCTTTGGCAGTGAATAGGGTCATCACCTGGCGCCTAAGGCGTCCCCTAAAGGGAAAAAGTACCGAGAGGACTTGAGCAATAGTTGTCCCTATTCCATTAAGCATTAAAAAACTCGGCCTTGTATCACATTTCGTTTAAGTGGGCGTACAAGTAAATACCCTTCTGCTGTAGTAAAGGAACCAGTTTTGAATTTTTTTTTTGCAACAGGTAAAACAATTTAAGAAACACTCATTCGTAATAATATGAACTATGATTTAAACAAAAAAACTAATCTTGACAATTCTCGAAATTACCGTTTAATTTTTGTTTTAAAAATCCAGTTTAGTTTAATAAGACTTTTTATTTAATTTTTAAAAAAAATATCACAAGTCCCACATATTGCATATCTCGTTAACTTTTAAATAACGTGTAAAAATAAAATCAATACCACCTAGATATCTAGGTGGTGTTCGTAAAATGAAATCCAGTCGGGATTTTCAAACGTTTCTCTTTTTTTTCTTTCAATACAGATGTTTCTTTTTCAAAGTCGCAAATCAAGATTACTGTAAATAAAACTAAAAGTCAAAAAAACCGTATGTTTAATAAGCGGTATTTTTTTTTTTTTTTTTTTTTTTTTTTTTTTTTTTAAATTCCAATTTATTTTTTTAGGCATATTCCAGATCTCCCAAAAAATACATCTCTTGGATTTCGCAAACCAAGAAGAGTGGCATTAACTTCTGCAATTTTGATTAACACACAAATTTCAAATTTTCAGTAGATCTTTTATACTTGAACCAAACAATATCAAGAAAAAAAGACCCGAATTTTTACACAAACATATCAATTCAATACTGTTTGATTCGTTTTCTTTTTTGGAATTTATAATTCTACCTACTTAGTAGAATCTACTAGTTTTTGATTTAACCCGTGAAAATTTCACGGTTTTCATATCTTAAATTTCTGATGAATATTAATTCTTTCTTTAATGATTAAATAATCTCATGGCGGGTTCTACTACATTACAATATCCATAGAAATTCCCCTCGCATTGTTAAAGATTTCAGCTTACTGCAATAACAATCATATGAATGCTAATAATGGTTATTTTAAGAATGAGGTACAAATGAAAAGATTTGAAATTGACAACTGAAACAGACGTTAAACACTATCTTCTTGCTTTCATTTTCTTACTGAAACCAAGTAGCGTCTTTGACGCGATCAAAACGGAATAGTACATTATTTATGAAGTGTTAGCAGACGTTAAACACTTCTTTTTACTGAAACCAAATAGCATCTCTGATATGTCTTTCTCCGTGATAAAAACGGAATAGTCCATTATTTATGAGGTATTGACAGGGCGTAACGGTCGTGAGAACTAACGAAGGGTGGGACAAGGACAATTATTATATGAGGATGACAAAGATGGGAAGTTTTATTGTCAGTTGTAAATTAAGTGGGCCTCTGTGCTAAAGAGAACCTCATCCAAAAATCCCTAGTCACAAAGAATGTGCTGGAATTTTTTGTTTTCAAGAGAAGGATTATTTCAAATTTCCTATTTGGTCCATCATCCTTTCTTTGAATTAAGAAAAAAATGAATTGGCTTGATGGAGAAATTGTTATTCTGAATCACGTTTGCGAGAACAGTTCTGATTGGTAATTCTGTAGATAGAGATAACGTAATTAGTGGTCGAATATCAATTCTTCAGAAAGTTTTTTTTTTTTTTTTTTTTTCGCAAATCGAACATTTAGCCGAAACCAGTGTTATATTTGTCCTAAACATTTTGGCAATTTTTTTTTATTCCATAGACATCCGGTCTCAAATATAAATGCCCAAAGAGTGAAGTGTGTGATCGGCTTTAGAGTATAACGCCCAAGTCCACCCACTTCGATGTTCGTGGGGAAAAGTGGCGTATAAAGGTAATTTACACGAGATTACATAGATGTATGCCTTAATTGAATTCATACACAGTAGTGAGTACAGTACACACTAACAGCTTCTTTAAACACGTTGACTGCCATGTCAACAATATATGTTGACATGAGTTTTTTTTACTTTTCAATGAGGCCGCGTCAACAATCGCTGTACACCTTAGGCTTATAGCACTAAAAACCTTTGGCTTTCTTTAGGTGTCTGTCAATCTGGGTGACCTTTGGGGAATTCTGAACTGAACTTTTTATAGAAGGCATTAAGGGAAAAAATCGTTTTTTTATTGGTTAAAAATAAAATATTCAACGCTGAACCTGAGAGGTCTGAAAAGAACTGTTTACCACAAACAAATTCATTTTAACACGTTGACTGCCAAACACATTTTCAAGAAATACGTTAGTGGGGCCACCCAAAAGTTTCGTAAATTTGCATATTGAAAATATGTGGTAAAAACTTATTTCCACGTAATATAAGGTTCTAGTGCCATTCTGTGTTCTAAAAGAGCGCGGGATAATTTTCATCTGCCCTGTGTGGCCATGTCAACATATTCTGTTGGCACTTAGTATTTTTTTTTTTAGGTAATTTTTTTTTAAAATTTATCTAACCTGATAAATCCTTTACAATAGCTTACTACTTGCTTCAAGAGGTCGTGTCAACATACATTGTTGATATGCAATATTTTTTACTCCTTTCAATTATAAAGAAATATATTGAACCTCCAAACCGTACTACCAAAAACTGACTGATTCATAGGGCAACAATAAAAAAAATCTGAGGTCGAAGTACTTCTGTTCTGGGTGTGCAGATGAACCTGTTTACATGCTTTGCAGAAGTTCACAAATAAAAATAATATGAATTTTTTCCATTGTATGTCTAGAATACTATTGTGATTTGAAATATTTCTTAACATATAATTTCTTAGTTTAACATAAAATGTTTCCATGCATGGGTTATGCTTTTCAGCCACAGGAACTGGTTTTTTTGTAATACTTCATATATTACAAAATCAGTTCCTGTGGCTGAAAGCTGGAACGATAAGAATAAAATACAAGTTTTCTTTCTCAGTATTTTTTCAAACCTTTTTACCTGGTGCCACGTTCGTAAGAAAAAAAGAGCCACCAGGCTTCAAGGGTTTTTTTTAGTGATAAGGTGTATACAGCGATTGTTGACGCGGCCTCATTGAAAAGTAAAAAAAAAAAACTGTCATGTCAATATATTGACATAGCAGTCAACGTGCTTAAAGAAGCAGTAGTGTGTATGAATTCAATTACGATCAGGCTGTTTTTTCTTACGAATTAAATAATCAAATACTTTGGTTTTCCTTTTAACAAGAAAGATTTTAATGAGAGAAAAAAAAACAAAAAAACGAACTTTTTATTAAGTTTGGGGCCCTTCTTTTCATCATGGCATGATATATTTTTTTTAATGAGTCAGTGGAGGTACCAATTTAAAATGCATTTTTTTTAATTAAAAATCTTTCTTGAAGCTTTTATTTTAGTTTTAAATTTAAGCTAATAGATTACATTTAATATTTTGAATAAGCAAAATACTTTGTATTTCAAAACGAATTCAAATTTATTGGAATTATTGATAATGGCATTTAAATTGACAGGTCCACCCATAAATAAGGAACGAAGGTGGGGGCATTTTTGTAGCTTAGTATTCATTTAGAGATCTTCCTCAAACTAAGACATTTGTCTGAATCGAAAAATATTGATTTTTTTTTTTTTTTTTTTTTTTTAAATCATTTTACAAGTAGTCTTGTTAAAAAATAGCGTCAAATCGACCCCGACTGAGTTATCTGTACTTTATTTTTATTTACGCGGCAGTTTGAAACAGTTCTCGTGTCATTGATAACTGCGTACAATTTGACATCAACAGTGCGCTTTTTTTTCTTAATTCCTAAAGTAAAAATTTTGCAGTGTCACGTGTATTATTTAGTAAGTTTAAAAATAAATCATAGGTATTCATCGTTTTAATGTTAATAATATATTCATTACTCAAAAAAGTCAAAATAAATTATTTCGTGCGCAATCTTTTATGTTCAGTGGAATCTTGTCAGACGACTTAACAAGTGTAAAATTCACAATTTATCAGGAACGTCACCATACTGATCCGAATATTATGTGCCCTTTCCACTTTCTGAATTGATACGCTACGCACGCTTGTCTTCAATGACACTTAGTAAATTAAATTGAATAATTTTAAATTCAAAGCAAGTTATTGCGTATCTAAGAATAAATAAAAAAAACTAGTTTTACTTCCTAAGATAAAAAATAGTGAAAATAAATCAATTTGTGAGAATGAAGAAAAGTTCAACAAAGTCTATAATTTTTTTTTTTTCTTTCACCCAGTTACACAGCAAACCGACGTACAACCTGCTAATCATTGATTCTTTTATGGCCATTAATTCGGTCAGTACTTTTAAAAACACAGGCGTCGGATAGCAAAAAATTGATTATATGCTTTTAGTTACCTCACCTGTGTACTGTAATATATATATTTTTTTTTTTTTTTTTTACCTTTGCTAAGCGTATTAGTTTTTAACTGTGTCGGGAACGGGAAATAAGAACCATAACTTGTCAAGTCACATAGGTACCTTCACTTTTTCGGCATAAATTATCGATACCTAAGTTTAAAATGCATTTTTTAAAATGAAAAAATTATATGCTTGAAGATTTAATTTTAGCTTTACTTGAAAGTTGAATCATTAAATTTATTATTTCCATTAAGTAAACAATTCTGGTATATTTCAGATAGAAACTATATACATTGGAATGTCAAATTTAATTTCAAATTTTTAAATTTTCAAAAAACCCGCCATTTTCTTAATTTTAAGAAATTTGTAAACAAACACAAATTTATCGATTTTAAAAATATTTAAAAAAATTTCTGACACGTCATTTTAGTAAAATTAGAAAATTTAATGTTAAATTAATCTGATTTAAAAAAAATATTACTTAATTATAGCATAAAAAAGAAATATACAACGAATTATTAACGATTGGTACCGTAATTTTGATCCAATACTTGATCCATGTGTTGATTGACAAGTGATGACAGCTACTACGGATGACTATAAATGAAAATTACTAGAAATCTGAGTGAACCCTTTTATTTTTAGTTTTACTGTTATGTCTATTTATTAGAATAAAGGGACAAAACTCTTTTTATAATAATGGCAATTTCAGTCTACTGTACATGGAAATAAGGAATGTATTAAGTAGAAAAATACAACATAAAAAATTATTTGAAAAAAAAGTGGAATCACTAAATTTATTAAACTTTGCAATTTTGAACTCGTAAATTTTGTTTCTACTTAATTACTAATTATCACAAGGAAATAAGCTAATACAGAGTTTTGCACGATTTTTAAACTATTATAAATTATTATAATCAAAATGTAAAACAAATAAAAAATTCTTGTAAAATTTAATTATTCATCAGAAAAAATTTATTTCTTCAGGCAATAATGACCTTAATATTACTTATTTACAAAAGCAATTAAAAGCTTTTCTAATTAAGTAATATCATAGTTTTATTGGATTCATTATTTTTCTATTCAGAGCTCATTTTCCGTGAGTTGGAACAAATTTGAAAAAAAAAAAGTAGGTGATTTACCATCTCCAATGACTCTTACTTTAAACAAAAAAAAATTGGAAGGAAATAAAAAGGATTGAACGAAATTTCGGGAAAATAAGTAAGTGGGGTGTAACATATTAAAAAAAAAAATATTTTTTACTAAAATTTACTAAAAAGAAATATTTCAAAAATAATTTCATTCATTTGTGAATAAGTCCTGAAAATTTAATTAAAATCGGACAATTACTTTAATTTTACAAGAATTTCCAAATCAATGGGTTTTCAACGGGAAAAAAGCGCAAAAAAAAAAAACAATGTTATTTTAACAGCACCGCGATGACGTAAAAAAAAAGAAAACTTTAACCAAAATTTCGAACGTGTTAAAAAATATTAAAAAATATCAAAATAATTAAAATATACTTTGGTCTTTCATCTTAATAACATAAGCGTTTTGACGATAAAAATTTATTTTCGTTAAGTTTGTGGCATTTGTTTATTACGCTATGCTGTTTTCCCGCGAAAAAGTGGAGGTGAGTGTTGGTCCTAAATTTAAAATGACATTTTCTGCTATACCCTACTCTCACAGTGTTTTTAACACTTTTTGGCAGACATACCTGAAAGAAGACAAATTCATTTTATAAGACATTTCCCCCCTCTAGTGGAAGTTGTACAATAGACAAAAATGTTTATTTATATATCCATCATTTTTCTCATATTACCAAACCAAAAATATATGAACTCGTTTTAAAATCAGTAGCCAGAAGTGACTCTCTCAGAAAAATCTGGGAAAATGCACAGGTTTTCCTTGATCAATCCCAAATATTAGATTGATATCTTAAATAGTTTTAAAATCCTAGTGTATTGAAATTTCATTGCATTTTTTGCATTGTGCTAAATAAGTTTTTTAACAAACTTCTGATATTCATAGCTCGGAGGATATTGCATGTAGATTTGAAATTTGGTGAAAATAGTTAATATTTATTGTAGATTTTCATAATGACCTGAAAAAAAAAATATGGTCAAAATGCAAAAAGACGCTATCCAGAGTTTCTCATTTACAAGTTGTCAGATACACAATCTGAATTAGATTTTCTATCTCAGAAGTTTATCCACAAATAAAACTGTCTTGAGTTCTTTATCTAAAATAAATTTTGGCACCTTTTGAATTTGATAAAGAAATCACGAAGCTGAAAGTTGGTAACCCTATAATTATCTAGTCAAACAAACTATTTTGGCTTCATTTTACTTTTGTTCCAAATAGTTTAAATACTATAGGTCCTTAAAAATGTTTTTTCAGATGGTCTACAAAATTTTTAACTGTACTAAGAAACTTCGTCAAGTGGCAAATGGGTCATGGTATAGAAGTCGACAGAAAATTTCCACCTGACAATGTCAGGAGAAACTCACCAAAGAGCATAAATTATTTGGCAGATAACATAATTGTGCGCATAAAAATGTAAACATATTGATTGCTTTTGTAGTCTTACATCTCTCAAATGACTGGAATTTGCCATGTGTGACTCAATATTTATCAAGATCAGAATTGTGTCAGTCCTTGAGTAAGGTAGATTAATCATGGTTTTTAATTTTACCTTTGTACTGTGATCACTTCAATTGTTTAGAAATCTTAAACTATTCAGCCCCTTGAAGCTAATTTTATAAGGATTCATCTGTAAACGTAAATTTTTTTCTCTTAAATTTTTCTTTGTTTTTTTTTTAAAAAAAAAAAAAAAAAATTTCTACATGTTTATGATGTAAACTATTTTTCACTCAAAGCAGTATGATCTTTATTTGAAGAAAAAAAAAAGAACTATTTTTAACTACCAACAAAAATTAGACAGAGGTTTATGTATTCATTTATGTTTACATTACAATGAACAAAAACAGATCGATAAACATACAATGCGACCCCCCCACAACCTCCCCACTCAGCCAAAGATTACCCCACAATGCATTTCGGTTCACAAAAAAACCGAGATTGGGCGTGCTGCATGCTGACAAAATAAAAGATAATTGCCACGTGGAGGAAAAATTAGAACGTAAATTCTGTTTTATTTAGGATTTCGCTTGCTAATCTTGGTGGTTTGGACAACTTCTAGGTTGATCACAGATCAGCTCTTCCTCACCCATCACCATATCCAGAGGTGAGGCTGGTAATATGCAGTGGTGGCATTGTAACCAAGTGATGAACAAGTCAGCCTCTCGCCAAGGGCAGACCAGACACCCAATTCCAAGCATGACTTTATATAATGATTTTCCAAGCGTAGCTTAGATGTGGCACAAAGCTGAATGTAGGGGGCACCCAATGATGATCGAACTCACTACTTAGTCATACTCATAATTGTTCTAGCGAGACAAGTTTGCTAACCATTACACCGCCTCTAGACCAGCACCCAGGTACATCCTATTTCCAGTTTTGTTGTCACTTCATCTCCAAAAACCCCTTATTTATTCCTTTACTTCCCCCATTCCTCTTCAGTCAAAAAAATGGATGCCGCTTAGAATAGGATTAAAAAAATAAATAAAAACATCAACATTTGAGAAAAATCTCACCTTTCTTTTCTACATGTTTTGTCTATAATACATGTCCCCGTAATAAAAAGATTTAAAAAAAAAAAAAAAACGAGAAAGATTGCAATGAATTTCTATGGTATTTCGGGGAAGGGCAAATTCATGAACTGATTTTTTTAAGCGTTATTTCATAAACCTAAACTATATGGAGAGTGGGGGGGGGAAGTTATCTCCCCTATATCGTATCTGTTTACAAATTTATTTTCATTTTTTTTTTTATTTTTAGTGGCATTAGCCGAGGTGTGTCCTATCAGAGTACTTGATTTTTCAATGTATTGACAGCAGTTACGTTGACAATAAAATGTATGTAGTTGAAATGGAGATGACATTTTTCCTTTTGCATATAGTAGAATATACCCATAAAAATAATGACATTAAAATTTGTAGAACATTAAATCTGAAAAATAAAAAAAATTTTTAAATTTTTTTTTTTTTTTTTTTTTTTTTGTCACATGTGGAATTGAAGGTAGTTATCCTGTAGAAGTTTTTTCCAGTGTTACAAATTGGTCCAAAATCAAAAGGTAGAAAATCTACAGCCTGTGAGATAATTTTGTTTCGCCTCTGAGAAAATATTGGAATGCTACATTTATCCACCAAGCAAATTAGTTTTTTTTTTCTTCTGTAATAATACTGATATAAGATTATGAGCTTGATTGAAGTTTTATTTGTCAAAGTTGCAATAGATAACTTTCCAGCAGTGAAAGAGTTAAGATTTATTTTCATCTACTGGCCTGAATCAATATTAAATTTTTTTTAAAGAAATATATGCACTTTCCTACAGGATTTGAATCTGCATCCCCCAGGACAGAGGGATCCATCATTAGATCAGAAAGTGCTTTAACTGACTGAACATGAACCTTTGATTAAGCAAGGCCGAATAATATCTTTAAATGAAATCCTTGTCATAGATTCTGTTTGAGCGGCAAAAGTTCTTCATGGCAGAGTCTGTTAAAGCATATTGGATTTAACAATGGTTTCCTCTGTCCAGGGGATGCAGGTTCAAATCCTGCTCAAGGACCCATATTTTTTCTTTATGTCTCGAATATACAGGCCAGTAGATGTAAATAAATATTTATACTGTTTAATAAAGAAGCAGAGCATCTACTTAAAAATAACATTTAAAATGATAATATAAATGTACATATATATTATGATATGGACAAAGTCTGACAATTATTTTAAGACATTTTTATGTTTAACATTCTTTTTATAGATTGTATTTATCAATCCACCCACGAGGACTGAATGTGGCACAAGGCCTTTTTAATGTGGGTATCTCCGAGCCCGTAGGCCCAGCCAAAAATAAATCACCATCCAAACTCCCCGAGTGGGGCCAGTTCCGTCAACCTCCCCTAACGCAACCCTACCCTTCAGCGGAGCTTCGTCAGGGTTCCTCCCTGCAAGCAGAGAGTTCGACAGACACCCGACCCGGCAGCTCACAAAGCACAGATACTACACTTTGATCCTAGCCACCGGGCCGGGCAGGTATTTTTTTTATAGATACAAATATTTAAGTAAATGCTCTGTTTATAATAAACAGTATTAAATAACATTTACTGGCCTGAATGTCAGAAATTTTCATAGAAAATATTCGTCCTCTGACAGGATTCGAACCTGTATCCTATACAGAACTGTCATATATGAAAATTTCCCAGACATTCAGGCAGGTAAATGTTATTTAATACTGTTTATTATAAAACAGGGCATTTACTTAAATATTTGTATCTATAAAAAAGAATGTTAAACATAAAAATGTCTTAAAATAATTGTCGGACTTTGTCCATTTCATGTGTGACGTCATTTATTTACATTTGATACGCCATGAGCGGACATGAATGTATGAGAGAGATTCATGGATGATTGAAGTTTAAAAGCAGTAAATTCTGCCTTGCTAACCGAATGCTTCTCTGTGGCGAAATTGGTGAATCCTGTCAGAGGACAAATATTTTCTATGAAAATTTCTTAGACATTCAGGCCAGTAAATGTTAGCTAATACTGTTTATTATAAACAAAACATTTACTTAAATATTTGTATCTAGAAAAAGAATGTTAAACATAAAAATGTCTTAAAATAAATATATATATATATGCACACACACACACTTCTTTTTTATTACTGCAAATGTTATAGTTGATATTCATATTTGAAATAGATGCACCATTTTTATTTTAAACAATGTGTATTACGTGTATTGACCTGTGCAGAGAAATCTTAATATAGAAATTGCTCTTTCTGCTAGTGATTGAACGTGTCCCTTCTTTTAAGAGAAAAAACTGTTTGAACTAAGGTGCTTTACCACTCAATTAGAGCAAGTGTCACAGTTCAGTAAGGTTTTATTTTTCATTTTAAGGAAAGCACACTTCCTTATTTAGGTATTATTTTCAGAAAACCTTCGTCTGGTCAGTTTCAATATCTGAAATAAAAACAAAGCAATTTCTAAATAGGGCCTTACTGAACTGTAATGCTCTCTGTAGTCTAATGGTAAAGAATGCTGGACTCTTCTCCCCTTGAAGAGGGACACAGTCTCGACCCCTGACAGAGAGCACATTTTCTATAAGAATTTTTAGAGAGTAACAAGCTAACAAAATGACACTGAAGTAAATTATATACACACACACACACACAACCAACCAAAAATTTGGGACCATATTGATCCCCCCCCTCTAAACTAAGGGGGGGGGGGATAATTTTAATGTCTTTAAGAAATAAATTTATTTTTTCTATGTTTGCATGCAAGTATGCAATAATTTAAATCAAAATGAATATAGAATAAATTTAATTTCAATTAAAGCAAATTGATATTTTCTTTTCATCAGTTATAAATGCCCATGGTAGATTCTTATCTACCATGAGCATTTATCACTGCAGAGCAAATTCTTGGCATCCTTTCTAGTAACTTGTAAACATATGCTGGTGGAAGTGATTCCCAAGCCATGTGTAAATATATAAACTACTCTTGCTTATTCTTAGGTAGTTTATGATCAATTTCGTTCCAGACTAGTTCAATCAGATCTGAAGACTGAGGGGGGCCCCAAGTCATAATTTAAAAAATTCCCTTACCTTCCTTTGATTTTAAATAATTTGTATAGTTTTGACCAGTGTTTTGGATTATTATCTTGTTGCAAAACAAAAATTTTGTCAAATAATGCAGCAGATAGAAGGAATTTTTATATGAACTTAGAGAAAAAATTCAGGGTGGTCCCAAACTTTTCATCAGTAATGTGTGTGTGTGTGTGTGTGTGTGTGTATATATTTCATGACACCTAATGTTGTAGGGGCATACTAAGTATCAAAACCAAACGTGCATGATATGGTGACAAGTTTTGATAAAAGTTGCAAATAACTTTCTGGGGGTGGAGTAGTTACAAATATGTTCAGGTGGAATCACAAGATTCACTCATGTAGTATCCGATTGAAGGTGTACCCAATTATCTAGATGTTACTCAAGTTGCCTTGGCTGCCTAATGTTTCAAACTTAACCCCTCACCCTCACAAAAAAAAAAAAAAAAAATTTTTTTATACCCAGCTAGGATGCTCCCTGGTCTCCTACTGCTCATGAACAGAGATGCACAGTGTATCAGCCCCTAGTGGACATAACCAACTGTTTATGGTCAGGCGACTGGTAGGCAAATCTATTACTGAACGGACATTTACTGAAGCTCATCTTAATTGAAGACAAAATATGTTAAGACGTCTAATCAATTATTTTAGGGTTAAGAGGAGACAACTCCAAGTCAAACCTTACTAATAAATCCAATATTAAATAAAAATTCAAAATGAATTTCATATTGATATTAGTTAATATCTGCTTTTTAACAGCAGAATTTGTCGGCGAAAATCTGTTAAGATATTTTTGAAAATTCTGACAAATTTTTTCACTATGAGAAAAATGGAGAGGATTACTTTTTCTTGTAAACACTGAAAACTCAAGCAAAAGATCAGGGTGGTGGGAAAGAAAAAACAAGCCAAAATTAATGTGTCATGTACATTGTTTATTATTAAATTGTCGATATTAAAATAACTATCCATGAAAAATTAAACAATCATAAGCTGTTAAGAAGTGTTTACTAAAAATTCAGACATGTTTATTTTTTTATTTTTTTTCTCTCACCACTCAAACATAAAATTGGGGGAAAGTATTGGGAAGAGAAAATATGACGAGATGGGGGGAAAAAAAAGATTAAAAAAAGAGGCAATTATGATTAATGCATTTTATGGCCTGAATCAAGAAAAGAGGGATGCATCTTTTATATGTATATATATTTTAGTTTAGAAAAACCGGCTTTATTTTAAAAAATTTTTTTTAAATAAATGGTTGTATTAGTGAGGTGATTCTGTTAGTTGAAAAATGGTATAATTCAAAGTGACTGTTGGAGATTTATAATCAGATTATATGGTTAACTGACTTTCTAGGAACTGTGTGTGCATGTGTGTGTTTGAGAGCTCTGAAATGTAAATGTTTCTTAAAGAATTGGAGGACACTGATAATTATACAATCATTCATGCATTCACACAGTCAACCACACTTGGTCCACAACAGGGTCCATCACTATAGATGAGGGAAGAAACACCAACCAAAACAAAGATGAAAAAGTCTGGGTTTTATCCATGGAGAAGTGTAAATGGCTGAGAAATATTTTGCCATCTGAAAAGAAAAAAAAAAAGAAAATATATATATATATCAGAAGTTTGGTAAGTGTGGAGAGAAAAAAAAAAAAAAAAAAAAAAATGGAGTTTCAGAATAGACACTGATTAGAAATCACTTTTTTTTTTTTTTTTTAATTTGTTTATCTGATTAAACACTAGATCGCAAATATGAAAAACACTTTCGTTTTTAGATAAAATTTTATCAAGGGGTGGAGTGGGGGTCCAGTTTGGTCTGTAAATTCACTGCTTTACAGAAGACAAAAACCCAGTTATTTTACAAAACATTTTTCATATATTACTATTAAGTACATTTTTCAAAAATTATTTATAAGATTTTAAATCATATAAGCACACACATGATCTGATCAAAAAGTATTCACACTGGTGCTATAAAAAGAAAACTACAACACATCACATATCAATTCAGCATTTAATCTCCTTTGAAGTAGTCCCTTTCTGAATCAACACATTTTATCCAGCATCATTTCCATTGATAGAAGCATTCCTGGAACTACTTTTTGGGGGACAGCAAGCAGCTGGCTCATGACATTCGCAAACACATACACAGAATTGTTATTTGGTCAACAATCCCTCTTTTATAAAAGTTTTGTTAAAAACGACTTATAACATACTACTAGTTACTTTACTTGTTTGCTACCTGGTCATGTAATTTAATAATTATGTATTTGGCCAGCAATTCCTTTTTTTTTTTTTTTTTTTAAATACAAGTTTCATTAAAAAAAAAAACTGGCAAAACTTCTTCCCAAATATACACTTGAGAAATTATTAAATAATTAACTGAACAATATAGTTCATGCCACATTGACTGCAAAAACCTACCAGTACAATAGAATTCTATTACCGTATTAGTACAAAAATGCACAATCTTAAAATTTAAAATTCAAACTCAGCGTTGCAACCACACGCTCCAAAACAATAACACATTTCTAAAAGCATTTTTTCGGATTACATCCATATTTTCGTTGTCCTGTTATTACCGAGAAGTAAAAAAACAAGAACAAATCTATTTCCATACCTGAGGATCTCTGTAGGAACAGACGAAAGCTTGTAAAAACTAAAAAAGACCTTATGCAACTGGAATTTATAAACAGGGATCATAACATTCATATACATGTTCGGAGTTAGTGTACTTTATTAAAATTGTTTGCGAAGATGTATTCTCGCCATTTAAATCATTAACTTCTATATTTGTTTTTTGTATGAATGATTCATGTAATTATAAATTGAACTGCACCTATATTTGAAATTTTATTTATATATATATATATATATATATATATAAAATGTAGCTTAATATCGTAGTCATTCAAAGAATAAATCAATAAAGTTAATGTAATTAATGGCGAATTCACTTTGCTAAAAGATTAAATAAGGCATTAACACTCACTGAACGACATGATCCTATATATACCTCCCTTTAACCATCAATCAAATATTAAATTTTAAGCTTACTTCAATTTCCTTTTTTCTTATTGACTCCTATCTACATCCCATTTTCTGCACTGAAAGCCCAGTATTACTTTGGTACTATTTTTATGTTATTTTAATTTTGAACTATGAACCAGCATCCATCCCATGAGCATCTGTATACTTTTTTTAAAATAAGCAATAAGCTATATCTTGTGCCTGAAGAGTTGAGCAACCAATGAAACTAGTCACACACTAAACGTAAGTATATATGTAGCTAAATTTGGTAATTATTTGCTTACCAGTACATGCATGTAAGCACGCATGTATACGGCCACTAATGCCTTGTTATCTCATTTATATATATATATATACACACACACACACACGGGAGAATATATATAAATTGCTACATATCAGAACAATATTAGGCAACTAAATTACAAAGTGGAAAGATTCTGTGTAACATGTTTCATCCTCCAGGACTTGAGTGGCCTAAAGTAATGTTTTTACTGATGGTATTATATGTGTGTGTGTGTGTGTAGAGGTGGGGTGAATAGTACTGAATATTTTTTTTTTTATTGAGGTACTAGTTTATGCTGATAAGCCAACATGCCTCACATTATTATATAATGACAGAATGTTTATTAGTGAGTTGGAGAGACCAGGCTGATAATTGACTTTTTTTTTGTTTTTTGTTTTGCATTAGCTTTCTTTGGCTTTGGATATTTCTATAAAAAAAAAAAAAAAAAAAAAAAAAAAAAATTCTTTCTTGCCCTAGATTACTCACACAGAAAATAAAAATAGAATTAAATTGAAATGCCAGTTTTGATGGCATAAGCAAATAAAATATTTGAGAATGAATAGCTGTTAAAACTTTGGGGTAAAAAAAAAAAATAAAAAAAATAAAAAAAAAAAAAAATAAAACACACAGCACCTATTTTCCGAATTTAAACTGTAAAGGCATTTTATTCAATTAACATATTGATGCTCATAAAATATGGTATTAATTATAAAAATTAAAATATAAATTCAACAAATCGAAAAGGATATATACCTATGTTTTAGAGATTATACAAAAGCATTTGATAAAGTACATCACAAAGAACTGTTAGGTAATCTGGACATATTTGAAAAGGATATTAGAATAATTCAGAACCTTTACAAACCACCTGCATATAGATAGGAAATGAGTTGAGTAAATATAGAAAAATAAAAAGGAGTGTAAGACAAGGATGCATCTTCTTTCCAGACTTTTTCAACCTATACAGCAAAGCCGTTGAGGGATTTAGAATTCCTACCAAGATTCATAATTGACAGACACAATTTTAACAACATTGTTGATGACAGTTTGGATAGTAGACAAAGAAAGGTAACTATAAAAACATTTACAGAAGATAGTAAAGGAAAAGCAAGAAGAATGTACTAAACAACAACTGCAAGAAGACTGAATGCATCGTTGTTAGCAAAAGGAACAGCCCAACATGCAAATTGGAGATACCAAAATCAAACAAGTGAAACAATTTAGATATCTGTTAACAGGGGAAGGAAAGTGTGACATGAAAATCTGAAGATACATTGGAATAGCAAAAGATGCCTTCCAAAAAAATAAGCAAAGTATTAAGAAACAGAAAAATTGTACTGAACTGTTATGTAGTACCAGTCTTCCTATATGGCAGTGAATAATGGACAATCTCTTCACAGATGAAAAGACCTCAATCCATAGAAATGTGGTTTTATAAAATGATGCCGGGAATACCATAGATTGAGCGAAGGAAGTTTTAGAGAAGATGGAAACAAAAAAGGATAATTATATTTAACATCAGGAAGAGACAGCTGAAATTTCTGGGATGCATGAGGAAAGAGGGCTTAGAAAATCTGAGGCTCACAGGACAGATTGAAGGTAAGTGGGCCAGAGGAAAGCAACGCACAACTTATCTGGTGAGCTCAAGTAAATGTATCATGGAACAGGGTTTTAGAGAGATGGCAAAAAGACAAAAGTTATTAATAAACAGGAAATTGTGGATAGCCATGATTACCAATGCCCTGAAGGGACATGGTATATAGAAGATTATAGGTTTCTATCTATAAACCACTGCCTCCACTATCTAATAAAAAAAAGAAAAAAAAAGAAAGTATTAGGGATTTCAACATGACCAGAGTTTGATGTAATATGACTAAAAAACAGTTAATTTCAATAAGGCATTTAATAACAAGAGAGGAAATCATTCATAGTACTCTAAAAATGAAAAGGGATATTAAAAATGATCCACCACACAGCTAACCATGAACATTCACTAAAGTTATTCACTGTAAGAGACACATTTGTAGACAAATGGTCAATGAAATTTAGCATTTAGTAAATATCTACTTTCTATATCAAATAGAGATTTAAGTTTAAAAAGATAAAAATATATATTCACACACAGGGGGAAACAAATGTTAATAATAACTACTGATAATATTAGAACATTCCACTTGAATAATCTAGAGTATTAAAGCAATTTAAAAGTTTTAAATCCTGAAATTTGCATTGTATGAATACTTTTTTCACCCATTAAAATTGATAAATGGGATTTATTTATATTAAATCAATTAAAACAATAAATTAAAAATTTGTAAGTATATGAATATTTGTTTCCCCAACTATATAATAAAAAGGCTTAAACACTAATATTCCATGGTCATTTACTCTGTCCTGGACATTGAGTTCTACCTGGATTCTATCCTCTTGGAATTATTTTTTATACAAATATATATGTACATTATATATATATATATATATATATATATACACACACACGATCATTATTCAAACATTAAATATAACAGATAACAAATGTCTTATGTTTGATCATGAGCTGTTCTAAACTCCATATATTTGCTTTAATTTCAGGAGAGAACAAGGACAAAAATTGTCCAATATTTGGATATTTTTTTTTTTTATTATGATGTTCCTTGATCTAAGGATTTGGCTCACATGAGCCATCTTCAGAGTGGTTACATTTAAACAAAGATATTGACCATCAAAGATGATATTCTGTCATGCTGACATAGAAGATTGTTATGTGACGTTAATTGTCATGGAATAGCAGATGCAGGTCATAACTTCATATTGCAGTTCTATGATGACATACCACACGAGAGAATGAAATATTAACAACAGAACCATATGTCTAAATGCAATGTAATGTGTTGCAACAACACATTACATTTCAATTTGCTAATGATGTAATTGGATATTAGTTATGTATTTTTAATGAATTTAACAGTTTATAGCTGTAGTATAACACACAAACTTACAAATAAACAAAAACAAATTCTAGAAGGCTCCAGAAAGTCAAAGTACTACTACACCTATATATGATTTTAGAAATTTTGTGTTGGTGTGACATTAAGGAAAAAAAACAACCCTTCATTATTATTGAATAAAAGTTCAAATTGTGAGACAGGAAATCAATTATTTTACAATCATGAGTGCTCTCTCTCTCATATATATATATATATATATATATATATATATATATATGAATGAAAGAAGACCTCTACATAAAACATCTGCCACCCATATTAATCTCACTTTATTTAAAAATGGAAATAATGTGCTAAATGTTTTTGTTTTTTTTTTTTTAATAGAAAGCTGACAACTCAATTTCAAGTCATGTCCCTTAAATTCATGTGGCCAAGGTACCAAGATAGAGAGCTCATTAAAATTGCCATTAAAAATATTTTCATAGAGTCTAGGTACCATAGGGGAGGAAAGTATTTATAGAAAAGACAGATAAAAACCATGTCACAACAGTGAGAAATGGACTGACGCTCAGATGGCAGGTCAGAACCGATAACATTGCAGAAAATTCTTTGGATTTTATAGAGAATCTTGAGATATATAACAGGAGCACCAGACCTGATATGGCAGCAATATTCTATGCAAAAAACAAATGGTAGATTTTTAAGTGTGGAAGATGGATTCAGGCAAGAGAAATTTCCTAGCAGTAGACCAAGCAATTGATTCAATATAATCACTCCACTTCATGTCAGTGGAAAACATGAGACCAAGACTGCAAGTTGTTCACCTGGAGGTTAGCATCAGCCATGCTGATGGAAGGTAAAGAGTTCTCTATGAGGATTAAATACAACAGCTTTGTTTTGTAGGCATTCCAATTTACAAGCCATTTTTTGCCCCAGTTAACAACTGATTGGAAATCATTTTTGGGTGCAGCTGCCAGTTTTACTTGTTGAACTTACCATTAAGACAGGAGTAAATAGTAGTGTCATCAGCATAAATATCTAGTTGGGAACTGATGACATTGAGAAAGATAAGGAACAACATGCAAAAGGATCTAGCTGCATAATAATGACTAGCAGCATGGCCGGGCGTTGCCTGTGCTTGATTCAAAAATCGTACGACTCGTACAGCAATTGCTATCACTAGACTTAAAATATATTTTTGCCCTTCCTTGCCTTTAAAGGAGTGCCCTTTGCCATGCTGATGTTGCTACATGACTTACTTCTTGCCTATCTCACACTGCAAATTTTTTCTAAGCTCTATACTAAACATTAAATCTGTTAATAAAAAAAAAAAAAAAACTAAACAAAATGAACACAATGATCAGCTTTAAAAAGGAACCTGTTAACTGGAAAAACCGAATGAAAAAAAAATGTTAACAACAAATACTTTTTCACACCCAACCCAGTTCTGCAGAATCAGAATCAACATTGAGTTTAAGCAAGCGAATGAGCCAATTGGAGTAAAGTGCCATGCAGATTTAAATTTTTCCCACTTGTGACGAATGCAGCTATTGATTTTTTTTTTTTTTTTTTTGCATGCTAGTTAACATTCATGTCAATCAGCTGTTGGCTCTCACGCTGGCCAATAGAATCTTCCTGCCTATTCATGGCAGCCAGCTATTGGCTCTCACTCTGGCCAGTACAAAATGGCCACAAACTACATGAAAACTGCCGTAGAAGCATAAAAAAAAAAAAAAAAAAAAAAAATCGATTATTTCCACTATTGAAGGGAGTTGGGAAATGCACAGTCAGTCTTGGCCTTCCCGCTAACTTTGTGCATGTAAATTTTGGTGCAAATCCATCAAAAATTGTGGTCGTGCATTCGTTATGCACACACAGACACACATCCTGCCTTTTATAGATAGAGATAACAGTTTATTATTAATGCTGATTTTATATATATATATATATATATATATATATATATTTTATACATGCAAAAAAAAAAAAAAAATTACTGTTCTAACTGCATTTGTTCCTCCCTTTGTTAGTTTGCAAAACCGTTACACCCTGCCAATACCTCATAAATAATGGGCTATTCTGTTTTGATTGCATGAGAACACACTACTTGGTTTCAGTGAGAAAATGAAAGAGAAGATAGAAATGAAGCCAATAAGAACAGATATTACACTTTGATCTCAACCAAGAGACCAAGAAGAAGTAATGAAGAGTGTGATAAATTTGTCATTTTTCAGACTCACAGTATCAAACAATGGAAACCAAGTAAGGTAATCACCAAAAATTCTGTGACCATAAATGAAAGTCTGCTGAATTATTTTTTTAAATTATTATTAAAGAGAAATAATCTTAAGATGGGGATTTGGCTACAAAGAAAGAAAGAATGGGAAAACAGTGTTTAACTGCGGTTTCAGTGAAATAGAAAAGTTGTCAATTTAAAATCTTTTCATTTTAACTCCTCTATGGTATCTAGACTATGAATTTAAGCACAGTACTAGCTTGGTAGCAAGGTCTTATCATTTTACAGTTGAAATGGCTACATGTAACTAAGTTTTATGCTAACAGTTTCTTTTGCTTTATTGATCTTCAAAAATTTAAATCCAGTATCAATAGTTATCTTCTGTCCTCTTAAATTCTATTCTTTTATTGTTTTTGCTCCTTAATAATCTTTTTCTTATATTCTGTTAGTGTGTTAGTGGCTCTGTTGCCTTGCTTGGGGTGAAATGATTAAAAAAAAGTCTTTTTAAAAAGTCATCTATCAACTCTTAAAATACAAGAAAAATACATACAAGTTATTTGATAGCATTAAAATTATGAAAAGAAGAAATAACCACAGCATCCTACAGATGTGCGCACACACACACAAAAAATCAACCTAACACCAATAATAAAAAAAAAAAAAAAAAAAAAAAAAAAAGTGAACCAAACGATTACACAAATCCTAGAGTAGAGGTGCTGAATATAACATCAATCAACTAAGTGACAAATTTTATATTTTATTACCCATCATAATATAACTAACATTCCTGGAAGATACTGCTTTTAAGTATAGTCCTCAATATTAAGAAATAGTGTATTAATAGTAAACAAATAAAATTTCAAACTCATCTTCATGATTTCAGGTTTTACAGATGCTATCCACTCACCAGCGTTAAACAATTTAATTGAATTTATTAGCAGATATCTGTTATATATATCCTGAATATTGTTGAACTTTTTTCTGTTTTATTTGTTTATATATATATATATATATATATATATTATATATATATATATATATATATATAAAAAATAGTAATTTGTATAAAAATGTTTAGCATAATTCAAGTTGGTTTAATTAGATAAGTCTTTAAGTAACATCACAACTATTATTTTTTAGTGGTCTTGAGAGAACTGAGATAAGTGATTGTGTGAAATTCCAGTGTATGAGTAAAGTTACAGGGATGTATTCAAAAATCAAATGTTAAAAAAAAAAAAAAAAAAGAAAAAGAAAAAAAAAGTTACTTACATCAATGAGGAATGAGAAGTTAACTTCTGAAGTATTTTTCAACCAAGAAGCTGATACCTACAACCAACAAACACACAATGAAGACGACAATAGGCCATTTTCTACCCGAGACGTTAATCAGGCTTTGACGTGGGGTAGTTGTCACCTCTTCAGCAGCTGGTTTAGTGTTAGTGGGACCATCCAAACCCAAAGTGTCTGAGACTTCTTCTTCATTAATTATTTCAGTTGATTTTTGTTCTTTAACTTCTTCCTCAATTATCTTCTGCTCTTCTTCAAGTTCTGTGGCTTTGGCAGCAGCTCTCATTTCCATCCTTCGAGTTAATACTGTAGAAACGCTTTCTGACACGGGAGTGAGAATTTCTGTTGTCTCCTACAATGGAGAGAGAAAGAAAGAAAGAAAAATAATTGTAGTCCTTTAACTTTCTGTATGAACTCACAAAGCTGTTCAGCTGATGTAGGCAAATTTAAGAAAGCAAGAGCAAAAAAAATAAAAAAATAATAAAATAAAAATAAAAATAAAAACCAATTCCCGTATAAAAAGATTGTCCAACCAGCAACAAGAGAAAATATTTAGATCATACATCTAAAGTAGGACCAATTTTTTAAATAGAAAAAAAAAATTTCAGCTGGCAAAAAGAATTTCTCCTGCTACTTCTTCCAGTCTTGAGGAAGAAAAAGAAAGAAAAAAGTTTAATTAAGCCATCATGCTTTTGCCCTACATTGACCCATAACAGTCACACTCAGAGGCACCCCGCAGAGAAAGATGGTGGAGCGGGGGAAATACACCAGTTGAACTTTTAATGAGTAGAAATATATTAACAAAATATTTTTACATAATCCCCAAAATACAACTTACATTGGGTGAACTAGGACCCACCCTTCCAGGTAAAATACTCCCAACTTTAGTAAGAAATGTGAGGTCAGAAGTACACACAGCCTTATGTAGCATTGACTAAAGATTTCAGGTATAGTGTTTTTTTTGTTTTTTTTTATTCATTATTCTTTTGGACCCACCACTTCGTAATAGACTTTGTAGCTATGCATAATAGATACTTCTCACAGTGTACTCTAGTTTCTCTTTAAAAAGTCAAATTAACTTCTCACGATTCAAATATTTTAACAAATGTTCAAAAATTTTAACCTGATGAGGAAATTTCCCTCGATTTGTGAATTTTATTGTAAGCAATCTTTTTATGAGGCTATATATCTTTAAAAATATCAGTAGTTAGATCTGGTGTTTGCAAAAGTTACCAGCTATCTATCAATCTATAGTTAATACTAAAACTCTAATCTTCTATGTATATACGAGTGTTCCCGAGATACAGATTAAACAATATACAATATCCCAACAATTTAGGAGCATATGGTACCTTGAACTCCTGCTGAGAGCAGTACCAAATTTCCCATTAAAAATGCTGCAAAAACAGAAAAACGGCCTTAGCTCAAGAACCTTTTCTATAATTTCAATTTGTCATCTTAATAGAGCCAGATTTTTCATGTCTAGGGATATCTTGTCTTCAGTAAAGCTCAGTTACTGCTCACCCAGATTCTGATTCTAAGTCTGCACTACCCCACCCCACAATACAGTCAGTCAGTTAAGTGCCATACATGATAAACGCTTGGGTGATCAGGTCTCTTTCGATTTGTGAGTGACTAGGCAGAAGATTTTCCTGCAATAGGTTGTCATTTCTTTCTACAGTAGACTGGTTGCCAACCAAGGCTATAGGACCCAGTCTGTACTGCTATACAACCCAAAGCTGGGAGGAGAAGATTCATACCTTTCCCAATGGTATTTGTGCATAAATGAATCTAACAAACCTGACCGGAATTCAAACTCAGCTCTGATTTCTCATTTCGAGTTGCTATGCATTACAAATGAATGCTTCAATTTACTAGGTTATTGAATGCAGTCAAGCATGACAAGCAGAAATCAGCAGATTAGGTTTCAGACATCTATTAACCTAGGTTTGACAAGGGACAAAATCCCTGGCCTAGCTGATTGGACTCGATAGAAATAGAGCAAGCAATAATTGAGCAGAATTAAATATATAGATAGATGAGATATCTCTAGAAATGAACAGCAGAATGAGAACAGTCTACCCTGGACCCCACAGATTAAATATTTCTCATTCTGCTTCCCATGTTCAGGAGAGAGAATTCGTATCAGTTATCACTCACCAGTCTTATTCAAGTTTGTTTCACCCACTGAACCAAAATATGATTTTTCAGCACAACAAAACCCATGAATTGGAACTCACAACTGCCAAGTAACCTGCTGTTTTTATCAATGCTTTAATCTACTATGTTTATCTTGTAACAATGAAGATGAGCATGAAAGTCTGAATAACAAAACTTTTATGATTATTAGGATGATGATGATTATTACTATTACTATTTTTAGGATGATGATTAGCTCAAAGATAGGAACAAAAATTATATTTGTTGTATTTATTAGTTGATTAGTATGAAAATAAAATCATTTCACTGTAATGAAAATTTTTTTCTAAAACAAACATGCACAAAAAAAAAAAACCCCCAAAAAACTCAACACAAGTGTTAGGTTACTTGGCAAGATGCTAGGATTATCTTTCTGCTACATTGGAAATCACTGGAAACTATTTTGTTATATTTTATAACATTATGTAAAAGATGAACAGTAAAAGGGCAATAAAGAAATCTTACGGTTGTAATCTGTGACGTGAAAGTGGTTAATAGTGTCTCCTCCACTCCCTCATTGGTAAGCTCTGTAACAACTTTGAGAGGAGGGCTATCAATGGTATCTTCTAACACTGGGGTAACTTCCTTTATTGGTGGCTTCTCAAGATCTTCAATCGGAGCTGAGGTTTCCAAAGACTTAATTGGTGTCGGCTCTCGTTTCTTGAGTGGGGTGCTTTCTCGAGATGATTTCTTTAGAGGGGTGCTTTCTCGAGAATCAACCTCTTTCTCTGCTTTCTTTCGAAGGGCCCGTGTGCGAGACTGGGATCTGGAACGTGATCGAGATGACCGCCGACTCTTCTACAAGATAAATCATTTAAAGAACATTAAAATCATAAACCAAAGCTGTTCCTATCATATTTCCACATTTATTAGCAAGAGAGAATAGATGATCAGATTTCAAGGGTAATACTAATGATAATATCAGCTAAAACATCCACTGTTTATTGACCAAATAACCAGTGATAATTTTGCTTGAAATTTATAAAATAGGGTTTCTCAAGTCCAGTAACTAATTGCTCTTTTCAGTATTGATTGAGGAGGGAATTCCTTTCCTACCTTTTTGTTTGAAGTAGAATGGAATGTCAACATATTGATTATGTCATTTTCTCAAGTTGCATGTGCTATGCATATGCTTGGTGAAAGTCCAAGTGATACAGTTTCTGCTATAGTTCTTTGTGATTCTGTAGCACCAGTCCACAAGGTCCAAAGGATAGTTTGCCCTAAAACCTACAGGCTTCACTTACATGAAGCCATTTTTAACCATTGGTCTGAGAAAGCAGTTGCATACATCTGACAGTTTAGATATTTCTGAACAAGTTTGGTGCCATGCAGGACATAAAGGTCTCAATCTGATGAAGCTATTTAAAAACCTGACTAGAGTTTTCCAGTTAATGTTTTGGTTTTGTAGTAACTGCTGGTGTTGGGCAAAATTACCACTTAGTGCAGCCTATTCTATGTTCAATTTCTGTACTAAATTACAATACAGCGATAGGTATAATTGTATTGCCCACAATAATAAAGATTCAGATACAAGAAAACTGAAGCAGAAAAACCTTAAAATTAGTAATATCTGTTGGTTGCAATCTGTCTCCCCTCCCCAAATTTATAGATAAATCCTATACACATTTGTTTTTTCTTGCTCTGAAGTTTATGTCCACATAACTGTATCTCATTTACATGTGAACACTATTCCTGTTTCGTGAACTTTATTACGATCTTAAACTTGCTTAGCTGTGGAATTGCAAAATATATATATCTATCACAGCATGGTGCAAGGTTAGCAAGCTTGTCACTGCTCGATCAATTATGACCAAGTAGTCACCCATCTAAGTACTAACCAAGGTCGACTGTTTAATCTTGATGATCATATAGGGACTGGTGTTTCAATGTGATGTGGCCATAAGCAGGTTGATTTTGAATTCAGAGTTTTCTTCTTGACTGGTTGCCACCTCAAGGTAAGAGAGCCCAATCTGCCTTGTTATTTAATCCATAGCTGAAGGAAGATGAATTAGTGCCTTTTCTATGGAATTTAGTATCAGATGAACGAAACAGAATCGAGCAGGAATTGAACTTGGCATGCTCAATCCAGTTTCCATGCCGATATCTATTACTATCTGTATCACCAACCAGTTAATACTGGTCCTAAAATGGACTGTGCCTCTTAATTTATTAGTTTAAAAAAGCTTTTAAACAATTTGTATCTGAATTTCTGGGATGTGGAGTTATTTACATTTGGACTAGTCTCCTCATCTTTGTTGTTATCACAATGTTTCAGCCACTGGGCTCTCCAGACATCTTCAGTACTTTTTTTGTACTATTTTTGTCTGAATTTGTGGAATGAAGAGGTATTTACATTTGGACTGATATCTTTTGTTGTTAGTATTACAATGTTTCAGCTGTTGTGTCCTCTAGTCTTCTTCAGTACTAGTACTATTTCTGCCTGAATTTCTGGGATGAAGAAATATTTCCATTCAGGTTTATGTCCTCTTTTTTTCTTTTTTTTTTTTTTTTAATCAATGTTTCGGCTGTTGTGCTCTCCAGCCTTCTTAAGGTGTTTGTTGACCAGAGTAACCTTCAAGGAATTTCAAAGTGAACTCTTTACTTAATCTACAAGGATAAAATATTCTTGTACCACTATCAGATATTTTTTGTTTTCATTTAGTACTGCTCAGTTATAGCTTGTCACTTAAAATTAAGTCACCAAATTCATGAATCAATGATAGGTTATTGTCCCATAGGACAATCCAGTCTAATACTAGAGGCCTTAACTCTTTCCCTGGCATAGACGTGTATATACATTTTTACAGAAAGTGTCTTTTTCAGACATGTATGAATAAACACATCCAAAACTTGAACATTCAAAGATCAGCTACAGAGGTGTTTATACATCAATCTCGATTATTTTTATGCCCTGAGCTTGAAATGAGTGCAATTGTCATCTCATATGTCTGGTAGAGATGTTAGCCACCACTCGGGTACTTCAAGTTGTCCCAGTTTCTTAGTTGCTATATTAAAAACAAATAAAAAAAAATCTGCCTGAAAATGAAACATTTTTTTCCAAAATTTTCCAAAGGGGTTAAAGTTAACATTCTTCTTTCTTGTCTGTTGGTGTCATGCTTAACTGCATTCATGGTGATGCAGCTGAAGCCTTGCTGCTATTTCTCTTTATTTAATAATGTCACCCATATGATTTTTTATTTCTATGCTAGGTCTATTGAGCAGATCCTCATGGACTAGCATATGCACCGATTGCTTCAGATGTTCGATTCACCAGTGTTCTTTTCTTTAGTATTCACAGCAGATGCATGATAATAATGCAATTTTGCTAGCCAAGTTGACTAAACAACAGAAGAACAGAAATGTTTTTATCAACAAAATTTACACACAAGTTTCAAGTTTTACAGCAATAAAGTGGAAAGTTTTGATGCTTACTCTAGATGCCTTATTTTGGATATATTCTTGTAGAATGGAACCAGCATTTAGTAGATTTGATGCAGGTTCCCAGGAATCTTCCTCGGCACCAAAATTCTTCCATCTTATAAGGTATTCAATTTGACCACGCTTCTTCCGGTCCTTCAGAACCTCACCAACCTGGAAAATAAAAGTAACATTGGAGATTTTATGTCATGAAATGACAAGCAAGGTTCATATTTTCTGGTGGGCAATACATTTTTGCCAGAGCCCCACCCAATCTATATATTTGTGAATATCAGTCTAATAATGGGTGAGCGGGAGTTAAGTACTCTGTGTTTGAGAGAAAGTGTCAGATTTGTTTTTATAGCCAGGGATTGACTCCTCCCTAATCTTTTGAATATGACCCAGTAGTACAGATTGAACTCTGTGCATTACGGAGATGATCTCAAAGACCAAGTTATTGCCAATCTTTTGAACAGGAGTACAGGCTTATCCCTTGTTTCTTGTTTAGAAGGAACCAGAAACTCAATCCTAAAGTTTTCTCATTCTCTTTCACTCACAGTAGCCCCTTGCACCGTAGTGGCATTATGGATTTTAAAAAAATAAATAAAAAGGAGCACTTAGATTATTAACAAGCTCATCTGTTAGACTACTAGTGAATAAAAAATTCAATCTGCATGGATACCAAAGTAAGCTCAGCTTCTTGCCTATAATTGACCAATGTTTGCTGATATTTTCCCTGTTTAAAAAAAAAAAAAAAAAAAAAACAACATACAGATGAGCTCCTTGTTAGATTTGTATATCTAAAGAAGGCTGTTGAATGGATCAACTAGAACATCATGGTAACAAAAAATTCTCAGAATGATAAGCTATTAAACTGAGTAAATTCCTATAAGTTATGTAAAGAAAACATCTACAAGGTATAGTAATTTTTCCTCTTAGTAATTTTTCCTCTTTATCCCAAGTATTATTTAGACTAATATCTTCATCATTTTAATTACAGTCATTGTACTATATAAACCGAGTTCTTCAGATTTACAGTGGGCAAAAAAAAAAAAAAAAAAAAAAAAAAAAAAGAAAAAAAGTTACACATTATATATAAAGGATAAATAAAACATTAAAGCCTTTCATATGAGCATGAAACCGGTTTCTGAAACATTCCCACTTATCTGTTGCTTAATATTATTGTGGTGCAAGTAACAGCTATTTCTAGCTAAAACCTGAGCAGACAAGATAGTTATTGGAGAGTGGTTTGCCAAAATTCTCATTCACCTACAATGAGATCTCAAGCAATTGAATAGTGCACAGAAAGAAATGGATTCATGCCTATACTCAGCAGCTTTCATACAAGGACAATCTCTTAGCCAAAACTCAGATTTAAAAAATTTTTTTCCTACTCGTTCAGGACAGATATATAATACATTTTCTCAGTGCACGTGAGGGAGAAAGTTGGGTGAGGGGAGGGGGAACTAGAGAGAGAGAAAAATAAATTATCTTTACTTTTTGTTCCCATATGACATTGTAAATTCATTATTTTTAAATTTTAGTTTGTTGTGCACAAACAACTGAAATTCCTTGGAAACTACAATGACCCAAATGACTCAAACCCATTCAGAGTATATTTATTTAACAATCCAAGCGAGGAAAAACATTTTCACAGGACAAAATTCAACTGTCAAGAAAGTGTTCTGTCATTGTACAGGATAGTTCGAAAGTTCTGTCACTTTTACATAATATAAGTTTTTTTATTTCAACGCTATGTGGGATATTATTAAAGAGTTTCACATGAACAATACCAGAATACCCATCAGTTGAAGGATGCTGTTCAGAAAGTTTGCAACAATCAACAAAGCACAGCTTCATAAAATATCGCACAAGACATGGCACCGCATCATTTTGTGCAAAGAAAATGAAGCAGACTTTCTCGATATGTGACAGTGTCATTGAAAGTGAATAAACTGAACCAAGTACATACTTGTTTTTCTATTGTTCTCATTAACTTTTGGTAGGGGGTGTGATGAAACTGTCAGACCCACCATGTAGTCTATTATAAACCACACAAAGTACATGTTGCATCTTGCTTTAAACAAACATCTCAAAATTACATAGAAATTTTTAGAGAGAGCAACAAAATTAACAAAGATGGCTACTAAAAAAGTAATTTTTTCTCATGAGCATCTTTTTGGAGTTTTGTACCATACGGATTCAAACTTTATTTTAGCCCCTCCCTACCTTTAACTAATGTTCACTCTACACAAAGGTCCAAGATCACTCAAGGTAGAGGGCTACAGAAGGAGGTTGTATGATCAGTAAGAGGCACAGTTTATGAGGATATGTAGGAATGATAACAGTTAACCCTAGACTTGAAGAGGTTAAGTTTGTAGGTGTTGCAAAAGCATCCTCTTGGGAATTGGTTTATGGAAAGAAGCTGTTTGAATCGAAATTCCTTCTTACTAATGGAATACAAAGGGAATGAGGGTGGTTCACGTCGGTTTACATGGCATGGTGGGTCTTAGCTATGAGAGTAAAAGTTGGTGGAAATACAAAACATTTTTCCATAGCAATAGCACTAGGGCAGCAACAAGCTTGCAATATTTTGTCTGTGTGGAAAGTGGTTGTAAGGTGGAAAATAATTCACCATCCACAAGGCCATGTGGACCGAGCAGCTCTAGCCCAGGTGTTTTTGATCTGATTAGACTCTTGTAAAGGTAGAACACAAGAGGTGGTGTTGGGTACTTATTGAGCTGTACATGGTACCAACCATTTTTCTAGCATCTTTAGTGATGAATTGTATGTACAATGTTCTTGGGTGAGCTTAAGTTCCAATAGGCTTTCAAGGTTGGAAGCTCCCTTGAGAGGACAACCACTCAATATGATATTGTCATCACCAAATGGACCTGCACTATTATTAGTTTGGTTTTTGAGGTATTGAATGTGACCAGCCAGTTCTTCTCCCAGAGCTGTTAGAGGTGGGTCACAGGAGAAATCAGCTGCTAGGCTCTGGTCATATAGATTTTTGGTGATCCACCCAAATACAGAGTGAGGTAGAAAGGACGGACTTTTTTGAAATTGCTATTACTCAGAAATACGTCAGTCCTCTCTGCCTCACTCTGTACCAATATATAATCTGTATAGATATTCAAAGATCAGAGTATTTGCTTTTGGGCAGATCATGTCCTACTCTATCAGCAATGCTTGCATTTGTTCCAGATCACTGAATTCTTTTCCAGATTTTCAGTGCATTTCTATCATAAAAATGATATCACAAATTGCATAAACAGTGACTTACTGTATAATTCAATGTCATTTACAATTAATTTTGCTAAAAGACTGTATTTTTCAGTGTACAAGACCTTTTTTACCTTAAAATCTGCTTGCATCATATACAAAGTTTTTAGTAAACATATGTGCATGTGTGCTATATGCACAAGTCATATGTAACTGGATGTTGAGGTCAACACCCACTGGCAGAAGTTTCTTTCATGTTTAGATACAATCAATTGGATTTAAGCATGAAACAGACTGTCGCCACTGGCTGTTGGTCTCAATGCTTACTTCTATATTTACATACACTGACCCCAATATCAAGCACTTTAATCCATACAGCACCATAAAATTACTATACATACTCACATATCATGTGACTTTTTGAAGATCTCATTTTGAAGCTAATTTTAAGGAGGGGGTTGCATCATACACAAGATATAAAATTAGCATATGTACTGCTGGCCCTGGCTATGCCATTGACCAAGATATATATCCATTTACTGTAGTCAAATTAGCTTCTAAATTAGGTCTTCAAAATTCACATGATATGTGAATATATACAGTATATTTTTATCATTTTTTATATTTAAATAGGAATGGTTCAGATCAACTGAATGTCTTACTTGTAATAATAGTATGGATTTCAAATGTGAACTAAACATTACCAACCAGAGTAGTTAATGTTGGTAATCGCATAGTTGATATTTCAATTTTTGTCAGATACTTGTCAAAACGTATTTAAAATAGGATGTGTCTTATACACCAGTGCATCTTATATTTAAAAAAGAAGAAAAGAAAATACAGTAGTTTCACTCGTCAAAATATTAAGAAGAATTAAGATGACAGAGAGTAAGAAAGAACATTTGGTTAGATGGAAGTTAAAGGGTGAAAATATGAAATAATTAAATTCTTTTAGTAACTAAACTAATAACCAAGGTTATACTGTTACTGAAGTCTGTGCCTCGGTCACTAAGTAGAATTGGGGTGTATTTAGAAATATGTTGGAATTTGACAAGCCCAATGAACTTTTAGGGTCAGCAAGAAAAAGATTAATTACTGTTGTATAAAGCAAGTGTTACTATTCTCTGAATTATTTGGGGCGGTATCCTCATAGTTGTCATTTCAAATCGATAGATTACAATGTTTATTCTCTAAACTTTCTAAAATTTAATTCACGTTAAGTGTGGTGTATGTATAGACACATTTTATCTGTATGGATGGCCATTCTTATCCAAGTATACCTATCTGCCAGCTAATCCCTGTTGTAGACATTTGTTTCTTTAATATCCACAGGCTCAACCAGTGGGTTGTACTGCAACTATGCTGAATGGACCTCAGTTTCAATTTCTGGGAGAGAGCACATAATCTGGTGAGATCAATATTCAAACAACCACTATGTTCACATCCTCAGGTACGACAACTAATGACAGTGCTACCAGAACCATGATGGCTTACAAACTTTTCTGTCTACTCAATTTCCCTTACAAGACTTAGGCCAAGTTGTGGTATGCTTATCAGGCACTTGACAATGATACCACTGGCTGGGATAATCTCCCAAGGAAGATATGATCAAGAACTCACCCCTCTGACAAATTGACAAAGGTGAGATTTGAACCAGAATCTTATGGCCAGAACACTAACATTCTAATTACTTGACCAAGCACCTACACATTTTATATTCATAATAAAAACAAAAAACAAAAAAACAAACAGGGAAGGCTGAATACATCAGTACAAATGTTGATAAAAACAACAAAGATGAAGATACTACTTTAAAGAAGACTGACATCCAGTCATATATCAAAAGATGAAAAGGTTTTTCAATCAGAAAAATGATCAATATTGTTTTCTCATGAGAAAAGCTACATTTTTATTGAACATGCTACTGACTGGCTTCCAAGTGTCAATGACAGCAATAGATAAAGCAGCAATTTCATTATTGTCAGTACGAGAAAACTCATGTACGCACTCCTCCACTCTTTCCCCTATGATTATAACGTGCCAGTGATAAGAACATTAAAATGTCCAAGGAATATAATGACTGGAATTCAAAATGACTTCACCAAACCTATGGATGTGCAGGTGGTGTAATGATTCACAACATGGAAAGAGAAATTCGCAAATCAAGTTCAAATTCCAGTCAAACTTTTTTTTTTTCTTTTTAAAATATTTATTATAACAGTAAAGTTTACTCTGTACAAGCCCCGGGGGCCACTTGAGGCACCGGATAAGGGGTAGTTATGTTCATTTTTGCACAAATGTCTTTGAGAAAGGCATGAATCAATGTCTTTGCCTCCTAAGCTTTAGGTTAAATATTAGAGCAGACTGGTTTTTCTAACCATTGTCGGCAACCAGTCTACAAGAAAAAACTGAATTTAAAACCATATGTAGCCCTGGCAAAGCATATTATGCATCCAATGAAAAGATTGTAGAGTTCACAATGACACTTTGGTCACAAGATCTTATTAGTTCGAACAAAACAATACTTATGTGGAGGATTTTAATACAGGACCAACACAGATGTCAATATATCAGAAGATCATACATCAAACAACAAAAGTACAATAGACACTACAGCCATAATCACTTTTCCAAATTTTTTAATTTGTATCATTATAAATATTTTCTTAACAATTGTCATGAGCTCTCCCTTAGTACTTTGACTGCATAAATTTAATTGTACTACTAGATTGTCAACCAAGTCTCAACCTTTTACTGTATGAATCAAGAGATGTAAGCATAAATTCTAACCTATTAGTTTCTTTTCTCACACTTCTCACTTGTGGAATGCTCCTAATGTTTTGCTTTAGTCCCATAAAAATTTAAATGCAACATCAATCACCATTTTCTGTTTTCTTGAATCTTGTTTTTTTATTGTCTATTTCTTTTCACCCAAGTCTTCTCATTCTTTTTCACTCCCAGTAACTCCTTGCATCTTAGTGGCATTATTGCCTTGCTTGGAGTAAAGTGATAAAAAATGTCTATAGTTGAAGCACTCCAGATCATGAATATTGAAAAACAAAATTTTATAAAATGTTAAAAGGGGATCTAATTTTCTATTTAAATTCAGTGTGGCCCTTTACAAAAGTGGAAAGCTCATGACGTGATTTCTTAAAATTATTTTTTTTTTTTAAATTTGTAATCTCGAGAGTTTAATCAATAGTGATGTATAAAAAAAGAACTCCACATTAGAAAATTAATTTTTTTTGCATATATTAAATTAAAAAAATAGAGACAAAAAAAAAAATAATAATAATAAAGTGAGTGGTATATTGTTTTGGTTTTTATAGGAAAATGAATTTATATAGTAAACTGGACTCCTCCATCAATTTTTTCAATATTTATTTGAAGATCAGAATGTATAATGTGGTGGTGGGTGGGTGGGGGGGGAATGATATGGTTATTTCAGGTTACGGTGCCACTAAGTAGTTATTTAATAAATATGCCGCCATAATAGTAATTTAGAAATATACCTAGACACATGCAGAGCAGGACATTTTGGAGCAATACTTAAATTGATCTCACAGAGGAGGGGAAAAAAAAAACTTTTGGTTTCTATATATCGAAGAATTTCATCAAGAAAATATTTTCAATTATTTAAAGTAATAAAACAATATTTTAAGCCATTTTCAAATTGAAAATACATGTTTTATACAAGCTAAGGAATATCCTAGCTTATAATTTCAAAAGCAAAAATAAGAAAGGGAGAGAGAAGGGAAAAGAAAAACCTTTATTTTATTTCAGGCAAAAGACTGAAGCTAAATCACCGTTTTGACTTTCCGTATTAAATATATTAGGTTGGTGCAAAAATAATGACGTAATATATTGTTTTTTGACGTTAAAAAATACATCAAAAAACAACATTATTATATTATTATAACACAAACATCTTTCCACACATTGTCTTGCATCAATGTTTTCATGTATAGTCTCATAATTAAATCTTGTTAATTTGTATATTAGAGTTTGTTGTTTGCTACTGTTGGTTGTTTCTCCTCATTCATGTATTTGACCCTGTAGAGAAACTTTCCACCATTTACCCTGAAGATAG
>OZ010592.1:39449667-39557167 GCA_963932145.1 Acanthosepion lycidas | reverse complement strand
AAAAATTGCGTTTGCCACAGTATTATTTGGTGAAGGGATTCGAATTCATACGGTGGAAGAGAGAGAGAGAGAGAGAGAAAAAAAAAAAAAAAAAATCTCCACAACATTATTTGATGACGAAATTCGTACTCATATGGAGAAAAAGAAAAAACTTGCTCATCACAATTTCGGCGACAAAGTCTCAGATCCACACTAAAAAAAAAAAAAAAATTTGGCAAAGTTTTTTGAAAGACATCAACTTAGTGATGAAAAAATCTGTCGTATTCTCAACTGAGAAAAGAAATTTTTTTTTCTCTCGATAAGACAGTTTGCTCAAATAGGTCACAAATTGCAAATTCGTTAGGACCCCCATCTACAATATTTAAGCATTGTGTAAACTTTTGTGAAGATGAAGGAATGCAAAAATATATTCCAGGAATTTTTTAAGTTCTAGACGGAAGAACAGATGATAATATTAGAGCAACAGAAGACATTCTAGATGCAACTACAGGAGGAAACTTTTAATAGACAAATGCAGTTTCAACGAGAAATGGGACAAATGCATAAGGAGTTTCAAAACAAAATTCTGGAAATAACTGAGAAGAGGAAAGAGAAAAATCTACGAAATGATTCTTTCCCAGAGAATACAATATGGAATTCAATTGAAATATTCATGTACAGTCCAGATGAAGAGATAACTTTTGAGGAGTATTATAAAAAAATATATGGAGGTGTATAACGAGGACTGTCACTTGTGGTCTGAAGGAAAGAAGGTTAGGCTTCTTTTAAGCAAGTTAGGAACTGCTGAGCATAAATTGGTAAACTACATTTTACCGAAAAAAAAATTAGCAAGTTGACATTTACTGAGGCGGTAAATATATTAAGTGAATTATTTAGTAAAAAGACATCTTTGTTTCACAAGAGGTGAAAATGTTTGAATCTGATGAAAGATGATGAACAAGACTATATAACGTATGCAGCCAATGTAAATAAGCATTGTGAAGAATTCAAGCTAGCAGAGTTAAGCGCTGACAATTTTAAGTGCTTAGTGTTTGTTCAAGGGCTGATATCAGAAAGAGACGCAGAGTTGAGAAAATCAGTGCCGTCAAAATTAGAAAACGAACCAAGAATTTCGATAAAGAAGTTGGCAGAAGACTGGACAAGATATATTAGTGTAAAAAAGGATTCAAAAAAGATAGAACAGTCTGGCGTTTCTCATGTAAGGAAAATACGCTACAAAAAAAAAGTCTACCAAAAAGAATTCTAAAATTGCGGATTATCAAACAGAAAGTGAAATACCAGAGAAAAATAAACAAAAACTCCCAAAGCCATGTTTTGCTTGTGGTGAACTACACTGGTACAAATATTGAAATTTTAGGAATAAAAAATGTTTCAACTGTAAGAGAGTTGGTCATAAAAGCTCACACTGCAGGTCAAAAAATAAAGACAATAAAATAAGAAAATTAAAGTCCGACGAGGTGAACGATGAAATAACCAAAAAATTTGTTACTGTCGAAATAAAGATAAAAAAAAATAAAAATGCAACTCGACACTGGTTCCGACCTATCTATAATAAATTTGCATATGTGGAAGAAGTTGGGGAAACCAACTTTAATGAAGACAAATAAAATTGTGAGGTCAGTGACGGGAGAAAAAATACAATTTATTGGAGAATTTGTTACAAACGTCATGTTAAATAAAAAAACACGAAAAGCAAAACTATTTGTCATAGAAAATACCACAAACTTACTTGGTACAAATTGGCTAACAGAATTTCAATTATGGGATCTACCGATAAATTCTTTCTGTTACAAGGTAGAAAATTTAAATTACCAAGCCCAGAAATTAGTAAAGAAACTTAAGGAAACATTTCCTACTGTTTTTTTCTCCAGGTTTGGGAACATGTACCAAGATGGAGGCAAAATTACAGCCAAAAGAAAATGCTCAGGCGGTATTCAAAAAGAAAAGGAATGTGCTGTTTGCTTCAATTGAACAGATAGATAAAGAATTGAACAGATTAGAAAAAACTGATGTATTTAAAAAAGTTGAATGGGTAACACTGACGATATACGTGAAAAATAAGCTTCAGAAAGTAAAAATGAAGCCGACACCGAGAAAAACTGGGGAGCGAGTTACCCGCAGCCAAGGACATGCAGTATTATTAAATGATTTAAGTCAACTGAAGTCACCACAGAAAACGTTAAGAAGCACAAGATCAACAGAAGTAATGCTAGAGGCTGAACAAATAGAACCACAAGAAGAACCTACAGAAACTGTGACCCCATCCTTAAGAAGCTCAAAGCGGAAGGTTGTTTCTGGCAACATTATGGAGGTACCAAAAAATAGAAAAGCGAATTTTAATTCTTACAAGCTTTCCTTCTTGGTACCTTGACTGCATAAATTTTAATGTACCATTAGATTGGCAACTAGCTCTCATCATTTTAGTCTTGAAATAGGTAGATCTAAGTTCTACTCTAAGTTTCTTTTCTGTCACCGATGATCTTCAAAAATTTAAAAGCAATGTCAATTACCATTTTTGGTTTTTGATGAATCATGTTATTTTGCTGCCCCTTCTCCTCACAAATATTTTATTTTCATTTGTATTCAGTAATACAGTGTATCTTAGGGGGTGATGTGTATATATATATATATATATATATATATATATATATTGGAGGCATGGTGGAGTAATGGATAGCGGCTTGGATTGAGGAATCGCAGAGCCGAGTTCGATTTCCAGTTGAATCCATTACATTCATTTACATGCTAATACACTTGGGAAAGGTATGAATCCTCTTCTCCCTCCAGCTATGGGTAAAATAGCAGGACAGACTGGATTCTATAGCCTTGGATGGCAACTGGTCTAAGAGAAGGACAACTCTGAATTCAAAACCTGCGGAGGGTCGTTTGGGAACCTTGTGGCACTTAGTGCACCAGGTCTCTGTATTTGTCCCTTCAAAAAGTGTGGATGGTCCTGCATGAAGCCTTCACCACTATAATCAAATCTCATGTGTCGTCAGGCTGTCAGTTTCCTGGAAACCGATCTGCTTGACCCTCATACATCGAAATCGACAGGAGAGTCGACTATATATATAACGGAGATGTCTGCTCAAAGACATGAACCAAATAAATGTGTTTAGAGCACTGGTTTCCAAACGGTATTGCATGCTTTATAGATACAGTGGCATGATTGAAAGAGATTTAGAAACAGTCTTAAAAAATTCATATGCCAAAAGTAAGTGATTTCAAAAGTTAAAATATTATAGATTACTTGTAATTGCATGCACGAGTGCCAGTATAAATAGTTATAAATAATTATTGACTGATTTTATCACTGTGATATTTTTGCATTATTACTCGGGTTCACAAACTAGAGGAGAGAGTTATCAATAGTAATGTTTTGACTTTAAATCCAGAGTTTAATCCCTTTAAACCTTTTTATTTTTTAATCTACTTTTTATCAGATAAAATTTTGTGAGGTGCAAATTCTCATTCCAAAAATGCTGACCAGAGAAAAAAAAAAAAAAAAAAAAAGCTTGGGAACCACTGGTTTAGAGTAATATTACATGGTGAGTGTGTAATATATAAGAGTATGCGCAAAGCAATTTTCACAGAATACTAAATGAGACTAAATCAAGTACTGATCCAGGCATAAATAACTCAGACTAACATAATACTTTTTGTAATGACTAAGATAAAAATATAAAAGAAAAACAAACTGTTATTCAAAATCAAGACCATCAAACGAGTTTTTTTCGTTACACTGGGAATATGGAATTCCTTGTCACAACTGGTATTTTCAAAAGAAAAAGCGTAATCATGTGAGTTATATAATTACAGGTATTAACAGCTCATAAAAAACAAAAAGGTCACATTTAATAGATAGGAGCAAGATGCACTATCATCATTTTTCCACCTAGTTCATATCTGAGGTAAACTTACAAACAGAATATTAAAAACACAACAAATTACGTATTTTGATTAACCACATTACTTAGAATGATTATTTTGCTACTTATGTCAATATTGAAACAGTATTAGCAATAACATAACTGTTGGTTATAAAAATGTCCTGTTGCTTATTTAAGGTTAATTTTTTTTTTAAAATAATTCACTGACTATTGTTTGCGTCATGTGGAAATAATTGAAAGTAAAATGATGCACTAAAATAAGTAACCAATTAATTGTTTTAAGTTCTCTGAATATTAGTGCTGAAATTAAAAAGATTTCTTAAATTTTTCAAGGAAGATTGCCAGGGAGGAATCTAACTCCCACACATTTGATATTTTTGTGCACAAAAAAAAAAAACAAAAAAAAAAAAAAAAAAAAAAAACAAGAAACCAAGCTGCAATGTGTTCAATATGAACAAGTACATAGTATCCAAAAGGTCTTAAAGGAGTTGGAAAATTTAAGAATATCTGTTGATTTTTTTTTCTAAATGTAATTTGCTATAAATGGTGATCTTCCCATCCTTACTTTATAAAAAAAAAGGAGAAAAAATTATTTTACAACACCTTTTACATAGGAAATTCTTTGAAAAATAATGTTACATTTTGGGCGATAAAACCTTATCAATGTGTAACAAAATATTAATTTGTCAAGAATATAAGCATTCATTATTACTATTAGCAATAACAAAAAGCCCACAATAAAAGTAATTCTTTTATTCCTGGGGTGAAAAAAAACAAAAAAAAAAAAAAACAACAACAAACACACACAAAACAAACAACATTAAGTGGTTAGTACTTTTGTGGAGCTGGTCTATCCAAAACAGTTTTATATTACTATTTGCATAAGTATGACCAAATTTAATTGTTATGGCTAAGGCTGACTAATGCAGGACAGACTGGGTCCTATAGCTCTGGGTGTCAACCAGTCTAAGGAAATTCTGAATTCAAATCACCTGCCTCTATAAGCAAAGGCTAGAAGAAGTTAACTTCACAAACAAATCCATCTGAAAGAAAGAACCGAGTTACCTCGACATTCTCAGTGCAAAAGGAACTGGCAAGCATTGTTCTGCCTTGAATGTCACCATGAACCACACTTGCAAGATGCAGGGGAGTGGTGACCACAGCAGCTCAAAATGCACTGATTAAAATGATGAAAGGCTAACTATGAGACAACACATCGTTAAAATATCCCATGGCAAATTATTACTATATAAAAAAAAAAAAAAAAAAAAAAAAAATTTTTTAAAACCTGAGTTATAAATGATTGTTTTTATTTCACAAGAAAATTTATGATTATCAACAACTTTAATATGTACTAAAAAACAAGAATTATTTTAACAGCATAGGCTTTGTGCCAAATTACCACAAAATAAACCAATCTGAAATAAATAACTAAATTCCTAAATAAAGCATGCTAGCCGACTTGGTTTAACTTGGGTTATTCTATGAGTATAATGTAACGTAGTACTAACTGCCTCATGGTTGAGTTATTGACAACTAAATCAGTTCCCTAAGCAGGCTTTTCTCCTGTGAAGAGTGGTTAGACAGTAAGTAGAATTAAAATGAAGACCTTTCAGAAGGGCAGTGAACCTTCTTGTAGAGCACAGGTTTTCCGATGTTTGATTGTAAAATATCATGATACATTTTATACAAGTCCTGAAAAAATTACTAAAATTGGGTTGTTTTTTTGGTGGATTTTCAAAAAAAATACTGGTGATTCAACTATAATGAAATATCTGCTGAAAGTTTAAAATTTAAAATTTTAAAAAAATTCAAACTTTCGGTGTTATCTTAAATTTTAATTCGGGGTAGGGGTAGAGGCAGGTGTTAAAAACAGCCAAAAAATATTTGGCATCTAATATACACTTATCACTGAACCAGGGAAAAATTGTATTTAAAGGTCACAGTCAAAACGCTTTGGGAACCATTGTTGTAGAGTGAATGGTCATCTAACAATGCGGTTGACTGGACTCCATAGCTTTGTATACAGTCAGTGCAGTGATGACATGGCATTGCTGGGTGAAGGGCTTCCTAGATCAAAGTCAGCAGCCACATGCCAATGACAAAGGCAAGGCTTCAAGTTGGAGGACATTGACTGTAGTTTGACCTGGAGGGAGATGAGCCTGACAAAGTCTTCTATGCCATGACATACAATGCTTGAATTCCTCTCTGATACATGAAGGAAATTGATTAGTTGCTCAACATCCACACTTGGTCATATAGGGCTGATGAGAGTGTGACTACTTGGTGGCTGAAGTCGTTACATAACCACCTCTCCACTGGTGTCAGTGATTGGTGTTCAAAGCCCAGACAGAATTCATAAATTTGAAGGTTGAGGCCCTTCCCACGACTGGAAGCTATACTACCTTCATATAACTTTTCAGCTTTTGCTAGATACTCTCCATTGGTGCCAGGAGTTCAAATTCTGATTTTCAAAGCAGGCAAACCCTCAAGTAGAGGGATTGGTGCAACACAATCTTCTCGCCATCGTTTCTTCACATTTAGACTTCTGTCGCACTAAGCTAACTTCATAAATAACGTTTAAAAAGAAAAATAGGTCATCTTGCCAATCCCAAGAAAATGTTGAAGAGAAGAGAATTTTATAACACACCTTATCTATATGGGTCATTTAAGCATTATTTACTTTGTTCAGTTTTATCCAGTACAAGAGGATCATACTCACTACATGAACTAGTGATACTTAGCTGAACAATTTCAGAATAGTCTATTCACCACACACACACATATATACACACACAATTTATATATGGCTTTGAAAATGCATCCTTTTAAAGGGGACCTTTTTGCCCAGCATTTCAGAAAGATTCATAGGAACAATAATCAAAACTGAAAAGGTAAACAGGGAGTCGGGGATAAATAAGGAGCCACAATTAAAATAAATTTATTACTAAAAACAACAAATTGGTACAAATAAGTTACAAGTGTATATAAAAAAAAAAAAAAAAAAATTACTCATGACCCACCCATAAGACAACAAAGAAAGAATCTTTCTGAAGAAGGGTTAGACAAGAAAGGATCCTTTAAAAGAAATAGAATACTGTTTTATGGTATGTTATATTTATGGGTTAAAGTGCTCAATATCAGGGATAGAGCGTATGCAAATATAAAAGTCGGCATTGAAGTGAACACCCAGAGGCAACAGTCTATCTTGTGATAATTACAATTCCCATGGCCCCACAATTGCATTTAGAACAGACTATTGCCTCTGGGTGTCGACTTCAATGCCCACACAAACAATTTTAAATATCACGTCTCTTCAGAGTATATACAATCATAGCTTTCCAGATTCCTTTTTATTATCTGTGAACTACCAGACTACTTTTTTGGTGGGGAGGGGGTAAGAATAATAAAAAAAAATAAAAAAAATAGTGGAGTGATTTCCCCCACTGAATTCTCCATGGTTTGGAATTCAGGGTCAGCCTTCTAGACTAGCTGCTTCCCAAAGCTAGGGAGCCCAGTTTACCCTGCTATTTAACCCATAACTGAGCATATATTATTTAAATTAAATATAACTTTGATATTATCCTTTAGGAATTTTGTAGACTTCAGAAAAATTTAATGCCTCATGTCAGAACAGCTTTATGTTTTATATTAATAGCTCCTGCTGACTGACATTTCACATGTTAATCCTTGTTAGATTTAATGTTAAAATCATTTTTTTTTGTTTGTTCTTTTTTTATGAAACTATAAGTACTCGGTCCAGAGATTGGTTGTTAATATTTGAGTCTGGCCCTTTGGAGAGAGGAAAGATCTTACCAGGGGAAGCAGTCAGTATATTCTAGGCTCTGCAGACAGGGCAAGAATGAATGTAGGTATATAAGTGTAGCCAGATAGGGGGGGAAAAAAACAAAAAAAACAAAAAAACATACAGTTAAGTATATAATTATTTACACTGTATTTCTATTGTAAATGTTTTATATATTGTACATATAATGACACTTACTATATTTGTATTCTTTTCTAAATGCTAACCCAAGTACAACATTTTTGGAAAAAAAAACAAAAAAAAAAACAAACTCATTAAATCAATATTTTTATTAGGTTGGTGCAAAAATAATGTCGTTTTCTCACATATATGTGAGAAAACGACATTATTTTTGCACCAACCTTATAAGTGCAAATGTAAATATTTATGAACTTCAAGTGACCACTTTATTGCACCAAAACCAACAGCAATTAGTGTTGACACCCATTATCTGTGCTGTGGATATGGTGCATGTTCTTACAATGCATCAATCTTGGCAAGTATCTGTACTATGTAGCTGTTCAGAAATTGGTCATCTCTAGTAAAAATGTCCATTTTACCAACATAAAACAACGAGTTTCTCAAATAGCTCTAATTGGACAAAAGCAGTACTAGTGTCTGACATGACACCTGCTTACCACACTGTACCTTTGGCCCCAGAGATAGAGCATTAGTTTGGTAATGAGGCTGGGAGGATACAAAAAAAAAAAAAAAAAAAAATCATTTCATTCAGGCTAAAACCAACTAATTTTTTAAAAATAAAAAGTTCTTATTTGCCACTTATAATGGAGTATACACATTTAAGTACTTGAAATGAAGTACTTAATTTAGATATTTATATTATCTCTAAATGGGGAAAAAAAAAAAAAAAAAAAAAAAGAAAAAAAAAAAAAAAAGACTATTTTCCCGCCAATTTTTCATTATAAAAATTTGAATGAACAACAAATATTTATGTTGCGTTCTCTGCTTACCACAAACTAAATTGAAAATACAAGGGAAAATTTTTTTAAAATGATGGAATATTAAGGCATAGTACTAGGAAGGTAATTGTGAATGAAAATTTTTTGATAAATACTTTAAAAGCTTTTTTGATTGTGAATAGAATGTGTTAATATTTTCTTTATATAGAAAACTAATAGGGGTGGGCAAGCTTTTTTCAGTGCAAGGGCTATATTCAAAAATTCAATTTTATTGGGCTGCATAGTATATTAACCAAAAATATAATATTTAAAATAGACAAAAAGAAAAAGAAAAAAGAAAAAAAAAAAAAAGGTGTTTAAATAAAAAAATGCAACTAATTTTTATTAATATTTCTAAGTACTTTTAATTCACATAAAACATTTGAAAGACAAAGTAACTCTTTTTAAAGTACTTTAAAGAAATATTAATAAGTATTTTTAAGTTAAAGATTTACATGAAACACATTTTAAAGACAAAATAACCTTATTTTAAGAAAAAAAAAAAATTATTTTTATTAATATTATAAAGTAGAAAACATTTGAAAAACAAATCAACACTGTGTAAAGAAATAAAAATCAATTCTTACTAATATTTTTAAGTATAAACTTCAAATAAAACATATAATGTAACTAAATTTAAAGAAAAAAAAAATTAGATTTTAAAGTAGAAACTTCACATGAAACAGTTGTTTTAAAACAAAGTAATTCAGTTGAAAGAAAAAAAACTATCAGTTTTTAAGAAAAAAAAAAAATTAATATTTTAAAGTAGTAACTTAACATGAAACAGATTTATTTGAAAAGCAAAGAAACTCAGCAACAGAAGGATCTCAATGAGAATAATTTATCTGCTTGTAACAATTATTTGACATTGCTTGGTAACTTACTCTTTTAAATTTACGAACATTTGGCGGGCTGCATGAATTCTTTTGGCGAGCTGCATATTGCTCATCCCTGATGTAGAATTTTTAAAAACTTGAATATATTAAGTTATTTAATTTATTTCTTGACCATTTTAATGGAGTTTTTATTAAACTACTAGCTACAACAAATAAGAAAACAAAAAAAAAAAAAACGGTTCAGTTCCAGGACAATGGTTGAAGTTTGCCTGGAGCCTTGATCTAATCACAGCATGTGTCACCGTCTCAAACAGATTATGAACTGCTGAGTACTAATATGACAAAAGACAGTTAAAAACTGAAAAATGTTAGATCTACTACAAATCAAAACCAGTTTTGTCCTTCAGGGTATTTCAATGGCATTTTCCTGCAGTATGCTTGGAACTGTTTCTATCCCAGATGATACTGCCAATTAAGTAATGTAATAGGCAAAAAAAAAAAAAGGCTTTAAAATCATGGAAATAAAACGGAAAATTCATTTAAAAATCCAAAGTAGGTCAACAGCTGTTGCTATGGTAATTTTTACAGAAACCAGTGAAGCATTATAAAACTTTTACAACCTGGAATGAATGAATAGGACCAATGTTTAAAATGAAAAAATTCCTACATTAGATTAATAATAATTTATGAAATTATTAAAATTATTTAAGCATAAAATTCTCAGGATGTTAAGAAATTAAAGGCTACAGATAATATAAAGAAATAATGATAGCTCCTCACACAATAAATTCAGACAGATGACATGTTTCCAATTTAGATTGTTTCAAATTATTTTAAATAACAAATTATTAATTATTATTATTTTTTTATTTTATTTTTTTTTTTTGACTGGTATTTCTTTAATCTTGACGTCGGATGCTTTTTATTACAACTCTACAAGATTATGAGCAAGCAGCGTAGATCAAAAAGAAAGTAAGCCTCCAGTATGGCTTAGACATGGATCTTTTTCATGGGATTAAGTCCCAAAGGCAAAAGTAGCAGGTGCCATATACAGTGTAATCTGGATATAAGAGTTGTCGGGACCGGATAAGTCTCTTATATCCGGGTTTGGTCTATTATATATACACATTAACATGGGCTCTAATTTGGGACCAGAGAAAATCTCTTATATCCGGGTTACACTGTAACTATATTTCCCCACTTTTATAAATGCCACTACACAACCATCTTTATGAACTTACACTAGTAGTATTAGATATAACATTCAATTTATGAACTTACACTAGTAGTATTAGATATAACATTCAATTTATGAACTTACACTAGTAGTATTAGATATAACATTCAATTTATGAACTTACACTAGTAGTATTAGATATAACATTCAATTTATGAACTTACACTAGTAGTATTAGATATAACATTCAATTTATGAACTTACACTAGTAGTATTAGATATAACATTCAATTTATGAACTTACACTAGTAGTATTAGATATAACATTCAATTTATGAACTTACACTAGTAGTATTAGATATAACATTCAATTTATGAACTTACACTAGTAGTATTAGATATAACATTCAATTTATGAACTTACACTAGTAGTATTAGATATAACATTCAATTTATGAACTTACACTAGTAGTATTAGATATAACATTCAATTTATGAACTTACACTAGTAGTATTAGATATAACATTCAATTTATGAACTTACACTAGTAGTATTAGATATAACATTCAATTTATGAACTTACACTAGTAGTATTAGATATAACATTCAATTTATGAACTTACACTAGTAGTATTAGATATAACATTCAATTTATGAACTTACACTAGTAGTATTAGATATAACATTCAATTTATGAACTTACACTAGTAGTATTAGATATAACATTCAATTTATGAACTTACACTAGTAGTATTAGATATAACATTCAATTTATGAACTTACACTAGTAGTATTAGATATAACATTCAATTTATGAACTTACACTAGTAGTATTAGATATAACATTCAAATTTCTTAAACAAAGCATTTAGTTTTTCATTTTTTTACTAGCATTATTTCTTTCTTAATTCTTCTTGCTCTTTATTGCAACTACTGTCAGTAACCTGCACACTTAACAACCCCACCCCCTCTGAAAGTGGCCAAAGTAGTGCCCGAAAGCACTTGGGACAATAGACACTATGGACAATTTTTATATTCCTACCAAATGAAAAGAAATTTAAGAATATTAGAAAAACTAAATAAAAGTTTCAAATTTTCCATGTCGGTCACATTCAATGAAACTGGTTTGAAAGGGTTACTGTCCATATAGTTTGTTTGCTATGCACAATAAAACCATTTCACAGTCTTCAAATTTGACATACATACTTATTGGACCCAAAAGAAGATTTTTCTTCAATGAAAGCAGTGTCTACTGTTCTATGTTCTGTTCTATGGATTTATCTTTAACAGTTACAATTAACATTTGTAACCATTCAGTATAAGACTACAATTTCTCATAGTCTGGACAAGAAAAATATTGGTGTGCTTTGAAGCAGCAATATCACAGAAGTTTCTTCCCCAATACAATTTGTATTTTCATAGTATATAGTCATTAGTAGTTTACTTGCAACAAATGAAATCTATCCTGTTTTTCTTTTGTGATGCTAATTTGTTCATGCTTAAGACTAACATTTTTTTCTTTGACAAAGAATAAAAAAAAAAAAGGTATTTTCTAGTTCTACATTTCTTTTCCATTGGAATAAAGTTATATGGACATTACTGACTACTTAATCACCATGAGTAGCATAAAGTCATTTTAATGCTACAGTTACCAACCTTGAACTCATCAGTACCAAGAAATCTTTTTATTGATCCTAATCTGGCATCTTGGCTTCAGTGACTTTCCCACCACTGTAACATAGCTTCCCTCTGCCTTTTCTATAAATATTTTCATGGTAATTGTTCTGATGAGCTTTTCTCTTTAATATCTCAACTTTATAAATTAAAGTGTACTACTAGATTGGCAGCAAGGTCTCAACATTTTACAGTTGAAATAGGTCAATGTAACAGTAAATTCTATGCTAACAGTTTCTTCTCTTTTACTTCCCACTCGTAGAACTCTTCTGGCTTTCCAGTCAACTTTGATTTTTAGAAGTTCTTAATTCTTGTCCCTTTATGATTCTCTAATAACTTTTTCCTTTTTCACATTTCCCTCATATTTAGTAACCACTTGCATCTTAGTGGCTTTATTGCCTTGTGTGGGATGTGGTGGGTAAAAAAAAAAAAAAAAAAAAAAAATAGGTTGGGTGTCAAAAGAACTATTCCCCCCCCCCCGACTCCACTATTTTAACTACATTCACTCCTGGTCTAAAAAGTGATGATTAGTATTGTAATAAACCTAAACATATGATTAATGCAAATTCATACATTTTATTCTTAAGCATTAACCTAATAAAAAAAAAAACACAGATTCTTTATTTACTATATTGTTTATTGGAATTGTTGGCAGAACATCGGCTAATTGCCAATTGATACAGACTTTATAAAAATGGTAAATAAAGATTTCCTTATAGTTAGTTCACATATTTTAATAATTTAGTAAATGTTTATAAATTTATGAATAAAAAATCATTTTCATATTTATTTATAAATTAGCAAATGATAAATATTGCACTGCCTTTGTTTTTAGAATGTTGGAAATATAAAAAATATTCTTGTAAATAAACAATCAAAGGGTCTAATATTTTTGTCGTAATTTTTTAAGTATTTCACCCCAAGTAAGGAGGGAAGCCACTAGGATGCAAGGGGTTACAGAAAATTTGGAGCAAGATCTGTTAGGAGTGATAGAGCAGAAGGATTTCTCAAGAAAAATAAATAAAAGTATAACTTCACTTCAAATCATATTTAAGTTTTGTTACAATTCTGATCATTGCTTTTTAAAAACAAACATTGCCAAAAACTAAATATTCCAAATTGTAATGTTTGTACATTTAAAAGAATTTTAAATAAATCTTCCACTTCAGTCTCAGTATGTGCCTGTTACTATACCAGATTACCCAGAATTCAATTTACATAAGCAAAATAAAAAAGTAAAACCTAACCTATTAATTGTGATGAAAATTTATTTATGTCAGTCACAGTTGAACTGCACCTAACGGAAATTCCTGTCATCAGCAGTTAATGGGTTAACAGTTGATCAGGAATTCTGTTGATTAAATTATAAATTTGATTAAAATTTCAATTTACAACCAAATATCCTATGTTTGCTGGCTCATATTTTAAAGAGTCATTATTTTATAGACTATACAGTTAAATACGAGTCATAATAGTTTTCAGAGGAGATGGGTGCTGTCAAGTAATTAAGACTTGAAATAAAGAAAAATGCACTCAGGAATTCTTGTTATTGGTACCCTGTAACACTGGACTACCAGGGTAACATTACTTGTAAGATAATATCAAACAGGTCATGATGGAATGATCTATTTTTTTTTTTTTTACATCTTATCAACTCTTTGCAGGTTATTTTAAACTGGAAAATATTTTTCAATTTTAACAATTTCTTTTCTTTAAGAAGAAAAAAAAAAAAAAAATGATTTAGTGATACAAGACTTCAACCCATAGCTGGGGAGAAGAGATGGATTCATACCTTTCTCAATGGTATTTGTGTGTAAGTGAATATAACGAACCAAAGCCTGCTCCCCGAGAAACAATTCTGAGCAATTATCCATTACGCCATTCTTACATCCAAGCTTACAGAACCTGCTATTCACAAGTGGTCACCCATCTAGGTACTGACCAGGTTTGAGGTTGCTTAACTATGGTGGTCATACAGAAACCAGTGTCTCAATGTGATATGAGCGTAAGCCTGTCACGATGGAGAGAAGTTTAGAATTGATGTCCAAATTTGAAACTAGTCAAAAACTTATAAAATTTTTTTTTTTTTTTTACAAGATCAACACTTATGACAAGATAGCATAAGGGTCTAACTTGTAACTTTCACAGCATTCTTTACCTAACTGATACCCAGAAGTGTACATGTGTAACTTTTTACTGCATATATTTATCTCCCTTCCACTGATGACACTAGCCGATTGTAAATATTGTCATGGTAAATACACAAAGCCAGACAAATCAACTGCAAGTACAAAATACATTATAATAGGGAAATATATTTAAATTCTCACATATGAAAATAGTAAAGACTTAAAGCATGCCACAAAAAATGACTGCATAAATTAGTACTGATATAAATAAGATACTACTGCATCAAGTCAGTACTGTACATAAAATGGAGTATAGTTTTTTTTTTTTTTTTTTTTTTTGCTTTAACCCATTAATGTTCACCATAAAATCCAGCATTAATTACAAAAATAAAATAGGTATTAATGGGTTTGTTGACGCCCATTTTCTGAAAAATGGGACGGTTGGTATTAATGGGCCAAGTAATAAACTGGCTACTTAATATAAGACATCAGATGAAAAGCAGGACATACACTGGTCAAAAACATTGTGCGGATACCAAAGATTAAAAAAATAAAATTCCAAAAACTAGTTAAAAAAGAAATCAATTATTTATTACTTACAGCACCAAGGGCCAAAATGAGCAAACAAACAGGAGGGAAAACAAAGATCAGCACGAACAAGTAGAAAACAGGAATAATCAAAACACTGAATGAGAAAAGTGTTTAAGACAATAGAAGAGGCACATTGTACAGAAATACAGTTACCATCTGCCGATATAATCAAAATGTATTTTAATCTCCTTTTTGAAGATTTCTAAAGTTTTGATGTTGACTGCTGAAAGGGGAAGAGTTTCTCACTCATTCATGGCCCATTGTAAAGAATATTTTTGTATGTTCAGATGATAAAACAGTAGTTGAATTTTTAAAGGGATGTTCTCTGGTGGAGTTATACTGGCTTTTTGTGACCAATTTCACAAAATTTGTCATCAACTGAATTTATTATTCTAAATACAGTGTAACTTGGATATAAGAGAGATTTATCTGGTCCCAAGTTAGAGCCATACGTACCTAAAAATTTTTTTAGGCCAAACCCAGATATAAGAGACTTCTCCAGTCCCGACAACTCTTATATCAGGGTTACACGGTACCTGTATTAAATCAAGTCTAAGACAATCAGTTTTAATTGAGGAAAAAAAAAAAAAAAAAAAAAATATATCAAAATTTAAGTCTTGTGGGGTAAGGTATAAATTTTTTAAATTTTTTTTTTATTTCCAGGAATTATTTTGGTAAAGTGTCTTTTATACTTTTTCTAGCTTTTGCAGATCATGGCTAAGATAACCACACTAGAGGAAGTATAGACTAAAACAGGACAGACGTTTTCTGCTAACATGAAGTGAAAAAATTATATTGAATCAATTGCTAATTCTGCTACTAGGAAAGTTGGTTCACGATGTCATGTTAAACAATTTTTCTCACCAGAATCTATCTTACACATTTATAAATCTGCTATATGTCCCTGCATTGAATATTGCTGCCATATCTGGTTTGGGGCTTCTGCTATGAATTTAGATATTCTTGATAAAATACGAATCTGCAATGTTATTGGTCTTGACCTGGCATCAATCATTTTCCTGTTGCTGTAATGTAGATTATCCGTGCTTTTCTATAAATATTGTCATGGTTACTGCCTGAACATTAACTAAAACTCTGAAGACAAAGCTTGATGGAACCTACGCTTGGATACTGAGAATTATACTTAATATCTCTTGGAGACAAAATCCGACAAAATCACAACTCTATGGATAGATATTTCTACAATCTTATGTGAATTCAGAATGCACTTTGCAGGACACTGTTGGTGAGCAAAATAAGAGCTTGCAAAATGGGGTGGTCACCCAGCAACTGCCAACAGTAACCTGGTATGTTAACACACAGTGCCTCCTAATGACTTTGCTGCAGGACCATGATGGTTGGCATGATCAACTCATAAATGTCCGAGCTAGCTCAACCAAATAAAATAATTGTTCTGATGAACTTTTCTCAGTTACCTAGACTTTATGAATTTATACAGTACTACATTGGCAGCAAGGTCCAAATCAATTTACAATTTAAATGTCTCAATGTAACTAAGTTCTATGCAAACGGTTTCTTTTATCACACTTGTTTGTGAAACTCTTTCGGCTTCTTGCTTCCCAGTCAACTTTGTTCTACAAAAATTTAATTGCAATGTCAATAGTTATCTTTTGTCTTCTGAATTCTTGTTCTTTTGTTTTCTTTCCTTAATATTTTTTCTCATATTCTCTCAAACTCAGTAACCCCTTCCATTTTAATGGTTTTATTGCCTTGCTTAAGGTGAAATGATTTAAAAAAAAAAAAAAAAAAAAAATTAGTAATAAAGTTGTGGAAAAGTTCTTTGTATTAAAGTTGGTATTCAGTGGATTTTGCTTTGAATATAGCTGCAGTGACTTGAAGACTTTAGATCAAAGGTTATGACTATTGAGCAATGTATCATATGAGTGCATGGTTAAAACATTTGTTGTTCAACCACAAAATCCAGGTTTGAATCTCACTACTGTTGATTAGTCAGGAAGGAGACTTCTTGATAATATAGGTCTGGGGGAAGCTAGCCCAGCAAACAGCACCTTTGGAAAATACCCAAAAACCTTGGTCCAGACTTGTGAATGAAATTGAGTAAACAGAACTGTTCAGAGTGCAAAATCACAAGTCACCAAGATTGAGGTCTTAAGCATACTGCCCTTGTTGAAACTGTTGATCATGCAGATCATGTACTCTCTCCCAGAAACCAAGACAATGATCTGTTCAGCACTGTTGCAGTATAAGCCACAGGTGGACTGTGGGTGTTGAACAAACACAAATGTGTCTCAGCAGGTGTCTGAAACAGGGATTGGCTAACAGCCTGAGCAAATGGGGTGCTCTTAATCATATTCTCCAAGGTTTTATTTTTAACAAAGCACTATTGACTGGTATTATTATTACATTTTTATCTCTCAGACTTATTATTCTTTAGTTGTTAAATAAACAAAGCAATACAGATTAGAAATAAAGAACAAAATTCAGACAAAGACAGGCTTGCAAAGACAGGAAATAAGAGTTCAAATTTAATTCTTTAAAGCATCTTTTGTTCTGTTAATTTCTCATATTAATGTTCTAAGAGTTTTGATAAAAAGCAAACAAAAATTACTTACACAAAAAATTAATTATCTTTAATCTTGTTGCATAAAATAAATATGATTTCAATATTCTTAACAATCTATAGCAATTTCTTTTGTTTAGTAGATAATGGGAGAGTCAGTGCAGAAAAGTAATAAAATATTTTGTTAGGAAACAAGTTATTGCAAAAAATGTAAGAGAAAACCAGTAATATTTTAATTTATTTAAGATTTCTTAAAAGTGATTTAATTCATGATAATGAATAATCAAAATGTTTTATTTAATTCATAGTAAGAAACATTTCAATGAACTAGATTTTTTTTTTTTTTTTTAAATATTACTATAAATGAATAGGTTATTTTGCCAATAAGCAAAAATAGTATTCTGAGATGTTTTTGCAACATATCAACATGTTGAAATACTAACAGTATTTAGTACTGTGAAACCTATTGCTAACATTTTTTTGAGATTTACAAGCTCTACATTTTGTTCAATTTCGCAAACCAAACAATGAAATATAAAAACTTTTAAGATATGCAAAAAAAAAAAAAAAAAAAATGCACTTTATTAAATACTTGTTATTCGAATCATTAAATTGTTTTTAAAATAGTGAGAATACTTTGTATGTTAAATAACAAAAAACTTAATGTTTCCCCCAAAAAAAAATAAAAATAAAAATTATTGTACTAAGCTACGGACCCTAGTAAAAAAAACAAAAAAACAACAGTACACACCCTTACCTGTTTTGCACTTCTCTTCAAAATTTGATTTTGATCAGTCAATGTATGGCTGTTTTAGAGGGTGTGAAGGACAGATGGAAGTCACAGAATTTTATATATGGACATACAGACTTGATAAGCCAATTCTATTCATTAAGAAAATATCCAGCGACAGGGATCTATAGATACTTGGTTATTTTGTCATTCATGCTATGGGTGAAAAACTTCTCTCTGAAGATACTGTGGAACAAAACCCTTCTGCAATACTAACAGGATCTCTAAATGAAAATGAAAATCCAGAAGATCCACAAATATTTTGATCCAGATAGTTGGAAAGACGTGCAACATGTTTATGGAGCCTTGAGATCGTTAGCACAGTGATTGTGTGAACTGTTTAGGCAGAACTTGAACAACATGGATTCTGTGACTTGTCTTCAGCATATGCATCTGAGATTTATTGGCAAGAGAACAATGCTCAATGGCAAGTTTGGGATTTGCAGAGACTGAACTGTTTAAAATATTCAGTGACTTCTATATTTCTTTTAATAATTGATGAATAAATGATTTTAACTTGTTTTAACAATTGATGGTGGATAAGATTTAAACTTCTATGTTAAATATGTGTGTTATTTTTAACATAACAAGCCTTCATAATAATAATAATAATAATAATAATAATAATAAAGTATTTACTGGCAAAATCAGCCCAGTGGTCTATTTTACAGAGAGCAGTAAAATAAGCTTAAAATCAGGTTTGTATATTTTACCAGGATCATCTAGCCTCTTCCTACTATAAATTAAAGGATTTTTTTTTTTAGTTATACAAGGTGCAACAGAAATATCTCTCACATTGAGCAACTCATTTTCCACAGCTTAACACTTTGCCAGAAAATTCCAAGCCATTATTTATTACACTACCCCCACTTACAGCACCTGGTATTCTCAAGTGGTCACTCATCTAGGTACTAACCAGGCTTGATATTGCTTAACTCTGCTGATTGTGTAGAAACTGGTGTTTCAACATGATGTAGCCATGAGCCTATACCCCCACCCCATAAGACATTGGAGGCAATTTGTGTCTTCATCTAACTCAGTGGTTCCCAAAATTATTCTCTGGGCCACATTTTCAGAATTAAAATTTGTTTGCACCTCAAATTTTATGTGATAAAAAGTAAATTTAAAAATAAAAACACAGAGGTTTAAAGGGAGATAATGGTGGATTTGAAGTCAGAACATTATCAGTGATAACTCTCCTCCAATTTTGTGGACCCTAGTTACTATATTCTTAATACTAATACATAATAATGCAAGATATCACAATCATAAAATCGGTAAATAACTATTTATACTGGGACTCATGCATGCAATTACAAGTAATCCATAATATTTTCAATTTTGAAATCATTTATTTTTGGCATATAAATTTTTTGAAACATTTTCTAAATCTTTGTTTTTCAATCATTCTGCCTCACCTACTATCCTCTTCCACCACACTGTTTGGGAACCACTGATCTAGCTAAAGCCTTACCATTATGTGGGAAATATTTCTGCTACACTCTGTATTAGTCAAAGTATTAGGTTGGTGCAAAAATAATGACGTAATGTTGTTTTTTGACGTTAAAAAATACGTCAAAAAACATTATTACATCATTATTTTTGCACCAACCTAATAATACCAGATAACAGGCAAATATAACCTAATTTTAACCACAATAATATATAAATTACCTAGTGCAAAAATCTAATTTGTAAACTTTTACAAACTCCCCCAAACCCAGACAACAATAAAATTAATGTCTAACCATAACCAAATAGTGGTATCCATTGCTAAAAATGGCAATTTAAGAAATCATGGAAAGATTTTTTTTTTTCCTTTTATTTCATTATTTCATTACAAACCTCTAATTATTAGGACACACAAGACATGAAAAATTGTAATTCAATTATTCTAATTTAAAGTAGGTTATATTTGCTGCTTCGGCAAACATATGAAAATATTTTTGAAGGTACAAAATATAATTACACAAATAAAAGTGTGAAGCTTAATATTACTAGACAAGTGAAGCAACCGGTTTCACTCCCACTCTTCAGGCCTCCATGGGAGATTTAACTTAAAATTAAAACACTAGAAAATGTGCAATGAGAAGGAAAAGGGGAACAACAAAAAACAAAAACACAAGGAGCTAGAGACAAATAACAGCGAGCTCCAACAAACATTCATGCTGTTTACACAGGGAAGGCTTGCAGGACCCGATATAAAGTGCCTCCAGCGTCTTGAGGTGAAATAACGAGTGTGACCAGGACAAAAAAGTGAACTAATCAGCACTAAAATTAGCAGCACACCCTCTGTTATTTAAGAGGTGCTCACATATGGCGGAACCATAGGTATTTGGGACACATCCATTCAAAGACAAGGTGTGATTCCTGTGGGAATATGTTGTTTAATTCCCATGTCAAGGCATTGAGTGATTCTCCCTATGAAGTCAGCACCGCAACTACAATTATATTTGTAAACAATAGAATTAAATTGATGGGGAGGGAGAACATCTTTACACCCATAATGAAACACAGGTCGGGTTTGAAAAGCTATACGAACCTCAACCAAGAAAAAAATATATATATATGGTGATTGAATATGATGTCTTAAGATAAATGAATTAAATGAGTTGTCTTTATTTTCTTATTATCAAACTGTTGTGTCCTTGGGTGTCTATCGATCTGGGTAACTTAGGGAATTTTGAAACAAAATTTGATTTAATCTCTGCTGTATATATTTCATCTTGATTAATTGTCATATTATTACTAAGACTAGGTGGAAGGAATTGAATTCATTAGTATAGCACCAAATTCACTAACCAACACAAGGATGGCGTCACATATTATGAATCATTTTATTTATTGAAAGCAGATTGATAATAACGACGCCAATCTTAATTAATATAGCTTTTTCTGTTTCCATTGTCCATGTAGATCTATTACTTGTAACATATATAAATGTAGGTAGAAAAATGAAAACATTGATAAGATAGCAAGGGTCACAAAGCATTGTCTGGTCCCCTACCAGTCTGGGGTAATATGCACCAATATAACATCCTTCATAAAATTAATTAGTTCTAACTAGTGTGTAATATCAATTCTTTTATAAGGCAGTGAATACAGGACCATTACTTGAGGCAGCAAAGTGTGGGACTACAGAAGGATGCTGAGAATAGACAGAGCATGTGAATAATGAGAAAGTTTTAAGGAAGACAAAAAGAAAAGGACGCTTATTTTCTTTATTTGGACTACTCACTGCTGTCTTCATTTTTGTTAACACAATGTTTTGGCCACTGTGTCCTTAAGGTTACCTAGATCAGCAAGCCTCAAATTAGGGCTGGAGAGCACGATAAACAATGATAACTCCGCATCCCAGAAATTAAAAAAAAAAAAATCGCTATTTATACCGAGAATCAGAAATGGCTAGTTGAAATTTTGGAGGCGTGTGACGAAAGAGAGCTTGGCAAATTTGGCACTCAACAAAGGATATATTGAAAGCAACAGACACAGGTAGGTTAGCCTGTTTCCTTCTAACAGGTTTGTGTAAATGAATGGTAGAACAAGGAGTACGAAGGGCAATAAAAAGAAAAATATAACCAAGAACTACAAAACATAGGAAGTGGTGGAGAACCATGATTGCTAACGTTTTGAAGAGACATGATACACAAAAAGAAACCTTAATGTATGTAAATGAGGGTTTTTGATTAATTTGCATCTTGTAAAAGATTTTTTTTTCTTTTCGCAAATATAAATTTTTATTTATATGAATAAATTTAAATTTGCGAAAAGAAAAGAAAATTATTTTTTATGGCTAGATGTATAAATAATAAATTATACATCTAGCCATCGTATTTGGCGCCATTTTTTTTTCACCCGTCACGATGTTTACAAGATTACCGCATATGAAATTATCGACAAAGTTCTGGATATGTACAATTAGAAAAGAGTTTAAAAAAAAAAAAAAATCAAACCGCGCATATGGCATGCAGTCAAGCAGGAACATCGTTTATAACTAGAAAAAAACAAAACAAAACACATATTAACAATAAAGTTTTTATTCAATAAACTGACTGAACTGACATTTAAAATTTCGCCGGAAGTATATAAAAAGAGTTAAAATTAAAAATGTTATATAATTAACCAAAGCAGTAAAGTTAAAATATTCAATAATAATTACATTATAACAAGTTTATCATATGCTTGTGCATATTGTAGTAGGGACGAACGAACGGAACACGTTAGTTATCGACTTTTCGCTCGGCTACGGTTTTTTTTTTTTTTTTTTTGTCATGATGGGTGGGTTTCAATCACGTGCAACAAATGGAGGGCGGGCTTACAACTCCGATCACAATTGTTTAAAATTTTTCTACCTTCCTTATTTCAATTACTATTTCTGAAAAAGTTGGAAAATTTAGAAAGTGGCGACAGTACAAAAACAAAATCAAAAATTTAAAAACTACAGACTACCCTCCATAACATTTTAAAATTTCCGTTTTATTTGAAAGAATAGCCTAAAAAAAAAAAAAAAAAAAAAAAAATGATAAAGGTAATCAAAAGAATTAATTTTTTTAGTCATCATTCCTGAAACCGCCATTATAGACGAAAAATCTAAATTTTTTTTTTAAATCTCTTAAAATCCAATATTTGTTCTAGACAAGTTTTCTGTTTTAAAAATTAATGAGTAAATTTGCGGATTAATTAACTTTAATTTTAAAAGTAATGCTTACTTTAAAACACATTGGAAATAACGTTTACTTTCGCGTGGTAGCTTGTTTTAGTGTTTATGTCATAGGTCAAGAGCAGTAATTTTCTAATTTTATCCAGACTTCAAAAGCAAGCGGAAAAAAAAAAAAAAAAAAAAAAAAAATTAAATATGGAACGCCAGCAGTGCAATAATAAAAAATTGGTATACGTTTTAAAATAAACTATATTTAGCTTATTTGTGAGTTTACTTTTTGCTTTTACTTTGATCTTCTTAACCTGCTTGATATCATAAAATATTTGAACCCATTAAGGTTAAAAAATTTTTTAAAAAAAATCTGAATTTAAGAGTTATTGGAATACCATATATCATTACTCTTCCAATAGGGAAGAGTAGACAATTAAAGGAGGTAATTCAAAATTATTTTTTCGACACCCCCCCCACCAACAAAAAATAAAATAATGCTCAAAACAGTTGCTAAAATGGAAAAAATAAAAAAGTTTCATACCCGAAAATGGCATTAAACAAATGCTCCTACAAATAGGACGAGATAATTTCAAAATCGCACTGAAAAATTACAAGTATTAAAAAAAAAAAACAACTAAGTGTATATATTTTTTTCTTTCCAGTCCTACAGAAAAAGTTTTATTAAATTACGCAAACTAACAGCAAATGCCAGAAAAAAATTATTTTTAAAAACTCATTGAATTATCTTTGGTAAGATTCAAAACAATTTTAACCCCATGTTCACACTCGATATCAAATTTTTTTTTTTTTTTTTACTGAAACATCTTCAGTGATATCTAAATATAAATATAAAAAGAATTTTGTACTCTCCAAATTAAAATGTACACACAAAATATACTGGAAGGGTTGAAACATGCCCTCCCTCACTCCCAATGTTTTCTAATAAATAATCCATTTAGTATGCAATTAATTCATCTATATAATAAGTGCGATGTCACTGTGTCACACTTTTTCAAATTTACTCCTAGAGCCTGTACCCCAACATACCATTTTGGAATCAGACTGACTCCTAGAGCAAATTAAAGACATTTTGGACTAGATCTGAACTCGCAATCCTAAAAGTTTTCACTATGATTTTTGGGGGTTTTTTTTAACACATGATTTTTTTGTACGATAACAACTTTTATAAATTGGAAATATTCAGAATTAATTGTAAAAATCCAACAAAAGTAACCCATGAAATAAAAAAAAACAAAAACATTTGTATGGCCAGTAAGGAACTACATACATCAAATTGTCTTTAAATTAGGTTTCTCCATGAATTGGGTATACGTAAGGTTTCAAATGAATTTTTAAAAATGAAAAAGCTTCCTAGGAGCTTTCAATTTAACTTTAAATGAAAGATAAAGGATTAAATTTACTATACCTGGTAAGCAAAATACTTTGGTGTATTTCAGACAAAAATTATATAGATTCTCTTCCTCTTCAGTAATAGTAGTAACGTTAGCTATTTTTTTTAGACATTTGTAAACAAAACACAGTTTTCTGTTTTAAAAATCTTGCAAAAATAAAACATTTCTGAAATGTTTTTTGCGGAAAATTAATCTTATTTGAAACAAATATTACTTACTTACAGCATAAAATGTTGTATACAAGCATTTCCTAACCACAAAGTCTTATTTTTCTGATGTGTTAATTTATTAATGGATTGACTGCTGAATGTGTTCTTAGTTAAGTATGGTGTAGCAGACAAATTTCCTTAAAGCTTAGCCCCACCCACACACACACACACAATAAGTTGGGGACAACCCTTAAAACACATGACCTTTTAAGAATAGATTTATAAAAATAAATCAATTCTTTTAAAAGTAGTTGGGGGTCTTCAGATTGTAATAAGCTTTAAAATATATGATTAGTAAATATATATTCAATCTTAAACTGTATGAAAAAAAAAAAAAAATTTTTTTTTTTTTCTTTTCCTTCAGGCAATATTGTCTTTAATATATAGTATCCATAAAAGCAACTAAAAGCTTCTCTAATTAAATATTGTCTTAGTTTTATTGTTTTTCATTTTTCGATTCAGAATGGATTTCCAGTAAGACCGGGTGTAATTTTACAAACAAACAAAAATGGTGATTTAAATTCTTTAAAAAATCCTGCTTTCATCTAATACAATCACTAAAATCTCTATGGATTTCTCAAGCTTTAAAATTAAGGAGGAAAAAAATTAAAAAATAATTTCATTTGTTTGTGAATAAGTCTTGAAAATCCCATTAAAATCTAACAATTTTGATTGCTGCAAGAATTTCCAAATTAATGTGTCTGTCACAAAAAAAAAAAAAAAAGCCAAAAATTGCTATGTTAAAAGTGAGTACAACTGCTGACAAGAAAAACAAGTCTTTAAATCAAAATTTCAAATGTCCTAAAAAGGAGTAAAAAACTTAATTAAATAATCAAGAATACTTTGATCCTTCCACTTAATAATAACATAACAATTTTGATGATAAAACTATGTTTTTTATCACAGTCTACTGTTTTAAATTAAGTGGCAGCAGAAGAATTATCATTGAACTTTTGAAAGGTAAGCTTAGATATTAATGCAATACTTAAATACGGCAATTAATTTTGAGTTCTGTAGTATATTGTTGCCTATCACATCTACTCCTCCCCACTTATTGTGATGAAGGCCAATTAAAAGCTAGTTATTAACTAGCTTAAAAGCTTTTATTAAGTAAATATTGAAAATTTTGTTTGAATCAGATAAATCAGATTTTGTATATTTTTTTTTGTTTTAATTTCTAGGAAAAAAAAAAAAAAAAAAAAAAAAAAAAAATATTTCTTTTTAACAAAAAGGCATAACATTTATTTTTAGCAAATAATTCTGCAACATGACAAAGAGAAATGATATAGGATTTTTTCATATAAAATCCTCCCAATTATTGGAGATTTTTTTTTTTTTTTTTTTTTTTACTTATATTTGTTATATTTGAATTACACTTTGGATTTATGCCAATAAAAGCCTGCTTTTTTGAATATCCATTGGGCTGGTTTGAACTCAATGAAATAAAAATTCTAATAAAAGGATATCCGACCTCACAATATTGAAGACAAATTTCTCCCCGGTTTAATAACTCAAAGAAATGGTTGAACTAATGTCAGTTTCAAGCCCAGTCGCAAAAGGTTTTTAAGTGCTGATATTTGAAGCAAATAGACCAAATGAAACATTGGCGCAACAGTCTTCCAAAATCTCAATCTGATACATACAGCCTTTGTAAGTCCCCCCCAAAAAAATAACCTCAGGCATCTCACCATGAAGTATGGGTCAATTATCAAACTTATCCTGTAGACAATTTGTAAGTTCAATCCTAACTAGATGCACTATGCTTTTAGCCTTGTGCCAGATTAGTTTTCTATAGTTATAAGGAGGGCATTTACCAGTCATTTGTGTCCACAAGTGCAAGGTCTTTAGGACAAAATTATGCGTTTCAACTGAGAACTTTGGTTCATTTAGTTTTAACAATGGCATCAAAATATATCACCAATGAAATTGATAAAACCCTGGTCATAGGTTTATACATGTGCATTTACATTCAATGTTATACTTCCTCTTTCATGGAGTCAGTCTTTCCACCCCCAGGCTTCTTAAATACTTTTGAACAGTTTGTTATTGTCATAAAAATATTGCCATTTAGCATCACCAATACAAAGCATCTCGTTTAGTAAAACATTAATAAAAAAATTAAAAAAAGAAAAGAAAAAAAGACACATGCAACATATTAGGAAAAATTCAATTCAATATGAAAACCTTCCACAAAATGAAGGAGTGTTATTTCTCTCAATGTGAGAAATGTACACCTAGATCCTCTAAAGCTCGACTAAGAAAAATAGTTAAGTTTTATTTTATTTAACCATGAACATTTCACAACCTTTTGGGCCTCATTACTTGACAGAATCTTAAAATTAGAGTGTTTATATTTCTGAGATGAGGTTATGTACATTATTTACATTATTCGAACTATTGTCCTCATCTTTGTCGCCATATTTATCACAACGTTTCGGCCGTTGTACGCTCTGGCCTTCTTCCGGTGGTTGGAATTTTGAACTGAACCCTTTATTTCACTCACTGGGGTAGACTGTTCTAGTTCCATGTTTGATGGACGTCAGTTATCAGTTATCTCCTGTTAATTTCCCTCTGAAAGTTCTCCACTGCCTTAACTGGGTATTGAACTCACACTCTTTGGGTCCTGTCACTGGATCTAACCGACGCCTTTATCCACTGTGCCATGTGTCCTTGAGGTTAAGGCAGTGGAGAACTTTCAGAGGGAAATTAGGAGATAACCAACATCCATCAAACATAGCACGTGGAACTAGAACAGTCTACCCCAGTGAGTGAAATAAAGGGTTCAGTTCGAAATTCCAACCACTGGAAGAAGGCCTGAGCGTAGAACGTCCAACGTCCAAAACGTGATAAATATGGCGACAAAGATGAGGACAATAGTCCGAATAATGTAAATAATCTTAAAATTAATTTATTACTGTAATAGTAGTAATAATAATAGTAACACCACAACCTCAAATATTAAAACAGAAAAGTAAATAAAATCTTATTTACTCCAATTGGATTTTTTTGAGGGATAAGCATACCAAAGTCTGGTACAAGGCAATGAAGGTACAGTACCTATGACTTTTGAACTCACAAAATCAACCTAGTGAATTTTGACAGCAAGACTGCTCCACAGCACGTCATCCATGACAAAACCTTTCCTACATAATTTTCACACTAGTAATAACTGACAACCTTGTTAGAGATCAAGTGACAACAAGCACAATTCTAGCATTCATTATCCGAGCTGAATAAATAGTCTTACGATTTGGACCAGCATGCTCAGCTTGGTCATTACCCACATTTTGACTGTTGTACCGTACCACCTAATTCAGGGGTCTATCATGCCCAGTAAATTTTTCAGAATTTCAAGCCTCTCACTATCCGATCCATAGGAGTGGATTGTTCTCTTTCTACTTTCCATATCTAGGGGATATTTCAGATCAAGTTAATACTCATATATCTTATATGAACTGGGCACCTTGAGGTGGTGTAATGGTTAGCAAGCTTGTCTCGCTAGAACAATTACGACTGAGTAATGAGTTCAATCCTCACTGGGTGCCCCTATACTTTCGGACTTGTACCATATCTAAGCTACACTTTGGAAAAAAAAAAAAAAAAAAAAAAAAAATCTTATATGAACTCAATGAAATAAAAATTCTAACAAATGAATTTCTGACCTCTCAACTTTTAAGCCCAGGGTTTAAAATGCTAATTTTCAAGGCAAACAGACCAAATGAAAAATTAATGCAACATTGCCTTCCTAACTTAAATGCTATCCAGTTGGCCTTTGAGCAATATTAAGCTAAATTAAGCAAAAATAACCCTGTTCATGCCATGGTTCTATTAAATGGTTGGTTAGAATATATCAGGTTCCCCGTCCGAGCAGTTCAAGTCTTGGAACTGGTAGTACTCGAATATCACATATTCCAGTTTAATAAAAAGAGAGAAACATCCTGAAGCACCAAAAGCAGAATGAGAACAATCTCCACTGTTAGGACAGGAGGTCAAAATTCTGAGAGGGTCACAAAGTATGACAAAAAGGCTCTCGGATACAACAACATGTATGAATTAAAAGAGAAATTGAAAGCAATTGGGTAAAAAAAACTTGGGTTAAAAATGTCAAAAAAAAAAAAAAAAAAAAAAAGTGATAAAAATTAAAGAGAGCATTCAAAAAGAAAAGTGAATTTACCAGAAAGAAAATATTTGAAGTTGGTGTTGAGATTATAAACAGAAAAAGAAAAATATGAACATCAGATAAAGGTATGAAAGCTATTATAATCTATCATTTTTAAGTAAATATCACAAAAAAAAAAAAAAAAAAACACAACTGGGTAAAGTAAATGAAAAACTGATTTCTCAACAGCCATTTTTATTGATGAATGTAGAGCTATATTGGAGGGTCTTGATAGCTGAAGGTTGGATCCTTCAGGAAAATAGTTATGCAACGTGACCAAGATGACAACAGATGGAGTATTATTTTAGGGCTATATTGTAAGTAGTAAAATTCAAAGTTGATGGCATCAAGTTAAATACAGAGAATTATAGCAAGTTCTTGAACAAAATATTTTTGAGTGTTACAACTTAACCAAGAAGCTTGAAATTATAAGACTATATTCATGCAGACAAGGTTTCTTCACATTCTGCAGAAGTGACTATTGCCCACCTTATCAATATTTTTCTCATCACTTTTTTTGAGACTTCCAAAAGAGGTTTCAAAGACACCAAATTAATAGCCACAGCCTCTCTAAATTCAAGAGAAAACTTGGTGCATCATTAGGAGATATGTATATGAGAATGGCAAGCACTATTCAAACAAAGATCCCAGGGAAGCAATAAAAAAAATGTTGCTGAAATGGTTGAAAAAGTTAACAGAATGAATGAAAGAGCAATTAAGTCATAGAATTTAAAGGAACTCAGATTAACATGTAGACTAATAATTTATTCAGAGATTATATATGTGTGTGTGTGTGTGTGTGTGTGTGTTAATCAAATATGCTTTTGGGAGTATCTTTTGGATTTATTCATATAAAAAAAAAAATTTTTTTTAAATTAAAAAGAAAAAAAACATTGCATTGTATTTTATCATTCCTAAGTAAGGTTAATGGCAGCGATAAAATTATAGGTTCTTTCAAAGTAGATGATGGTGCCAAGATAAATGCAGAAAATTATTGTAAATTCTCGGACAAGGCACTTTTTGAGTGGTAAAGGTTAAAACCAGTAACCAAAAAAGTAGATTCATGCAAGACAATGGTTCTTAACATTCTGCAAATTACCACCCACCTCGTCAAAAAAGGTTTCAAAAGACAAAAAATTTAATGGAATGTTCCTCAGCTACTCTGGATATTAATCTCATATAGAGATGAGCAAACTTGGACCTTTGTAGCTTAAAAAAAAAAAAACAAAGAGTGTTAAAATGATGCTTTTTTCCCCCTTGACACCACGATTATTTTAATTACTTTCACTCCTTTCCAATGTTTTTTTTAAAAAAATTGATGATTAGAATTGTAATAAAAACTAAATATATGAAAGTGAATTTTTATATTTTCTTTGTTTTTCAGACTTGGCAAAAATAATAAACACTATTATATTGATTATTGGAATGGCTGGCAAAACATTTGCTAATTGTCAATTGATTCAAACTTTATAAAATAGTAGATAAAGATTTCTTTATAGTTCACATATTTTAATAATTTAGTAAATGTTAAATATAGCATTATATTAGTTTTAATACAATGGTATTAGGTTGGCGCAAAAATAATGACGTAATAATGTCGTTTTTTGACGTTAAAAAATACGTCAAAAAACGATATTATTTTTGCACCAACCTAATAGTTTTTTAGAATGTTGTAAATAGAAATTTATTATTGTAACTAAACAATCTAATAGTGTTTAATATTTTTATTGTAAATTTTCTTTTTAAAAACAACAAACTAAAGAGTGAAGGTAGATAAAATAATAGTGGCATCAAGGGAAAAACTGTCCATTTGACACTTATTTTTTTTTTTTTTTTTTTTTTTGCTGGCATGAAGGTCCAAGTTCACTGAGATATGTATATGAGAAGGAAGGTCAAAGAAAATCTCGAGAAACCAGTAGAAATCATTGCAAGTAATGTTATTAAAGTAGAAAAGTTAAAATCAATGACTGTTGAAAGTTATAGAATGTAAAAGGAGCTCAGATTAACACATTGACTAATAATTTATTCAGATATATAGGATACAGTGTTATCAAATATGCTTCTTTGTATTATATCTTTTGGATATATTTATAAATGAATATTTGTTGCACCAAGTTTGCTTCCATAATAAACAAGTTATCAATTTTAATAATGATATTACAAGTTGAATTTCAGATTTTATATTGCTTGTATAAAAATACAAGTATCTGAACCAATATTGTTTGCTCGATACCAATTTGACAGTGAAAATGCTGACCTTCTTAAAATACGATATAACTTATGTTTAAGTATGTATATTATATTAACTCTTCTCCCTGTCCCACCAGCCATAAATAGCACACAGACTGGATCCTTGAGTGTCAACCAGTCTAAGAGAAGGAAAAACTGAACTTAAAACCAGTTTGGAGAGGGTTGCGCTCCATTAGACTATCATCTCAGGAAACAACATACGTACTGCGGCTGCAGTATATGTGGTGTCCCTATAACTGTAACAGATTATAGGGTTTATGATTGTGATTATGTTTACTCCTGCCAACAATGATAATGGAATCAACAGCCATTTTTTCTCCTTTAGCTGGTCTTGTTCTATCCTTGCAGAAAAATAGTTTGTTTGTCCAAGCGCTTACACTGTTATTTGTTGTAGCATGCTAGTGACAAAACAGCGCAGGGAAGAATAAATTCATGCCTTTTCTAAGATTGATAGCATAAAACAAACAAACCATGATTTGCAAATTTTTTTTCTTGTATAGGTAACAATTAGAAAATTGCACGCAAGAAAGATTGAATAAGACGTTTTCCCAATAACATCTCTGTACTAATCATGAACCCCAATAACCACTTTACATTTTTTTTTTTTTTTTAAAAAAACAGTGTTATGGAATAAATAAAAGGAATTCTTCAATGTATGAATTAAAATGAAAAGTGTTTACTGGTCCATTTTTGTAAATATTCTATAAAAGACGCAAAAATTATTATACTGTACTTTAAGAGAAAAGTTTGTTTTTTTTGTAGAACAATGATTTTTCAAGATAAGTCTGGCTATATTTAACCCATAACTGGAGATGATAGATTCATACCATCCCCAAGGATATTTGCACATAATTGAATGTAATGGATCCAACCGATTTCAAACTCGGCTGTCCAATTTCTCATTCAGGGTTTCTAAGATAAAAGTGACATTATTTACATTAAAACTAAAGTCTCCATCTTTGTTGTTAATATCACAATATGTCAGCTGTTGTGTCTTCCAGGTTTGTCAACCAGGGTAGCTTTCAAGGAATTTCAAAATTAACTTTTTATTAAATCTGTAGAGTAGATTGTTCTCATTCACTGTTCATGTCTAGGGATAGCTTTCTCATTTTTTATTTTTATTTTTTAAATTTCTGCTTGGTTGTCCTTGTTTCCAGAGTTGGAACATACTACCCAGCCAAGGGAGAAAAAAAATTGACTGCTTCAATCATTGTGTGGACTAAGACAAAAAGATAACAGACATTGATTCTTTCAGTGGGCTTTCAGATAACTTGGCAGCACCCATCTCCTCTCCAAGCTCTAGATTGACAGTCAAAGACCATGAAATATGGCATAGGTTACCTTCTGTTTATACACTAGGTCTGCAGATTTTGGATTCAGAGTTATCCTTCTCCTACACCAGAACCCAGTCTACCCTGCTATTTACTCATAAGTGGGTGAAGGGTGTTAAAGGGTATTAGCATGTAAATTAATATAATGAACTCTACTGGAATTTGAACTCGGCTTTCAGATTCCTGAATCTACTTGGCATTACTTCACCAAATGGTTAGTGTGTGATTTGTAATTTTTAAAAAGTGCAATGTTGGAAATAAAAACGTTTCCTTTAAAGTGTCACTCACAATAATAAATTAACTCATAAAAACTGGTCTGCTTTTTTTAAAAAGTGAAATTGAATATGAGAACGTAAAGAGGGAAAAGACCAATTTTGGGTTGTAAATAAATATTTTTACCATAACGGTTATCGGCGCGAAAGTGGAAGCAGCGAGCAAAGTTCAAATTTCAGGCTAGTTTGTTGCCCTCACATTCGTAAGCGCCTCTGGGAAGGGTGTGAACCAATTTCTTCTCCTTCTATATGGGTTTTAAAAAAAATAGACGATAGAAAGATGAACATGAACTCTTTGGGTGCAACCAGTCTAAGAGAAGGAAACACTGAATTCAAAGTCATGAAGGCGGCAACTACTCCGGTATCTTTCCTCAAGTCATGGCAATTTGCAGAAAATAAATAAAAATCTGTAGAGCTATAATCGCCTACGATATGGTATAAAAAAAAAAAAAAAAAAAAAATTCAAAATTTAATGTTTGAACTTGTTTTTTTGTCGCATTGATTGATCTCTGTGTGGCTTTCATTTTTTTTTTTTACCCCGTCAACAAGCAAATGCAAAATATAGCACCAGCCCAGTGTTTTTCTTTTCAAAAGAAATTTAAAAAATAAAACTTACAGTATTTTTACTACTGGGATTAAGTATATTTATTTAGCATCCTTTAAAACTAAAAAGACAGTTTGTAATTTTCGCGCGGAAGAAGTGTAAATTTGCAGATGATACAACAACAGTAACACTCAGTGACCAATTTTTAAAAAGTGCATTTATTCCTGATGTAAAAAAAAAAAAAAAAAAGCCAGATTATTACAAAAACAATAGCAATAAAAAACGAGGAAACTCTACCGTTTTAGGAGATATTTGCCAATCTTGATTCCCGGGTACAAACTGGCCGCCTCAATCAAGAATCTGAAGGCGCTCGATATGGTAAGGGATTGATCTCAGGAACACAAATCTAGCAACATATTGCTTCAGGTAAACAGTGGAGCCCAGGCTGTACCAGGGACCTAAGATTGGCAATATCTTCTAAACGGTGGAGTTTCATTTTTTTGTTGCTATTTTTGTAATAATCAGGCTTCTTTACACAAGGTATAACGTTTTAAAAATTGGGTCACTGGAGCATTATCTGCTTCAAATGAAATAAAAAAAATTATTAAAAATAAAACAAATAAAAAAGGATTTAAAAAAAAAAAACCCATTAAAGTTATTAAAGTTCGAAATTTAATATTCAACGTTTTGTTTGTTTTTTTTTTTAGTGATGGGTATAGGTTTCAAAAAGTATAAATATTTATCATTCAGTTTTAAAAAGTATATAGAATAAAGATTGATTTGATAAAATAAAAAAAACTTAAATTATTCTAATTTTCCTAAACACGTGCGTGATGTCTGAAAAAAAAAAAAAGAAATATCAGACATAAATAAATCCTAATTACACGATATGATATAAAATAAACTAAAGTAAAGAACTGAATTGTAAATATTTTTGGAGCAGATTTTTTTTTTTTTTTTGCAGGGGACAACAGATAAAAAAAAAGAAGATATCGTACGTAACAATTTATTTAATTTTGGTTTTTCGTTCTAATTGGGGAAATTTCTTCAGTTGATCTTGTCCAGTCTTGTCTTATCTTGTCTTTCGTTCGATACTTACTTTTTTTTAGCGGTAAGCATTTATGTTTAAAAAGAGACTTTAATTTTAGGTAGAGTACAAAACAAGAATAAAAGCATGTAATTAGAAATAAGGAAAAATAAAAAAAATGTATACCCGGTTTAACCGGCAGAGCCATTAAATACAATAAAAATATATAAATAAAAAAAATGGAATTTTCTTAATCTTATTCTTAAGTTAAAATTTTTTTTAAAAATCCCTTAACCAACAAATCAGAATAAAAGACTGTTTCCGTTAGAAAGAAATAAATATTTTCTTTAAAAAAAAAAAAAAAATTCAATATTTCCTGGCTTAGATCAGGTATTTTTTTTTTAATTTTAAAAATATATAAATTGGTCGGAAAGTTGGGGATCAATAAACAAGTAAAAATAAAGCCAAATGACCCCCGATTTTTTGACCACACAATCAGTTCTCTTTAGGCACATGGCCTCCTAGCAGAATACAACTCCGGCATGGCTTTAGTTTTTTAATCAAGTGTTGACATTCAAAAGTCGACCGATGTAAACTTAATTTTCTTGCTTTAGCAAAAGCGGCATAATCAGGTTGAAAATACCTGCATATATTGCAAGTGCTTGCCTATCCTAATGCATATTTTACATCATTTTAAAACCGGTATTAACGCAAAGAAATTTAAAAAAAAGGATGAACAAACCTACCTCGTATATATCCTCTTCGCTGGACATTTTCAAATATGGTGCTTTCCCATGATTCCTTGTTGTTAACCAAGAATGACCTAATTTCGCGGCAAACAAGGGAACTAGATTTCTGACAAGCACCTTCCTTTTTAATATGCACTTTGTTTTTATTAATTAAATATCTAAAAAATAAAAAACACTTTTTTTTTTTCAAATATAAATAATATTTTTTTAATCTAGTAAATTTAAACGGTGATTTAAAATTTAAATTAAAAACTATTATTAAACTTTGGAAAAATTAATATTATTTAAGAAAAATGCACCTAAAAAGAAAAACAAACATATTTCGCAAAACATTTTTAATATTTATTACAAAAAACAAAAAGAAAATAACCTGGTTCAGTTCATGAGTAATAATAGTACGCAGAATGCAAGCTCACGAAAGGAATACAATATATACAAGTCCCTTGCAATTATTCGTTTTTTTTTTTTTTTGTTTAAATAGAGAACTATTATAAAAAGTATTTTGAGCGAGGGAAGGTCAAGTCATTTAAAACCTAGCCAAACCCAGTCCCCAAAATCTGACCATATCGCCAAAAATCAGATTTATTATTATTTTTTATTTATTTGTCGGGCCGAGAACTTTTCCGTACCCTGTCGTAAACGTTCAAACAAAACAAAAGTAAAACTAAAAGGCACTAACACTATCGCTAGTAAATAAAAATAAGTAATACTATCAAAAGTAATTTTAAAAATATAATTAAATTTTAAATTAATAAATAAATTATTATTAGTTTCATTACCGTTAGGTTCGACATTTTTTTTAAATTTTATTTTACCCCAAAAAACTAACTCGGCTATAAAACAATTCTGGTGTTTTATAGAGCCTATTTTTAATTAAACCAGAATTGTTTTCCTTTCTTTTTAAGATATATTTGTCGTGTACCAACAACCTCATCACATAAGAAAATAAAATAAAATACAATAATAATCGACGATATTGTGTACTGCTGTTTGTGGAGAATGATTTTTTAAATTTTGTGTAGACTTTTCCCCGGATTTTAAAATTAAAAAAAGCATCTTGTTTTAAAATTTAAATCGTTTCAATTTAAGAAGCAATTTTTTTTACATGTCAAATTTTAATATAGAAATACTCTGATCTATTAAGATTTGCATTTCATTTAAGAAGCTAAGACAACATTAACATTTATCATTTAACAATGTTCGGCATCACTAGTCGAGCAGATGAGAACACAACCAAGTTAATCTCTCAGCAAATGTGCGTATTTAAGTACTTTGTTGATGTATTTTACACATTTTATTTCGAAACCATCAAAATGAATTTAAAAAAAGTAAGTAACAATGGAAATATTTTTATTATAATTTTCTTCATTTCTTCAGTTAATGCATAAAGCTAAAAAAAATAGACAAATGATTAAATCATAAATCCAGATAAGACAATGGCTGGTGATAAAATAATAATAAAAATAAATAAATAAAATTAAAAAACTACTAAGAAGAAGTATTTTGAGTTGGGACATCTTTTCCACCTGTGTCCTCTAACATTTTTTTTTTTTTTTTGCATGTAAAACGTCTTCTCTTCTTATTTCAAACATTTGGATTTTTAGAGAAAATTAAGAACAAATATTTGTTTTTAGATAATAATAAATTTGGAAATCAAAGGACAGACAAGAAACACACTCATTTTATTTTTTAAAAAACAAAAAAAAAACGATATTTGTGTTACTGTTTTGTTGTCTCTTGAGTTGAGTCGTATTCCTAGTTGATATAATTTTTTTTTTTACTTTTATGCTTTTTTTAAACTTTAATGATGAAAAAAACCTGTTAGGTGCTTTTTTAGCTAAACTAACGTTTAACAAATTTGCCTCGCTGACTACGTGTTCTTTTAAGTTAGCGAAGAGAGTTTCCTTACTACGTGCCCTCTATCCTTGTACCAGACTCAATGGAATGGAATGTCTCTAATTAACCGCGATGGTTCATACATCAATTAATTAAAGAATAGCAAGATAGATCCTTACTAGGTGCTCAGTTGCTGTGGTTTTCAGTTTTTTTAATTTAAGTTACGAGACACCTTCCTTGTGCAACAGCAACAGTGCATTCAAAAGCTAAAAAAAAGTAGCAGGCGATTATTGATAAAAAAAAAAAGCTAAAGTAACGAGTTTGGTCCAGAATTCCCACTAATGTAGCCTTGTGCCAGACTAAAAATTAAGCTTAACAAATAAAGAACTGTTACCATAATTTGTGACATGCGTTGTTTACCACTTTGTTGCGTCGAACAATTTTTTAACTACTCGCAAAATGAGGCCCGGCAAAAAAAAAAAAACAATAATAATAATGCACGCTTTATAAATAATAGAGAGACTTCGTTCCTCTTTCCTCTCTTCCTTGAACGGTTATGGGTAAAGAAATAAATAGTGTCAAGAGTCAAGACGGAGGTAAAGGAAATAAAACAGAAAAAGAAAGTTAAAGCTGGATTCTTCCTATGCAAAATTAATATACAGCTTCTGTATGTTCCTAATGACAGCTCAGGTTTCAAGGAGGGGGAGTCAGATGACTTGTCTAGCTGAACGTAGCTACTGAAAATGTAAAAAAAATCGTCTCTGTCAAAATCGGCTCGAAATATAAAAAAGCAGATCTGTCAGGTATCGACTAATTTGCTTCAAAAATGTTTTTTGCTTTTTTATTTTTACACTAATACACAGACCCTGTACTTTTGTACTGTAACTATTTGCAAGGTTTCTTTAAATTTATTTTTTACTTTAATTAATAATCCTCTTTATTTCTTTAAAACTAAAAAGCCTACTCGTTATCGATAATTTTAGAGAGAATAATGTCTGTTTTTAGGTTTTTCTTCGCAAAGTGCATTTTCTAATGATCTTTTTTTTCAAGTGGATATTATGATCGGTCGGAATGAATTGACAACGATACCCCCAGAATTCGCGAGTCAACCTTTTTTTTTTTTTAGCATTTGCAAAAACTCGATCCTACTCCTCTCCTCCCTGTTTATTGCTTGACACAACTCTCAAAAAAGTCATTCCTACATACGACGACTAGTTGTTAAAAACAGTAACACCAACGACCAAGGAGATCGACTTTTTTTTTAGTCATATCTCTTTACATTTAAAAATATGTTTTATTTGGTGGAATGTTGTTAGACGCACCAGTGGCGTAGCTAGAGTAAACGTCACCCGGGGCGGTCCGCTCAAATGTCACCACAATGACCCCGATTCACCCTATGCTGAATGGTTAGCTGTAGCTAAATTTTCATACATGCTCTACCTCTACTTTACTCTATTGACCAGTACGTTACTATTTACACATGTATGATCCAAGACAAAATCCAATACCACAAAATAATCAGTTCCAATCAAAAGCTGAGAACATTGCTATTTTTCCTACTCACAAATTTCCCGACAATTTATTAGGAAATTTCTGAGAGGGGGACAAAACTGGGGGGTCATAAATTATTTCTGGGGTGTCATATGCCCGCCTGCGAAACCCTGTGTCTCCACCACTGTTTTCAGACTATTTTTGGCACCTTAGCCTGGTTGAAATATTTTGTTGTGCTGGCACCCGGGGCGGTCCGCCCTCGCCCCCCTTAGCTACGCCACTGCGACACACACCCCTAAAAATTTAATTCGAGTGCATTCATGTGACAGTATTAATTTAAATTTTAAAACCAAGTACAGTAATGCAATGATATATGTTTAAAAAGTGTCTATATTCTCCCAAATATTATTAGCCTTGAACTTAAAAAAATTTCTATAAATTGTCTCATCCAGGTGTGATCATTTCATATCACCCTTTGAACCATCAATTCTCTTGAGGTGTTTCTTGATTCTTGCCCAATATCCTTCTACATGATTAGTACAGACCCTCGTAATTGGGTCAAAAGAAAATTCATATTATGGTTGACAACAAGATGCTGAAACGCAAGCGCATCTAACCCATTATAAGCGGCCTATACATCTAACCCATTATAAGCGGCCTATACATCTAACCCATTATAAGCGGCCTATACATCACTATGAATGACGAGACGGCGTGCGTCTAACAACATTCCGCTTTTTATTTTATATTTTAACAGTTGAAAGTTTTTTTTACAAAGATGACATTCAGAGATAAATAAAATAAACGAATAACTTTTTAATTTTTTAAAAGAATAAAACCTAATCCCATATTTTGTAATTGTTCCCACATTTTAGTTTAGTTCAACATAAAGTCTGTCATAGCGACACAATAATAGGATACTCAGTGAAAATCGAACTCCCTTCTCTACCAAATGTCTGCGAGACAAACTTACTCAAGATTGCCAACCGTCCCGCAAAATGCTGGATTGTCCCATACTATTATTAACTTACTTAAGGAACACTTTTTTTATTCCCATTTTGGGAATCGATGATTCTTTTTAAAAATTACGCGTAAAAATTTTGCTTTTGAAAAAGATGTACCCGAATACAATTCTTTTACCCAAAATTGAACTATTATTGTGAACTGACCGTATAAAACGTTTTGCACTGACTGTATAACATTCTTGAATTATAATTTGTTACATATAAATTCCTATCGCTCAAAAAAACTACCAAGCAGATTTAATTCAGTTTTATGGGTTTGTGGACTCCTGGTTAGGAAATTATCTATAAGGGACTCCTTGAACTAATGGTCGGGAACCTTCTACAGGTTTGCAAACTCCTTGTTAGGAGACCACGGCCTCACCGTCCCGTGTTTTTATTTTAGAGAATTGGCAAACCTACTTGCTAACAGCCGCTTTGCAATAGGTTTCCTTTGTATCATGGATATATTTATGAAGTTGAGCTTAGTTTGGCAAAGGATCATGATAATAGTGCCTACTAAAGCTCAAATTCCGTAATAATTGTTTGCTATATTAACATGCTAACCGCACTCATATGAACAACAAGGCCCTGAAAAGTTGTCGGCTCAATGAACTTCTTAAAATATAAAAGTTATTTTGTCAGTGTATCTGCAAAGAATGTACTTTCATATTATTGCACGCCAATTTTCAGAATCTGTTGAATTTAAAGGTTGGGTGTTAGGCTATTGCGGGTGTAAATGTGTTCACATGTAGACAATTAAAGAAGAAGCATACCAAAATCTTGTGTTTCTACTACGGTCATTTATTTTCTTTTTTATATATATTAACTGTGATGAAACAAAATTCTCAATGACTCTTTGGTATGTCGCCCATTTACTTATTTTAGTTCCAGAAGTAAGGATAAGAATTGTTATAATGGTCGAGCTCAAGTGAGTCTTGCGCAGAGTTGGAACGACCAAAGAAAAGATTAATTTACTTCAGCGGTGGAAGTTTTGGAAGACACGTGCAAACGCCATGCGTTGGAAAGTGGAAACAGAACTCGGTGGACCAAAGAAACGGATGTGTTGCAGCGGTGACGTTTTTTCCCACTTACTACTATATCCTGAACGAAGGAAATCTTTATCTTTTTATGGGCTTAAACAGCGCCACCTGAAGGGCGTTTGACGAAGCCAATTAGGGTAATAAAATTTCCAGTTCCTTTATTAGTAGCATCATGTGAGAATGTATTTCATTTCCTTTCTTTCTTTCTTTCTTTCTTTCTTTTCATTATTATTATTATTGTTATTATTTATTGATTTTATTTCATTTTCCCACAAATCCTTACGCTTATTTTTTTAAATTTATTTCAGGTCACTGATTGAAATATGTCATCAAAAAATGTGGAATTTTAAGTACTGTCACGAAGTTCTTGTACACGAAGAGTAAAACTCCAAAGTTTAAATGTGTAAAGGAAACAAATGATAGCAAGTGCTGTGAAGATTTTCTGACCCAAAATACAGAGCGACGTATGGAGCAGCCAGTGTGGATACATGAATCAGCGGTTTTTGCCATGCGTTTGCATTAGCGGCAATATTCGTGATTGGTTCCTTTTAATTTGTCTTTTTTTTATTTGGGGGGGGGGGTGATGCTCGGAGCTCTAGCGCAGAGAGCGGTTTTTTTATTTTTTTTTATTTTGCTTTCTTAGCGTTCACATACAGCCACTGGGGGGTATCCTACCGATTCTCGCGAACTTAAAATTATAAAAGCTTAGCGAACCGGTTTTTGGATTATCCGAAAATAATCTTATATATGAATAGCCGATATATAATAACTAAATAGCTAATACCATTGCTGTAAGTTCTACGGAGGCTAAAGGGTGTTTTCTGTGATGAACATAATTTATTCCGACGAAATAAATTGTCTTGAAGTTAAAAACGTGGAAAATCTTTTAGTAATTATTTGATAGGTCTTCCATTGGATCTTTGGAACTGCAGCAATTCAATTCGAATGTTGCTAAGAAACCATAACACAACTGATGACACTAGAGTCAAAAAGCATCATACTTCTAAAGAGAAATATGATGAGAGCAGAATTTCAATCTGGAAATATCTTAAATAAATATTTTCTATTAAATTATCAAAATGGTTCAATTCTTTTTGATGCTATATAATGTGATTTGTTTCCATTCTCAGATTGTAAAGAAAATAAGCAGAATAGGTTCTTAAAGATTAGCTGCCTTTATAAAACCGATTCCTGGAAATTTTGGGCGCAATAATTGTATACAGCCGACAGGTTTTGATGTGGAATAAATCAGAAAGAGATCTAATTTGAAGCGGAGTATAACAACGGTCTGAGAAACGAACAACAATGTGAAATTCTGGAATTGTTGATCATGTTCATGACCTGATTTTAACGAGACATGATCAAAAGAATTACTTAGATACTTGAGATATCCAAGGAACTTATGATCTATGGACTAGTTTGGTAGGCAGAAGTTGTCAGCCAGGTAGGTGCCTAAATGTTTGACTGCTGACCAGAAGCAATATCCAGTGGACATCTCCAAGTTCATTTGCAACCTTTTCATTGAATTTGTATTACGTCTGTGTAAGCGACTTATCACTGTTGATGAAACATGCATACAGTTTTATGATATGGAAACCAAACAATATTCCATGCAGTGACGATACATGGGTTTTCCACAATCAAGGGGCTTACGGCCATATCACATTGAAACACATGTTCTCGTACGATCACCGAAGTTAAGCAACCTCTAGCCTGGTCTGTACCTAGATGGGTGACCGCTTTGGAATACCAGGTGCTGTAAACTCGGATGTGCGTGTGGTGCAATGGCTAACGGCTAAAAATATGAAATCGGAGAGTCGCGTTGGAATTCCAGTCGGGTTCGTTATATTCAGTTACGCGCAAATATCTTTGGGAAAGTCGTCTTAGTAGCGTTATCGCCTTAGTTGGGGTGAATTGATTAAAGATCAATTAAAATCGACCTGGTATTAGATTATACCCTCATAGGTATGACTAAATATATATGGGGGTTGCTGAAAAATATTTGACTTGAACAAAAAGAGATTCCTTCCAAAAGTTTGACTTTTATTAATTTAATTAAATTTTGGGAAATGAGTTAACATGAAAATATTTACCACCGTCAACGATATATATATATATATATATATATATATAGTGACACGCATAAGTATTGGATACATGTTATTTTCTGTTATAACTCTAGTTTATGTTCGCCATTTTGCCTGATATTTAGTAAGTAATATCTCGTAAAGTTGTTTTAGTTGTATATGGAAGGAAAATTAAAAACTTTGAATCCATTTTTTATCAAACTTCAAAATTACCCTTTGCAAAAGTATTGAATACATGACACTTTTTTCAAATTTCCAATCGAAACTTTTAAAAGACTTTAAATATTCAAAATTACCCTATGCAAAAGTATTGAATACATGACACATATATATATATTATACAGCAAAAATTCCCAAATTACCTTATGTGGCTATAGTCTATTTCAGACCAGCACAGCCATATGCCAGTCCTCCTCAGCCCTAGACTGACTGTCTCGGAATGGAGGTTTTGAATTTAGTTTAGATAACAGTCAGTAAAAATGTACGGTGCTACTTAAAGGGACGCCTCGTTTTGATAAGGAGTTTGGTCCGGAGTAAAATAGACTATAGCCACATAAGGTAATTTTGGAGTTTTTGCTGTATAAAATATATGCTCTGATATAATAAATACATTGAGCTCTCTCTGTGGATTAGTTTTAATATCTGATATTACTAGGATTCACCTGGTTTATATACCAATGAATCTATTACCGCTACCCTCTCTCTCTCTCTCTCTCTCTCTCTCTCTCTCTCACTATATATATATCTATATATATCTATATATATATATATTGTTGTAGCATACCTACGAACGATAATGGGAATGCCCTCATTCACATAAATACATTAGTAAATACTGTATGTTGGTATCAGTTAGAGATTCATTGTGGAATCCACTTGACTCACTACTAGCAGTTGACTACTTCTTCTACACGCCACTGGAAAATCTTATATATGTTGTTCGTGTCTTACATATTATCGTTTCTTACCAAGCTTCGTGTGATTATTCTATGCAGTAACTTTCGCTAAGTTACAACATATATATATATATATATATATATATAGTTGGATTGATGTGAGTTTGTGACCCTGGGTTTCACGCTATTTGCGATCGTCAAACAAACTGATTAGTTTGCGATCGTCAGACAAACTGATTAATTTTAAAAATTATGGGTTTATATATGGTTGCGTATATCGCTGTTTTTATGGTAGTGGGAGGACAAATTGTCGTCGGAATGCCAATCATACGTACGCACACATACATACACGCATGTTTACGCACTGTAGTTCGCATAAACATAAATGAACAGTGTTAGAATGGGCGTATATGTGCATCCATATGTCAACGCGCAGATCGTTCGTCTATTTTGTTCGCGGAATAGTTTTCTCGCACGCACATAAATATGTATGCACGCGCGTTCACACATCTTCTATCCATTTGTCTTTTTATGATGGGGTCTACTATGGTAGGTAAAATTGTTGTTATTTTTTTTATTTTTTTCAAATAATGTTTTTTTTTTATTATTTTAATGCCGGTTATTTACTTGTTTTTCGCGATTGCGCTCTTGTAAATGGTAGAAACTCCAATTTATAATACTTATTAATATTAATATGGCGGTGTTGATTTTGCTCGGGGGAGGCAGTACGATTGTGGACTGATGCGTTAATTGTAATTGTGGTGCGGTAGTAATTACGGACTAATGGGTAATGGTAATTGTGATGCGGTAGTAATGGTGGGAGGAGCGGGTGATGATAATAACAACTGTAGCAGCAAATAGATCTTGTAAAATGGTAGAAGTGATTGTAGTAATGGTGGTGGGATGGTAGTAACAATAATTAAATTATTATAACAGTAGTTTGAACTGGAAAATAATTGATGATGTTATGGTGTCAGTGGTTTCTCTTTTCATATTCATAGGGTCAATGGTGGTTTATGTAGTAGTTTTGGTTGGTATTTTTATCCGTTTGTTATAAATTGCGATAATAGGTATTTGTTTTCATGTCTGCATTTAGAAATTATTTCTGTTCTTATGTTTAGTAATTTCTTTTGTTGGGTATGAGAAATTATTGTTACCTTTTCGTGTATGCAAAGTAAGCATTTCTTTGTAATGTTGTTGTAGACAGGTGCGTTTTTCAATATTTCCCAACTTATTCTTGGTGTAATATTTCTGACTTTTAGATGGCATATGTATGTTAGCTCTATCACTGATATTGAGCGCTTTTCAATAAGTTCTGTGCATATATAATATATAAATAATATATAAAAATTACACACACACACACACACATACATACACACACACACATATATATATACATATTTATACAAATTTTATATATATATATATATATATATATATACAAATTTTATATATATATATATATAGGGAAATAGAAATATAAAAATTGGTGACTTAACTTATTGATGTTATATTTAGCATCCTGACTCCATACTTTCGTAAACGAACCTTTGTGTTCGGTCCACTCATCAGGAGGTATCACCAGCTGATTTTTCCATTTTCGTTATTTTAATTTTAAGTTAGAAATATTTTCTATGCTTTGTATTGGAGTTGATTTTTTCTACTTTGTATACGTGTGCATGTATGAGTGTGTACGCCTATACATGCATGTATGTGCATACGGGTAGAATTCCCCTTTTCATAATTTTCTTGTCTCCTTATAATCTCTCCGTATTCATTTTCCTTCTTTTGTTTCTCGCTCGGCTGAATATCCGCAAAATATCATGGTATAGGCACACGCCTCTTCATCTCAATTTAACTTTTAAAAATCATTGAACTGTGAAATCGGTAAAGTAAATATTCTTAAAGACTCATTGCATTTTCAAATTCTTTTTCTGATATGTCCCGGAAAGGGATATATTTGAACGAAGTAGCTAAGTGGTTTTGGCTACTATATCCAAGTAGAATATGGTAGCAGTAATCGACTGGTACGCGTCGTAGTCACAGGTAAGAAGTGTAGATCAATGGCGTAGTCCAATCGGCGTCGTTATAGAATTAGCTCTCAGACTAAGGCTCTTTGACGCTGTCGTACCTACACGTCCGTCGGTATTTATGACGGACACCAGCCAATCATATTCCAGTGAGGCGGAACACAGGTGTACGCATATTCCATTATATCATTTTCATATATATATATATATATATATATATATATATGAAAAACAATTTACCTCTAGGTCATCGTCGCACGGCAGGGAAGGAAGGGAATTTTAAACGTCTTTCTCTATACGAAATACGCCAGCGGCTCATAGAACTCAATTCAATTTTACTTGAAGAGTAATGCTTAATATGTATTATATATATATATATATATATATATATATATATATATAAGAATCAGGACCGAACTTACACCTTCCGAAACGTTAAGCTATATGGAATTCTCTAAAAAAAATCCGAGTAAAATAATTATATAGGATTATTATTTATTAATAGTTATAATTTCTGATGAGTTAGTGTTAAAAAAAAAAAACTAATGATAAAATATATTAAAAACGAAATGAGACCCCTGAGGATGTGTTGACCTAATTTATATCTTATTTAGCTTATAGGTAAGTCCAGCACTGACCAGAATAAACTAAGTAATTGGTAAAGTGGCAAAAAAGCATAGCCTACCAAAGAAGAAAACATGAAAAAAAAAAAAAAAGAAAGTAAAGAAAAGGCAGACAGAGACAAAAACCTACATTGCTCAATACCACTGAAAATCTAAAATTGATCTGTGAAATAACAAACATTAAAAGCGCTCTTTGTCGTTATTGATTGCCTTAGAAAGGATTTTAGATCGCAGTCGTTGATCGCTGTTTGGTGATTGTTATTATATAGTAGACCACCCATAAACCCGTTGGGTTTCTTTTAAAAGCGATTCATGATACACAATGATGAAGCAATAATATTATCAATTTTATTATTAACTAGCTTAAGAAGGGGCAACATTTAAGATAGCTCCTGCGGAGGGCTCTTGATTGGGCTTTCATCACAATAGGTAGGGAGGAGTAGTTGCAATAGGCAACAATAAACTACAGAAAAACTCAAAATTGATCGCTTCATTTAAGTATTGCATTAATATTTAAGCTTACCGTTTAAAAGTTCAACGATAATTCTTCTGCCGCCACTTAATTTAAAGACAGTTTGATGTACGAAGGTCCTTACTTTCCGTACAAACAATTATTTTTATTTCGTGGGTGACTTTCGCTGAATTTAGCAATTAATTTCTATTATCCACAAATTTATTTATGAGTTATAAAAATTGCTATCGGCAAAAAAATTCGTCACAATAAATCACGTAAAAAATCGGCAAAAACAATGGAAGTAATGCAAACTTGGGAATTCAAAATTTCAGGATTGCTGGTCCGGATCCGACCCCGAATGTTTTTAATTTTCTCAAAGAGTTGGCCTGATTCCAAAATGATATGATATGTTGGGCTCCGGCCTCTAGGAATGAAGTTGAAAAAGTGTGACAGTGACACACTAACATTCGCATTTATTATATAGATTACACGTTTTACCTTGTATTTGCGATGCAAATTATTGTAATAATTACTACCATTGTCATCACAGAAAGCGGTTTGAGCTATTGACTCTTCTTTCGTTTTCGGATCGTAACATTTTTACTGTCTGAAACCGAATGAAAACTACCCAAAAAACACCTTAATGCAAATATATCCTAATTATGGAAGAAAATAAATTATTTTACGATATCAATAAATATATGTTTTCCTTTTTTACATTTAAAAAAGAAATTTCTTCCATAAAATGTACTTGGAATACAAAATAAATAATTAATATTAAAGACGGAACAAGAAGGTTTATTGTTCCATTGGGATTCATAGTTAATGCATTACGTGAAAATCTCGTGTAATAGCTTAAAACAGGTGTAGTTTTTTTCAAAATAATAAGTATATTTTTATCATACATACTTGTGTCTTCCTCGCATTTATTTTAAAATACGTAATGGCAGCAAACTATCTAGAAAATGCTGCTAATGATGTTGGGCTCTATGTCAATGCTTCTAAAACTGATTTCCAGGTTTCAACCAGCAAGGCTCATTGCAAACTTACTTAAGTGAATCAATAAAATCTGTCGAATATTTTACATACCTAGGTAGCGAGATAAATTCTACTGAAAAGGATGTGAAAATTCGCATATCTAAAGCTTGGGCCGCCTTGAATAAAATAGATGTAATCTGGAAATCTGATCTAACAGACAACTTCAAGCGGAGATTCTTTCCAGCCACTGTAGAGACTGTTTTAATGTATGAGGCCACTGTCGGGGCATTAACTAAAACCCTACAGTTTAAACTTAATGGAACCTACACTCGGATGCTGACAGTTGGAGACAATATCGAACTAAATCACAGCTATATGGATCCATCCCTGATATTTCTACAATCTTATGCGAACGCAGAATGCGCTTTGCAGGGCACTGCTGGCGAGCAAAACAAGAAATCTACTGTTCTAGACACCTAGCCATAACGCAAGACAGGTTCGTCGCTTAGCAACCACCCACATTCACCAGTTATGTTATGGCACAGAATATCTAGCTAATGACCCCCGACCTTGATGCAGGACCGTGATGGTTGGTAAGATAGACTTATGAATGTCTGAGGTACCTCAGCCGAGTAAAATGAGCATGAATTTTTGCAATTTATATAAGACTGCCAGGAATTTGATTCACATATTTGTTTTTTGTTTTTTTTTTATACAATTCCCAAAGCTTCAAAAACAAGTTTTCAGATGTCACATTCCAATGATTTCTGTCTCGAGATTCTTGTACTTTTATCATTATTATTAATATCATTTATAGTATAGCATATGGCATAACGAGAGAAATGTGTTAGGAAGATTGTGATGCGCCATTTTTCACATCGGGCAGGTGTACCCGCAAAACAATATCTACTAGCAACAATACACAACTACTTCAGCCACATGACATACCCTGCATGAATTTATTCTTTATTTATTGTAATTAAGTTCTATGATAACTTTTTTTTTCTCGTATTTTTTGTTTTTGAAGCTCTCTCCCAGCTTCTCGCTTTTCAGACAACTTTGACCTTCAAACATTTAAATGCAATGTCAGTCGCTATTATCCATCATCTTAATTTATGATCTTTTATTGTTCTCGCTCCTTAGTAATGTTTTTCATTCTCTTATATTATTTCATAGACAGTAAATCCCTGCGTCTTAGTGACTTTGTTTTTGTTGCCTTGCTTGGGGTAAAATGATTTTAAAAGTAGTACTATCCTTTATTTATTATAAGTCCTGTCTTAATACATCTACAGAATTGAATCATCATGGAGTACTAGAACCCCAATTCTCGTAGACCTTTGCCAAAACAAGATAAACGTACCACGCCTATTAAACTTGGTATGATAGACTGTCACAGAAAGTTCATATAAACAGGACCTATAAAAAGACCGTAAAAAAAAAGAATGGTTCAATTAATCACTTTGAGGCTAAGCAGCACCGCACTGTAATTCCTGTTTAATTAATATGATGTTCTTTAATAATACTCATATTTTCAGGTTCCGAGTAAGTGCAATAATGGTGATTAATTGAGACTCGCCATTCTAAACAATCTTTGTTGGAAAGTTTACATGTTCTACGCATTTTAACAAGTACGATTTGCAAAATATCATTCTTTCGTCAGGATCACCTTCATTATGAGCATGGAATATTCTTTGGAATGCCACTTTTCCAATTTTCTTGAACGCTGGCATTAAGTTTCTAGTAAAATGGAATCGCAAACATCATGGAACATTCCATTCAGTATTTGTGTGAATTATCATTCCGGTTTTGTATCGTAAACTTTCTTTTAATTATCCCCTCCGCCATTAAAAAAAAATCTAGTGTTATGAGGTCTGTTTGGATATTCTATTGAACTTCTTTGTTCCCTCCACCTGTTCAGCAAAATCTCATCCCTTACATCCTGATGGCAGTGTAAGGTTGCCCCATCTTCCTGGAAATACCACTCCTCATCCTCAAAATTCTCTTCAGTGCGTGATATGACAGACAAGTTCAAATAAACGGGACCTGTAACAATTCCATAAAAAAGAATAGTTCAATTAATTCTTTTGACGAAAAACTGTACCACATTGTAATTCCTGGCAAATTAACAAGATGTCCCTCCGTAATATGCGGTTTCTCCTGTCCCTAGTAGGTGAAATTATGGTTGTTAATTGACCCTCATCGTTCCAAATAATCTTTGTTCGAAAGTTTGCATATTCTACATATCTTGACATGCGTCACTCGCAAAACTCCACTTTTCAGTCCAGATCATCTTCATTTAGAGCGTAAACTATTCTTGGAATTTCCAATGATATGAAAGACGAGACTCTGAATTATTATTCTATGACAAGCAGTTACTGGTTTTGTTTTTTTTTTTTCGTTTGTTCCTATAAAAACAAACCCGAAAGATTAAGTTACATTGTCTTCCAGGGAACTTTGATTAACCAAAATATGTACTAGCAAACGGTTGGTAAACAAAGTCGGGCAATCTCACTGAGCGATAACGGAGATGGTTATTTCTTTTCTTTTATACTGCTTTATACAGTGCCATCTAGCGGGCATTAGAAGACTCATTGGCAAACAATTTGACTCATCTGGAACTCAAAGATATGATAAACTGACCGTTGATTCTCCAAAACCAAATTGCTGTTAAAATTTGACCCTATACTAACACACCAAATTGTGTTTCTAGTTAATGAATAAAAAAAGAAAACAATATTGTTTTGCTTTTTAGGCTTCCGTATCTTAAAATTATAAACGCTATATTTAGGTGGGGAGTAACAAAAGGCCCCTAGTTATTGACTACATTTAATTTATTGCGACAGAGGATCTACAAATGTTGACCTCCTCGTGGAAATTGAGATCATCACTTAATAGAAATGATATGCATGGCGATTTGAGTAATTCTTGCTCTACAGCAAGCGTCTCATACACGTTAAAGTATGCCTATAGAGATCTTAAGAAATGTTTTAGTTTAAAATGTTGTCATTAATAATTCAACGGCTCTCGAGTGTAAATCTATTTGTGTATGGTTGTTTTTCTTTTAAATCCTGGAAAAAAAAACTTTGCGCGCAATACTTTTTAAATCCGTTCAAGCAAAGAAAACTAATCACAAACATTTTTTATTGTTGGTATGAATTTAAAAAACGTCGGTTACAAACACTTTAGCGAAAGAATTTAGGATATTTATTATTGGCACATTTAAAAAAAAAAAAAAAAAAAACCTGCTGATGCTTCTATGCAAATAACTGCAAGAGTTGTTAAAAGTTGTAATGTTTACCATGTTGACGAATAAAAAGTGTACAACGCCCGCTCTCATATTGCGAAAATACTGTTATTCGAGTTGAATCAATTGAAAACAGAGACTTTTTACAACCCTTCCTCTCCCCAACCGGTTATTTCTTTCTTTCTTTCTTTCTTTCTTTCTTTCTATTCACTAATCTTTCTTTCTTTCTTTCTATTCACTAATCTTTCTTTCTTTCTTTCTATTCACTAATCTTTCTTTCTTTCTTTCTATTCACTAATCTTTCTTTCTTTCTTTCTATTCACTAATCTATCTATCTTCAAAAGCACCTTGATTGTTGCAAAAAAGAACTTTTCTAAATAACTTTGAATTGCTACCCCCTGCCTTTTTTTTTAAGGAAAATTTCTTCAGGAAAGGAACTGGGGAGTTCTTGCCTAATAAGAATTTTGATTGAATAATTTCAATGATTTTTACAACTGATTTTGTTCACATAAATCGGCAATTTTATGTTGAACAATCTGACATTTTGGCGGAACGAAAATATAAAAAAATGGTGTCTCTAATATAAATAGGAATTTTGTGTGTATGTCAGAGTTAAATCCATGGTAAAACCATACAGATTTCGAATCAGCATCATTCAAGGAAGTTTTTTTATACCATGCTTTTGTATCCACGCAGACATACTACTTTTATTCGACTCTCAAATGTATGTATGGGTAAAGTTTTTTTTTTTTTTTTTTTTTTTTAAAGTAATAGCAATTTGGATTTAAATTAATCCTCAAAAACTGATGTAAAGGTGTAGTTTTTCATTTATAATCTAACTGTACGTATAAAACTATACAGACAAAATCTCGAAAGATTTTCTAAGCTGGAAAGCCCGCCAAAAATAACAGACGTCGGAAACTTGAAATCAAGAACACCTTCGTAAAACTGCGAAGATGGAAAGAAGGTGTGGCTTCAGATGTTCCGATAGACATATAAGCGAACAAATTTGACTGGTCCAACAGTCGAAAAGGAAAGAGGATCTCTGCCATGTTGAAAGGACGCTTTTTCGAATATATAACTTTTCTGACTCATCTTTGACTCGGTTGTCTTCTCCTTCGATTTGCTTTAATAATTTTCCTCTCGATTTTTTTCCCTTCTCCTTTCGTCTTTTGTTCAAAAATGCTTCATGAACTTTTTGCCCGCCTCAAAGAACTTTTGGTGCACAAAGGAATATTTATGCAACTCTTTCAAAAAAGACTTGTTGTTCCTTTATACATCTGTATGTTGCTCATAACGAGACTCTTTTCTTATTATTACATAATAAATTTTCGATTTTTAATCAATATTTGCGCTTGATTTCTTGTTAACTTTGTTACGCCGCCATTTTGTTATACGGCCAAAAGGTTTTATCACAAGATATAACCCTCTTACTTTTACCAAATGTTTGATTTTGATTTTTCATGTGTTTTGAAAAATAATGTAAAATTTCTCAATCACAAAAAAATGTTATCATTTTCTTGAAAAGAAATCCGTAACAATCACAGTCTGTCACCACAAACTTCCTGGCACTTGATTTCGTTCTTTCGGCTCCAGGTTTACTTTCAGTTAATTTTCCACCAACGAGATGATTGTTACTCTCCCACATTTTCAAGCGCAGTTACTAGTCTACATTCGGCTTTTCTTTTGCTTTTTTGATTACCTTACAGAATATCCTTGCTTTCATCCCTCATGGTAATAAAGATATTCACGAGAATGACTCACTGCATACTAAAGTTTCTAATAATACACCTGCTTTGTAGAGGCTTTTACCGTTAACAGGTAATTACCGTGTGTCCTGTGTGCATGATACATCTGTAGAGAACCGGGTGTTAGCGTGTTGTTGAATTAGGAACACGTGCTGTTTATACCTGCTAGAAGAAGGTTCAACTACAAGAACATGGCGGACTCAAGCTGAGTCCAACCGAAGATGTAAAGAAAACAAACAAGACCGATAAATATATGCCAACAAATATATGTATTAAACAACAAAATTTACAAGTGACAAAGACATCAACATTGGTGTTTGCTTGTGAACGTAAAGAGTTTGTATATTGTTGAAAGTTCGTACGTATGTGTATGTGTGTATAATGTTCATGGCGCCTCCCACAAATGGGAAGACGCTATCTTCTGTGAGAGCTTACATTGTAGATGTGTTTGCTGAGATAAAGAAATGAAAAAGAGAACGAGGCAGAAGTCGCCCAGTATTTATAGTGTAGGGAGAAAGCCCCCTAGTGAACAATTAGGAAATTAAGGAGGAGCTAACTCTGACACATCTATAGGGGGTCCAGCAAGTGACGTGCAGAGGTTTTGGTGATGCCTGGGGACTGTTCATTGAGTGTATGCTCCTAAGACACAAGTAATGAGAGGCTATAGAGCCTAGTACTGAGAAATGTGAGAAAGGAAGACATTTTAATTATGCAAAAACAATATTTTTACAGTAAAGTTCATCCTGTACAAGGCACAGGGGCCACTCAAGGTAGAAAGTTACGTTAGGATGCGGTTTGTACGGATAGGAGGTGGAGATAACGCTTAACCCTAGACTTGAACAGGTTAAGATTTTGGTGATTGGAGAAACATCCTCTTGGGAGTCGGTTCCACAGAGCAACGGTTCGCGAGAAGAAGCTGTTCAAGTGGAACTTATTTCTCCGCGATGAAACATAGAGGGAATGTGGGTAATTTGCTACAATGTAAGTCGCATGATGGGTTAGGTCTGGCGGAACTAAGGAATGTATTAGATTGGTGCAAAAATAATATCGTTTTTTGACGTTAAAAAATACGTCAAAAAACGATATTATTTTTGCACCAACCTAATAGTTCGTCCGAGCACTTTCCGTGAGAGTAGCGATAGAGCAGCGAAAGGGTTGCCACATCCCACCCGTGAGAGAGAGGTTGGAGAGTGGAAGGGCTCGGGGGCGCTTTTAGACTCTATCCAAGCTGGAGAGTGTGGTCTGGACAGCACCCGCGCAAATATGACAACAGTACTTGGCATTCTTGGTCTGATCTGGCCTTTGTAAAGGTAGACAGATGAAACATGAAATAAACACTTTATTCTATTTAAATATAAACTCAATTTCTATTTCACTCTTTGATTGGATGCCCACCCGATATGGATGCCCGCGGCCGTAGCACCCACTGTCCACCCTTCTGCACACTACAGCTCAAACATCCTCTACGGCAGCACAAAATATGTTTTAAGCTACAGTTGACCACTTGCCTTATAGTAATAGTTAATATTGACGTTTCACTTTAGTGCTTCAAGAATATAACCTTGTACCTGACTATGCTAAGGTTAGTAAATATTTCATAGAGCCCATTGCACCGCAATAGTTACTAAGTTAGTCTTGCAAGCCATTGCTAGTGGTCTTGTGAGAGATTAAATTTAAAATATATCTACAAGGTTAGAGTTATCTAAATATTTTACGTAGTGGTAGCTGAGTGGTAAAGGCAATGAATTTCCACTGTTTTCAGGCATGGAGTACGGTCATGAGTAAAGCTTGATGTCTACGTTAAACACCAGGGGACTCTGATGAATTTTGGCATCTATGAGAGAGTACCGAAAAGTTCTCGGTCCGCACAAGAAACCTTTCCAAAAAGAGAAAGAAAATGATGCTTGATTTTGGAAAGTGGATCTAGCCAAGAACTTTTCAGCACCCCTCATGCAATCTTTTCTGTCTCCCGGAACCAATATAACCTCAAGTAGAGTTAGAGACACATTCGTCCTGGCATGTGGCATTTATTGAACTGGGATTTTTTTTTTTTTATCAGAGTCTTTTATTTGCATATTGGTCTATCTAGCTTTTTACCCAATCCATGTCTTAAAAAATATTTTTTCGAAGTTTTTTTTTTTTTTTTTTTTAATAAAAAGACCCACCCGGCATCGCAATTACAAGAAAGCAGCTCCAAGTTGAAATTAAATAAAATTATTCCTAAAAAAAATGATCAAATTTGCCCTTCAGAAATTCAGTTGTTAAGACTTCCCTTGTGGAGTTGTGGAGCGAAGACGGAAATAAACACCAAGACAGTCTAACATCAAATGACAAAAAATGATTTCTGGGATAGCCCAGTATGCACAGCTTTTACCCCTAACTTTGAGTGTGTGGAGAGAATGTGTTCAACTACACGAAAATTTCTTTGAATGGTTATGACTCTTCTTAATATTCGCTAGTGGGTGGGGGCAGATTTTAAACTATAAACTTTTAAATGTAGATGGTAAAAAGCAAAGACTAATTTTGACATAAAAAACAAAGAAAACAGTATTACTGACTAAAAAAAAATAGACAAAGTTTAGCCTTTCTGACCGAAAAAAAAAGAGAAAAAACAACAAAAAACGACGTCTCAAAAGGACGGGCTTTCTGTTGACACCGCTATTATTGTATGCAACCGAGGCTCCCTCGATAATGTTTACAAGATTATAAAAATATGTAAACCATGTATAATGCGATATTTATTAATTACAAGATTTATTATTTATCATTTTGTTAAGAAACAAATTTCAAAAGAAATATTTTTATTAAAAAATTTGTTAAAAAATCTATAAAATTATCAATATATGTGAACCAACTACAATACAATATTACTTTTTTTTCCATTTTATAAATAAATAGGAAAACAAGCTTTTTCGTCATAATTTTATAAAGACATATACATAAACTATGCAACAAGAAAATTTAAATGATTTTTCTGAATATTATACATGTTCTTCTTAAATTATTTTATCTCTGAGATTACTTTTTGCTTTAATTTTCCTTCTTTTTTTTTATAATAGTGATCTCGAATCTTGGATGCCTAAGCACAAGAAATCCAAGGCCTGAAACTCCAGCAATTATAGGTTACCCTCACCTTCCTACTGTTTTTTTTTTTTTTTTTTTTGAAAAAACAATTTGGAAATTTTTTTAAAATCGTTGCTAATTTTTCTAAAAATACCTAGAAAATTTACCAATAGATTAATTATTTTCAGCCAAGTTCAGACTAATGAAGAAATCTAATGACTGATCAAGAAATCTTAAATAAAGACTGCAGACTAAGTACCTTGACTAAAGACTAAAGTGAAAGTCTAAAGCAATTGGCGAAGCTAGCGAATTGTTCTTTGGAATGGTTGGCATGATATCTGCTAACTGCCAGTTGATTCGAACTTTATAAAATGGTATATAATAAGGATTTCCTTATAGTTGGTTCGCATATTTGAATAAGTTAGTAAATGTTTATAAATTTATGAATAAATAATTGTTTTCATATTTATTTCTTTATAAATTGGTAAATGATAAATATTGGATTGTACCAGTTGGTTCGCATATTTTTATAAAAAAAAAATATTCGTGTAAATAAACAATCTAATAAATAAATAGTGTTTAATATTTTTGTTGTATATACTCGAGAACAAAGAAAATGTATAAATTCACTTTCATATGTTTGGGTTTTATTAAAATTCTAATAATCGTTTTTAAAACAATAAACGTTGCCGAGGGATTGAAGGGAGTTTACAATAATAGCGGTATCAAAGGAAAAATGCTCCTTTTGACACATCGTTTTTTTTTTTGTTTTTTTGTGGGCACGAAGGTCAAACTTTTCAAAAGATGCTTCTTACATCAAGAACAGGATCTAATTTTGTTTACTGTTGCAGCTATTATGCAAACTTGACAATGTTGCCATATTGGATTACATTTGAAAACGCAGTGCAACTAAATTTAAATTTTTCCGCTAAGCGTAACATTTTAGACTACTCTTTTTCAAGTGCTGTTTAGAATAGCTATATCGGTGGGGGATTTTTTATAAATTTTAAAATAAGCGGGGAATTTTTAATTTCTTGCAACAAAATAATCATGCCACGGAAAAAATTATTAAAAAAAATAGTAAGCATACATTTACCAAGAAAAAGCGCAGTACTAGATTGTCGGCAAGGTCTCATCAATTTACAGTAGAAATTGCTAGGTGTAACTGTAAGTTCTATGCTAACAGTTTCTTCTATCGTACTTCTCGCTTGTGGGTCTCCTTTCCGGCTTCTTGCTTCCCAGTCAACTTTGATCTTCAAAAAATGAAATGCAATGTCAATCGTTATCTACTGTCTTCTTAATTCTTGTTCTTTTAATGTTCTCCCTCCTTAACTGTGTTTTTTTTTCTCATATTCTCTAACACTCAGTAACCTCTTGCGTTTTAGTGGCTTTATTGCCTTGTTTTGAGTGAAATGATTAGTCTATCCCAGTGCCTGGGGTGGACTAAAACAGTAATAATTTAATTGTGTCTTCATTTGTATTTTAGTACAGAAGAATACTTTTAAAATAAACTGTTCCAACTTGGGCTACTAACGGGAACGACTTCATTCAAAATTTAGTAGCTCTTTTTCTTCTATGTGCTTTCAGGGCATAAGTGATCATGGCTCTTCACAATTTCCTATCTGGTGTGGCTCTTAACCGTTTTTCTCCCTTTACTTAGCTTTTTAGACTATTTTTAGCCCACTCTGGTAATCCTAACCCCCCATCATCAGCTGTCATGGGCAGATAGTGTAGGTCCCACAAAACAAATGCGGTACAACGGTGATCGAGAAAGAATGTGAATGACGGATGAATTCTTTTGGTGTGAGGAAGAATGCTGTATACCTGGTTCACGAAAGTACGTATTTAACTAAGAGTTAGATAGTCAACATAAGACTAATTTCTCCTTATTCCAAACTCTGTCGTCGTTCTTTGTACGAAATTCTGTAAATTTATAGAATCAACTGAGTTAAAAAGCTAAGTACGATGATTATAAAATCTTTAGATCCTTATAGGTACTCCCTTAAAAAAAGTGATACCTAACTTTAGAATAAATCTTTTAAAAAAATGACAGATCTGTCAACAAAATAATTATTTTTAAAAATCTCTTAAAAAATAAAATATACTTTTCTGAAACGTTATTTGAGGAAAATTAGCTGATTTAAAGTTTAATTAATCCGAATTAAAACAAATATTAATTACTTTTAGTCTAAAATATCGCAAAAAAAGCATTTTTTTTTAACACGTAGGGAGTGTTTTTCTGATGTGTTGAGTCATTTATTGACAGCTTAATGTTTGGAAAATATAAGTAAGGGGGATAGAATTGAAAGAAATTATTTGACGAATACAAAGTGAAAGAATTTTTTTTTAAATATTTTTTTTTAAATCTACTTAATAATCTTAAAAATTTAAGAAAAATATGAAGCAGTCTCATATTTTATTGAATTATAATTCTATGGGAATGCTTGTTACCATAGGTGTTTATTGAGAAAATGTTAAATTTATTATAGTTACCGCTCCTATTTTCTGATAATGTCGTGTATGGACGTCTGTATTTACAAAAAAATGATATGTTTTTACACCACACACACACAAAATTCAAAATTATTTTTAAAATAGTAGAGGTCATTGGATTGTGGTGAGCTTTTCCATTTATAAATGGTAAATATAGTTGCAATTTCATAACAATATCACCTGGCCTCTACAATAATACATAATTTTAAAAGATTTTGAAGTTTATAAATTGTTTTAACTAAAATTTAAAAATAAATTAAAAGACTTCTTGTAAAAATGCATTATACATCGAAAATAAAAGAAAAGAATTTCTCGAAATTTCATAAAATTAAATGACTCTAGAGGTAATTAAAAAAAGATTTTAAAAATTACAAAGATTTTCTAAAAAAAAAAAAGTTTAAAAAAATGATTTAATTAATTTGTAAATAAGTCCTGAAAGTTTAATTAAAATCCGACAATTTGATTTTTACAAGAATTTCCAAACGAATGTGTTTTTCATTGCAAGAAAAAACAAAAAAAAAAAATAAAAATAAATAAATAAACGCTCAAATTTCCCGTACAAAGTTAAGGTCCTGCTTTGACGCCAAAACCAAAAATTTTTTATACCACAATTTCCACGGTTTTAAAAATAATCAAAAAAATATATATATATAAATAAATAAATAAAATAAAATAAATAAATAATAATAATTTACAAAAAAATATGCTTTGAGTTTTCCTCTTAATACTGACACAAAGATTTTAACGATGAAATATTATTTTCATTATCTTTTTGGTATTTTTTAAACATATATCACTTTATTTTAGTGAATTTCTGGAGGTACCTACTTAAAAAGGATTGTATTTTTTGTGATTTTTTCCTCTATGAATGATGATAAAAATTGATTGTGAATAAATAAATAAATCCTGAATTTATCTTTTTTCCATTAATTTAATTATTTTTAATTTTTCAGCTTTGCCGAGACGTTGTCGGAAAACTGTCACTTTTTTTGCAAATGAATGGCGAAAAAAAATCTAACAAGATTATCCAATATAAAATTATCTTTATAAAAATTTAAAATACTATTATAGACAAACGCATGGTTGCAAGAAGGAAATACGACAACAGCAGAAATAGATTTACGTGATTTATTTCAATAGGAACGTGTGGGTTTGGGACAGCTACCTTGTGGTATAGTTCATAATCCGGCTCCCGGTCTCATAGTAGTTCACACTGGTTGGCGTGGCGCTCCTCCTACTGACGGCTGCTGACTGACCGTGACAGGTCTTTTCCCTGGCCTCCTATTGACTGCTGTTGTACTTCTATGGCGTTTTTACAGGCTCGAAAAACGACGCGAGTATAATTAGGAGGGAAGCATTTTTATTGGTCGAAAAATAGAAACACTTTAAAATATTATTTTATTTTTCGACTGGAACTTGTGCGTCGGGCTTATGCGTAGACGACGATAATGGTCATTTTCTGACGGGGCCTTGTCCCGTTCACATCCGGCTCTCGCTCTTAAGTATGTTAGTTTATTTGCCTGCAAATCAGCCGAGATATGTCTTATTTTATTTTATAACAATACATAACAACATTATTTATCATATACTCATGTAACGCGCGATCTCGCGTATCGTGTGACTGCCAAATTTTCACTTATAAAATTTTTTAAAAATGATTATATCTCGTGTATCATACGAGTTTCTTTTTTGAAAGGCCAAATTACTATAGGATAACCTTTTCTTTTGTCTCTTTATCCCATCTTCTAATTAAATAAGTTAAAAAAGTAAAAGAGAATGATAAAAGTATCGTTAGTAACGCTATACTTGTTGCAAAAACGCTTACAGCTATAAACAACGGAAGGAGAAACAGCTAAACATCTTACAAACGTAAACAATGGAAAAGATGTATCATAGTTGTATTTTACAATACGATCAAGAAAATTTCGGCGGGAATAATTTTTGTAGATTAGCGTCCATAAGACTATTTTCAATTCACGACATTTGTCAGAATCCCACCAAAATGAATTTTTTCATCATTTTTAAAATGTTATCCCTTTATATCGAATCGATCACTGAGTTTTTAAAGAATTATCTGTACTTTGTTTTTGTTCATAAATGTCAAGTTTGAAACTGCTTTGATTATTCATAACTACGTACTATTAAGAATTGAGAAAAAAAGAAGAAGAAATAATCAGTAATACACAAGAATCAATGACGTAGACACAGTTATGAACAGGACCCACTTATAAAGACGAAAAAAATCAATATTTTTCGATTCCGACAAATGTCGTGGGGAAAAGAAATGTCTTATGGATACTAATCTACAAAAAATTATTCTTACAAAAAGTTTTCCATGTTTTTTAGTTTCTTTTTTTTTTTTTTTTTTTTTTTTTTACAAGTGGACCAGTCAACTTAAGTAGTGCCCAAAATAATCAGCAGATAACATTGTATTGACAACTCCGATACAGATTTAATAATTTGAGGAATTTATCTTTTTTGACCTGTGTCCCGTATTTAGAGATAATTAATAATAAAAAAAATTGTCATGACAAGTTATAAGAATTTTACCATCTTGAACTTACCATAAACGATATATATATATATATATATATATATATATATATATATCGAAATATATGAAAGTGTAAAACGTAATATTACTAGACATATTAAAAAAAAATATTTTGTACATTTTTCTGTGTTTAATTTTAAATTGAATCTCCCGTTGAAGCCTGAAGAGCGGGAGCGAAACCGGTTGCTCCGCCTGTTTTTTTAATATGCCTAGTAATATTAAGGTTTACACTTTTATTTCGATCATTAAATTTTGTACCTACAAAAATATCTTTAAATATATATATATATATAGCCAGTTACGCCCCTTGATTTTCATTTTTTATTTCATTTATTTAAAACATATTCATCAACACGTGGAGATAGAAAGCAAAAAACTTTTTTAAAAGCTGAACAAAACCGGTGAAAATCAAAAAAGTAAAAAAAGTAAAACAACAAATTATTTTTCTAAGAAAAAAACCCCACTGAAAATCCAGTTGTAAGTAACAAAGTTTTAATTCTTTTCTGTAAAAATTCATATATTATAAATAAATATCACTACAGGTGCCTTTCTTTTCCCAATTCTCATTTTAGTCTATACAACAAGTTTTTGTACAGAATCTTTCTAAGTTTATTACATATATGTAAGTATTGCTTATTTAAGAAAGACCTAATACAGTTTATAATTTTAAAAAACAAGGATCATAACATTCATCGAATGATTAGTGGGTTAATGAATTTTGTTAGCGAAGAGATTTCGCCATTTTATATCATTAACTTTACTAATTTACTTTTTGTATGAATGATTCATTGTAATATAAATTAAACTGCACCAAATATTTGATTTAGAAGAAATGATCCGACGTGTAAATTTTCGGGATAACAACTGAGACATTATTTATTGAACTATTTAGTTCATGCTTATGCTGACTGATAAACTCCTACAACAAAAAATTTCTTAAATTGTCATATTAGTAATAAAAAAAACGCACTCACTTACATTTTAGAAAATTCACTCTTAGCGTTACGACTACAGGCTTCACAACCTTGTAACCGTTATCAATAACACATTAAAAAAACAAAAAAAAAAACATATTTTGATTTGGATTATATTTTTTCGTCTCGAATGCTACCTGCATTTTACCAAAACAATATATATATATATATATATATATATATATATATATAGATAGATAGATAGATAGATAGATAATATCTTGTTACTCGTTTTCCGAGCACGCACATTTGTTTTTGTTCAACACCCACATAGCCTGCCTGTAGTTTATACTGCGTCTATGCTGAGTGGAACTTAGGAAACACATGATCTGGCGTGATCACCAGTTGGAAGAAGGCACAGACTCTAGGTAACACGCTGGGAACATAATGAAATGGTCTTGCTGACAAATCAATCATGGTGAAAATTGTAACGAAGCGTTCTGCACACCCGTAACTGCACAACCGTGATGACTTTAAGGTCGGTTGTATGCATATATAAAGCCGGCTAGCTATGTTTACAGGTTTGTCTCCTTGATCGTGTTCGAATTCAACAAAGAAGAACGACGCGCTTTTCAAGACAGTGATTGGGAAGTAGCGATCAATAAGATTTCTCAGATATTGTCTTCTTTCGGCTGCTCCTCTGCTCACTGAATGCTGTCTTCCAGCCTATCTCTGCTTATATGGGTACTGGTTGGGGTCCCAACACCACTATCCGTCAACTTGTATTCCGGAAAAGGAAATCACCCAAAAGCTGAATGGGTGATCATTTTTTTATGATTATCGAAATCCACTAACAAAATGTTATGTTTGCCAATTCAAAGGCGGGCTGGAGACAGGGTTCCTGAAAACTCTGGTAATGAAATTGACTTAAAAGACTGACTGGAGACGAGATTCCTAAGAATCTCTGATAATTAAATTGACTTAAAAGGAAAAAGAATCTATTGCTACAGAATCGAACCCGGGTCTCATGGTCAGAAAGCGAACGTTCTGAACAACATCGGCTATATATATATATATATATATAAACATGAAAATATTTCTTGAAGCGTTTATTTTAGTTTACATTTCAAGCTAATAGATTAAATTTAATATTTTCAATAAGCAAAATACGTTTGTTGAGGAAATGTTAGAAAATTAGCAATAGATTTTAACTTTACTGAAGTTAGTGCTCTTATTTTCTGATAATGTCACATTTGGACATCTTTACTTACAAAAACCGACACATTTATACCATATAAATAAATTCAAAATCCCTTTTAAAAACATTTGGGGTCGCTGAATTGTAGCGTGTTTTCCATTTATGATTAGTAAATATAATTTTTAATTCAACGATATCACCTAACCGCTACAAATTAATACAGAATTTTAAACGATTTAAAAGTTTATAAATTATTCTAATTAAAAATTTTTTAAAATGAAAACAATTCTTGTAAAAATTCAGTATTCATAGAAAAAAATTCTTACGGCAATAGAGTCCATAATATATTTTATACATAAAAGCTTTTCCAATTAAATAATGTCTTAGTTTATTGCATTTTTTATTTTACGATTCAGATTTTCTCTAACTGGGAGTCAAAAAATGTAATGTTAAATCATTACACCCCCCCCCCACTCGAGAACTTGTGCTTATAACTAAGGTAAACGTTAAGCTACAAAAAAGAATTTATCGAAATTTCATAAATTGAAATAAATGGAGACTAACATATAAAATAAAAAAATAATTTTCAAAGATTTTCTAAAAAAAAACATTTCAAAAATAATTTCATTCATTTGTGAATAACTTCTGAAAGTTTCTTTTAAGTCCGACAATTATCTGATTTTTGCAAGAATTTCCAAATCGGTGTGTTTTGCACCGCAAAAAAACACTAAAATTTCCCATACTAATTTATGGTCACCTGCTGAAAGCAAGAAAAACTAAATTTTTAACCAAAATTGCGAACCTTCTAAAGAGGACAAAAATATAATTTAATACTCAAAACACCTTTTGCTCTTTCCTCTTAAAAATAACATAAAGATTTTCATGATAAAACGTTTTCTAGTATGCTAATTTTTAGCGAATCTTTGGAGGTATATATATATATATATATATATATATATATATATATATAATTCCCATTCAAATTATAGAAATAATTATAGGATACACATCAGATAAAAAAATATGAACAGGTTGATGAAAAAATAATGAGAAAACTTTGTTTGTTACGAAGCGCATTTACTTTCTCAACACTGCCTGCACGCCAGCCTTCTCTGCGTCCGTCCAAATGCTTACGTGCTTTGAAGTTTGTCCGTTCGATACTTTATCAAGTGCTTCTATGGGTGTGTGTCTGTGTGAACGATTAAAAGCGTGTATGCAGTGGAAGATAATAACTGGTGATAATTCTGAAGGCCAGACAGACCTAGTTTACTTTTCTGTCGACAGACAGGCAAAATGCCGAAATCACATTTTTTTTTAAACAAAAGTATAAAGCCTCGTTTTCGTTTTGCTTTTCGACTACGACACGCAGCTTGTGGTTTGCAAAACTTTTTGAATATAAGAAATCTCAGAAAACAAGGATCTCACCCGCAAAAAAGATTGCTACATTCTTCGGGCCTAAGGAAAAGTGCAGGTATTGTACAATTTTGTCTTCATTTATTCTTCCTTTGATTCTCAGCAAATGTTGCATTATGCCAAATTTGGAAATATATGTGTTAACGCGCTCATGTCATAAGCCAATGATAGGGAATATGTTCTGCACGAATTTGGCCTTACACCAAAGTTGGTTCAGGCCGAGAAATATTTACTTATTGTGGGCTTGCTGGGTAACTGAAATATTTATCTCCAGCACAATTAGCTGTTGCTCTAGCTCAGATTTAAACCAAGATATCAAATGCAGATTTTCAAGGCAGACCGACCACTTGAAAAAAATAGAGTTAAACATTCTTCCTTCGTCTACCTTGAGATGAATAAAGTTAAACCAAATATTCGTAATATTATATATAATACTCTTGCTTGGTGGCTGAAGTAGTTGTATATTTTGATTGGTGTCAAAAGTTGGTGTTTGGAAGTTTTTTGAAAATTAGAATTTTCAATACGGATTTTCAGAGCAGGCCATCCCCAAATGAGAAATTGTTACATCATAACCTTCCTTTTATTTTCATTTTGGCATTGTACTGATCTATGAAAAGCATATATATATATATATATATATATATATATATATATATATATATAAGTGTGTGTGTGTGTGATAAAAATATAGTTTTACGGTATACTATATTTATCGGTAAAAGTGCTCAATATAAGAGGTAAAGCGCGTGTAAATATGAAGTGGATACCAAGATCAACACTTAATGAGGACAGTCTGCTTCATGCTTGAACGCAATCTCAAGCAGGAAATTTATTGTTGCAACTCGATGTTGACCTGAGTGTCGACTTTTATATTTATAATATCTTTTATATATCTTTGCCTAGAAGAGAAAATAATGATAATCACTTTAACACAAACAAAATAAACTCCTAAGCTCAGTGTTCATTTCAAAATGCAAAGAAGGAAACAAATTCCTTCTACGCGACCTAAAATCACATCATAAATAACAAAGACTAAATAAAATCTCACAATCTAAATCTAATAAACTGTTTTAAACACCAAACTTTCGAACCCAAAATATACACGAAGAAATAAATAAGTATAATATATAAATAAATTTAAAATAAATAAATAAGCAAAATGGTTGTGACCGTAAATAAGCTAATGTATTGTCATTAAAATAACTGAGAAGGGACGATTTCTTTATTCCCTTGCTTTTCTTAATCGATATTTGGCCTGAATATCGCTTTAGACGTAAAACTGACTCTCACCATACAGAGTTGATGTTTACGCTGTCTATATCGATAAATGTTCTTGTTCCGATATTGAGCACTATTACCGCTCAACTCTTAGTTTAAATATAGCAAATTTTAAACACCATAATCTCTCTTTCTATATATGTGTGTGTGTGTGTGGTGCGATGGATAAAATGTCGTCTAAATTATGTAAAAATTAAAATAACACTAAAATCTCATTTTAACAGCTATATTTACCAACAATTTTAACAGCTATATTTACCAAAATTACATAAAAATATTTTGAATTATTAAAGAATAAATTAATTCAATAAAATCGACACAACTACGGCCTCCAGATGACTTCGGAATCTCCTGCAACTCTTTTCGACAGTTTCCTAGCTTAATATTCTTATTGGCGCTTCCGGCGAGAATGCCAAGCAGTAAAATATGCCATTTCTAAATTTCTGGTGGAGTGAATTGCGTCATGGTGCTCTGTTTCCTCACAGACGGTGCTCAGCTGACTCTACTATACGGTGCAGTTGACTAAATCAAAAACAAACAACGCGCATGCGCGAAGTTAAAAATATAAAATGACGACAATTTACCCATCGCAACCTATATATATATATATATATATATATATATAAAAGTTAACATAGAATTCAACACTTAGAGGCGACAGTCTGTTTCATGCTAGATGCAATCGTCAGGCCACCTGATATATATATATGATGTCTCAAAAATGTCTAAATATTTTGAAGCTTTCTCAAAAACTAATTCAAACAAGTAAAACCAACTATATCTAATTTAAATAATGCATATGAAGACAGTATTTATTATAAATGCATGTCGTTAAGATGTTATCATCGAATGTTTTGAATTTAATCTCCGTTATGATCTAGACATTGCTGACAACGCGCCTCAATGGAATCACAAATATCAATCAACATTTCGATAAGTTTCTTGGACTTTTGTGAAAACTTTTCATCCCCTGTCTTGCTTCACAGGTCTTATTGATATCCGTAATTGTTTGATTCGTTTTCCATGGCTTATCAAATTATTTAAAGCCAGAAAATATTTTAGAATCTAAGAATTTTTTTTTACAGATAATAATGATTTAGTAATAAAAGTTTGACTAATTAACCAATAGCTGGGGGAGAAAAGGTGGATTCATACCTTTCCAAAGAGTATTTGCGTGCAAGTGAATATAACGAACCCAACGGGAATTGGAACTCGGCTCTTCAGTTAACAATTCCGAATCATTATCCATTACAATACCCATATATCCAAGCTTACAGCACATGGTATTCCCAAGCAGTCACCCATCTAGGTACTGACCAGCCTCGACGTTGTTTAACTTCAGTGATCGTATGAGAACCAGGCCTTGAATTTTGATAACTGTAGTCTTCTGAAACGGTTCTTGTGCACATTGTGTACAGTACCATCAGTTTCCAACTTATCTCTAATTCGTCGGATTGTAAGCCGCGTTGGTGGATCTGAATGAAATACTCTTCAATGCCGCATATATATATATATATATATATATATATATATATATATATGCAAGCTTCATTAAGTATGACAGACAATGATCTTAATTTTTTTTTTCATTAGATAAATTATACAAAAACTGTACAAATGTTATTTAAATATATTAACTGCTAACTGGACATAGATTGTTGTATGCATGTATTTAGTATTAAAGAATGCTTGATTTTCAAAACACAGTTAACATATTGTGTCCATGTCCACAGTTGGTATTACTGAGTGTTGCTTTTTGTTAATAAAGCTTCCATTATTTTTAGCCATTTTTACATGTATACGATGCTATTATATTTGTATTATCAACAAGCATGTTGCGAATAGGGTCCAGTAAGTCTCCATGAGTATTTAAATGAGACCTAATTGAGCTATGGTCAGAAAGACGTAGCGTGAGTCTTCTTGTTAAACATGTTGTAGTGTGGCCAATATAATTGTTTACGAATTTTGATTGATCAGGAATGCAATTCTTTAATGGACATTTAAATTCATAAATAATATTTGTTCTATTTAATTTTTATCTAAGAGGTGAATTATTATTTTTAACTATAAGATTGGCGACTTTAAATTTTTTTAATAAATAATTAGTCTAACTTTTTTGCTCTTGTCTACTGGTGCTGTGCATTTTTTATAATGTTATGTCTAGTTTCATCTTGTTTGTAATTATCATTCATCCGATTTTTATAAAAAATATTAATGCTATTATTTATGTTTGTATTCTCATAAACAATAGCATTAATATTTTTCATCCTTAATATATTTCATCCTTAATATATTTCATCCTTGAAAATGGCTAAATGTATAGCCGAAAGCCCGCGGAAAAATATAACATTTGGACTGGTTTTGTATAATTTATCTACAGAAAAGAAAAAATTCTAAGATCATATAAGAAATTATATAAAAAAATTTAATCAAAGCACCAACCACCTTGTCTGTCATAGTTAATGAAATTTGCATGAAAGAAGGATTGCTGCCTAAATACACAATATATATATATATATATATATATATATATATATATATATATATATATATATATATATATATATATATATATATAATGGGAGTTTTGGGTTCTGATCCTATCCACAATGGTTTTGAAACCACTTCCAAAACCACTCTGGATATGGTCAGAAACTAAAACACCCATAACAATAATAATTCAGAAGCAGGCATTTCTAAAATAAATTGCCAAATATATATATATAAAATATGTGTGTATGAGACTAGAGCAAGCACCCTAAATTTAACTCTTACAGATTTGTTAATATAAAAAGAGCTTCTGATTACAATCAGAAAGAAAGAGACAATTGATATTTCTCGATCACATAGTGAGAAAAGAGGGCTTTGAAAATTTGACACTTACAGGATATATTGAAGGCAAGAGAAGCAAGATGAAACTGCGAGTAACCTACTTAATGAGTTTATGCAAATGAATAACAGACCAAAAAAAAAAAAACAAAGATGTGAAAAGTAAATTGTTACTTAGAGCAAGAAAATTTCGGAAGTTTTTGAACGATGTGTTCGTCAACATACTGAAGAATAAAATAGAATATACACAACTTAGGATGTCTGCCGTCGAGTTGTAACAGGTTTGTTTCGCTAGATTATTATTGACGAAGTGAGTCCTATCCACATGTGGTGTCACAGTATTAGCACCCTGTGCTCGACGAAAGGTAATCAGAGTAAATATATGTGAAGATATTTGGGTATCTGTTGCGACATTGAACGATGTGCAAATCCAGCGCTTCGCTGATTTTCAAGACAAATGATTTCCCCCGTTTGGAAGATTAGCACAACACTGTTTTTCTATTTTCATCCGACTTTATGCTCGACTATAGTCATTTTAATAAATTATATTTATTTTCTTTTAGTATGCTTTCATTTTGTTCTTTTGTTTTTATCGAATCTCCCATCTATGTTGCTTATTTAACTGTCGTAGAATCTAAAAACCGCCTGTGGATTGAGATAAAATATAACAGAAATTAAACAATCGAAACACTACTGAAAAAATGAGTAATAATAACAATTTCCCATGAAAGAAATTCAGATAACTTAAGACTATTGCTACTGGGTATAAAAGCAACAGAAACAAGAGGACGAAACACCAGCTAAATAAGACTGCTTTGTCTAAGAAATTTAGGTAGGATTATTACTACTGGGTGTTACACCCAGTAGTAATAATTAAATTTCTTAGGTAAAAGAAATCAGATGAAAGAAATACTAGTAAAAAGAAAAAATAATAATAATGAGAATGCTTCATCTAAGAAATTTAGACAACTATTACGTCTGTAGAATCATGCCCGAATATACTTTGTCCTCAGTCAAAGACTAAAGCCAGTTGTGCCGAATAGAGGTGCATGTATTTAGGCAAGATTATTACTACTGAATGTAAAGGTAACAGAAATAAGATTAAAGAAATATTAGAAAAAATAGTAATAACGAGAATTCTTAATCTAAGAAATTTGAACAATCATGACTATTACGTCTGTAGAATTATGCCGGAATAGACTTTGCCCTCAGTCAAAGACTAAAGAAGCCAGTTGCACCAGGGGTTTGATAGTGGATCACCTCCGGCCGCCGAGTGGAAGAGAACGTGACCTCATAACTGCACCCGGATCTACGAGCGTGGGCAAGATTTGTAGTACACTGTTATATTAACAATTGCCTCAAGATGATTTGTGGGCAGTATCATAGATCGCAGGACCACGTTTCGAACGAGCGCACGGGGCCGGTCGTAGTCAGGAGTTAAATAAAATGTTAAGTATTGAAAGATTCAAGCTTCATATCATTTACTTGGCATGCCCACTTCATTACACATCTCTGAAAAAAATATCAACATGTTCTAAAGATTCTTGCTGGTTTACTGTGAAATCTTAGAGACAACTATGCTACCATCTTCTGTGTGTCGTGTCCCCTCAGGACATTGGAGATCATGGCTCTCCACAATTTCCTGTCCTTTGTAGGTCTAAATAAATTTTGTCGTCTCTCCTAAACCTTGCTTCGCCATCCATTTACTCAAGCTCGCTAGATAGGTCATGCGTTGTTTTACTCAGTACTTCTTGCTTTCAATCTGTCCTGTGAGTATAAAATTTCCCAAGCACACTTCCCTCATTACGTGCCCTAGGATTTTCCTCTGTCTCTTCTTGTGTACTTTTCGTTTCCATTTCTTCTAAAACTTCATTGTGGCTTATATGTTCGATCTGTTCAGCATTCACTGTTGTTCAGCATATAAGCATAGTTCGAAAGAATTCGAAAAATTAGTTTAAGTTTGCAATACTCTTCAGGATCACGAAGTCTCAGAAAATTTAAAAGCTCGAGACAAGATTTATAAAAAAACAAAATTACTGATATCGAAGCCGTGCGGTTAATCTTATCCTTTTAAATAATGTAATGCCTATTTTGTTTTGAAATTACTTTCTTCTTTCTTTCTATTTATATAAGCCCGAAATACGTATAATCATAAATATTTAGACAAAACAAAGGTCGTATGTGACGGCACCGTGAAATCGGAAAAATATCAACAATAAATACATTGACATTTCAAAATCAAGACAACTAAAAAATGGCGGCAGGTTGAAAACGATAAAGATACTTATCAAAACTGACCAAATTGAAATCTTTGTAACAGGGTAGGCAAGATAGGGTTGATGTAGTAGTAATCCTGACTTGATATTATTTAAGTATTGTTGAAGTAATTAACTCGCTGCTATATGTATTTGTAGTGTAAAAGGAATACTTTTCTTTTTTTAATATTGAAAATGAAATGAATTAAAACCTATAATAATAATATAAACAATAAAAACTTGAGATACGTATTGACATAAATAGCAAGGATTTGTATTTTCTTTTTGTGATGTGAATTACAGAATATTGGTATGATGCGTGTAAAAATATTCTCAGTGTCTTTTGTTAAAAAGTAAGTGCTTACGTGATTTGGTGCCGAGTATTTCGCTTGTGAGAATGGCGTTTGACATCGTCAATTTTCGATCTTCCGGAGTGCTGACAAACGTCTGTTACTACTGACTACTACTACTTGTCTACTCTACTAGTGACTACTGTTATAGGGTATCCAAGTATACTCTACCGACTCTCTTGTGGTGGAAGGGTCGTTTTTATAATGATGAGGGTACTATGATAAAATATACTTCTTTTCTATCATCACTGATGACAAGGTCATTTTTAGAATGATGAAATATCATTATCATTCTAGATCATAACATCTTCATAAATATTTAATGTCCAAATATCAAATATTTATAGCGCAAAAAATTAATAATAACAAATCTTGATGTTATAAAATTGTTCACTTCTTTATGATTGAGCGTCTAGAAAAAATATTTTAAAACTTATTCAAATCATATGATTTCAACATCTCAATTGATCATTATGATACGGTTTCTGTCCTCTTCTTTCTGGTTGAATTTCTGAAATTAAAACAGATCTTCTAACAACAGGCATACAAAAAGATATAATTTAAAACTTACTTCCTCATCTTGACTTCATCTATTGTCACATCAACAATTTATGTAAATGTATATTATTAATAATAATATAGTGCTTGTTTGTATATACGACCGTTATGATTTGTTTGCCAATAGGACTGTAGTCAATAAACATTGCTGAGCTGACATGACGGAAATGGCTACCGCCAGAGTTTTATATCACCACATTTTTGCTTTCCTTCTTTTATAATCTCTCTATATTCTTTCTTTCTTTCATCATATTCTTTCTTGCTTACTTTAGTTTCTTTTTGTCGTTCTTTATTTCTTTCGCCATATTCCCTTAATCTTTCTTTTTCTTTCTTTCTTTCTTTCTTTCTTTCTTTCTTTCTTTCTTTCTTTCTTTCACCATATTCTTTCTTGCTTGCTTTAATTTCTTTTTGTCATTCTTTATTTCTTTCACCATATTCCCTTAATCTTTCTTTCTTTCTTTCTTTCTTTCTTTCTTTCTTTCTTTCTTTCTATTCCCTAATCTTTCTTTCTTTCTTTCTTTCTTTCTTTCTTTCTTTTTAAACTTTCTTATATATCTTTATTCTTTTTTAATTAATTTCATATCATAGCGGAAGAGATGGTATTTTATGTTGTTGGATTAACAATTACGCGTGCGCGCGCGTGTGTGTGTGAGGGAGAGAGGTGGGGAGAGAGCATAGCAATCTTAGTTAATAATGGACGCATTGAAGTTTCTTCAAACAAACTGGTATAAGAATGAACGTACAAACAATTGTGCACAATCGACAACAACAATTCATTGTCTGAGTAAACTAAATAGAAAGGATACAAAAGGGATAAATGAAAGTGTGTGTGTGTGTGTGTGTGTGTGTGTGCGTGCGTGCGTGCGCGCAAGCGCGTGTGTATAAAGGTGTCCTTTTTCGTACATACGTCTGTGCAAAGTTCCTATGGATGGCTGTGAGAAACCTACATGTGGAGAATGGTTCTTTGTTGCTTTGGTAGAATTGTTAGATATATCTGTGTAAGTTTACAGTATTTGTATGTTCTTTACTATACGGTACTATACTCAATGCGACACGTGGTTCACTGGGGACTGAAAAGTCCCTAAAAGTTGAAACGAGACACATTCTACTCTAAAGGCATCCAGTGATTAAGAAAAGAGAAGAGAAAACGAGATATTTCTGTGAAATTTCTTATATACTGCTTTTGTGCAACGTTATCTAGCGACCATTAGCACAAGTTCTTTGACAGACAAGTGGGATAATCCAACCATACGTGTAAATTAATATTTAATATACATATAATACTCCTATTTTGACATTAATTGCAGAAATATTGCTGCATATTTCTTAATGGTGACAATCGATATTCGAACCTAGCAAAAATAGGAATTGGAATATTCATTTACAATTGAAATGGGCTCTCTTCATTTAGAAGACTGGCGCAACACGATCCTCATACACCTGCTTTCTCTATTTGACCATGTGTCAAACTAAGCCATCTTTAGAAAATCTCAATAATTATCCAAGATATGCTGAATGGAAAAAAATGTATATCTACAAGGAAAAGTGAAAATTAGAGGCTATCAGAAACAGACTATGATAGAAAAATATACGAGCTGGGTGATGAAAAATTTTCAGTTTGTCCCACTCACTAAGATCTAACCAAACATTAGAATTTATGTCGGAATCCTTTCTTGGTTCGGCCGAGAAATTTCAGTGTGTCCTGGTCTATTGAAACAAAATTATTGAAACAAAATTATTGAAACAAAATTATTGAAACAAAATTGAATACTAGAAACTACAGAACTTCTTTCTATGGGGTTATGTTAAAGATATCGTCTATCAAACAAAGATAAGGGACATCAGTGATCTAAAGCAAAAGATCACTAATGCTATTGCCACTATTGATGAGGCTATGCTACAGCAAACATCGCAAGAAATCGAGTACCATCTTGATGTGCTTCGTGTAACTAATGCTACCCATATAGAAGTGTATTAAATTAATTAAAAAAAAAAAAAAAAAATTCAATATCTACTCACAATTTTGTAACAATTTCTACATAACTGCTGTCAACAGTAACATACTTGTTCTTAGGATGTCACAGAAAATCAGTAATAAATGCTCTAAGCATAATCAATATGGAAACATTTTTTTATTAGAAGATGCAAACAGATATGGTGGCTTAAAAACAAGAAGATTTAAAATATTTAATTGTGGTCACTGCATAGAGAAAAATCTACGCAAGGTGTAAGAAGTGCCAATGAGTATGATTTTTTGCATTTCCCATATTTTAGGACTTCCAGGAATTTAATCCAAATATTTGCTCCTTTTAATATACTAGATTTCTTTGCAACCCGCGTCAGCGTGTTGAAAACTTCACAGTATTTCGTTTTATTGTTGAAGTTCTCGCTGACATTTTTGTCGAGATTTACAAACTCTAAGTTTCATTCAATTTCGCAAGCCAATCAAAGAAATTTGAAGAAGCTGATTCGTTATTAAAAATAGTATGAGAAAAACCCTACTTCGCGGTCTAATAATTTCTTGAAATTAATTTAACTTTATAGAACTTCATGGTTTAACAGCGAAAAATACATTCTTAGGATTTCTTACTCTTGAGCATGCAACATACAACTGGCCATGCATAAATATTTCTTTCTGGATCCAAATTCAAATTTTTGAAGCGTTTGACCTTCAGATTTGTTTTTAGTTCTCGCAAACGCAGGATGAACTAGAAACTGGATTCTTGTATATATAAAGAATTAAAGAAAAGACATACAAAAAACAATATTGCATTTTTATTAAATGATTATTTATGAGGTATTAGCAGGAGACGTTAAGCGCTTCTATCTTCCTTTCCTTATTTCTTTCTTTCTCACTGAAACCAAGTAGTGTCTTCTTCTCTCTTTCTCTCCGATCAAAATGGAATAGTCCATCATTTATGAATCATTGGCAGGGCGTAACGATCGTGCAAACTAACGAAAGGAGGACTAAGCATAATTATTATACAAATAATAATAATAATAATAATAATAATAATAATAATAATAATAATAATATACTATGATGCTACACCAAGTATGACTCTCATAGCTTATCTCAATTGACTGGTTGTGTTAACAAGTGCACGCATTTTTTGTGAATTAAGATGCGTTACAGTAAGAAGTGGTAAATTTGCAGTTAATGCCCCAGTAACAAATTTAAAAGATAATCATTCTTGGTATAAAATCGGGTGGTTATTCCGAAAAATAGCATTAAAAATTGGCAGAAATCTACCGTTTAGGAGATATTGACAATTTTATTTGGGTCTCTGTTACACTCGACTACTGCGCGAAAATTTACCAGGCCAGTAAACTTTCGTACATTAATCGAGGGTAACCGGGACCAAACTAAAATTGTCAATATCTCCTAAACGGTAGATTTCCGCCAACTTTTACTACTATTTTTAGAATAATCAGGCGATTTCACACCAGGAATGATATATATTTTTTTAGTTTGTCATTGGAGCATTATCTGCAAATTTACCCAGTAAACATCCCGTTTAGTACCACAGATGTGAATATTAGTTATCTGCCCATAACCAGATATGCATATCTCTGAGTGGTTAACGCCCAGTGTATCACTGTTCACGAACGGGATTAGTGGTGGAATATTATGACCAGCTGAAGGCGACTTAGAAGCCACATCTAGATTCTTGAGCAAATTGGGTTACCCGACTTGAAGGTATTTCTAATTGGGTCCAACTTGGAAGGTTATACGCTGCTTTTATCAAACCCTGTTATCTTATTGTTCATCTTTGGCTGTTGTGCATGTACCTGGTGTATAATTTTCAGATTAGGTGTCATGATGGGTACATTGGGTTTCGTATATATGTACCCCAGTGTTTACGTGCTGTCCTTTTTTTTTTCCTTCTCTTTTTTCGCCGCTTGATTCGACCACGGAAAATGATCCCCGCCCCCGGGATATGAGATGCAGTCGGATTGGAAACTACTTCCTTTGTTATTTATTCACCCTACTTAATGCGGTTATCCGACCTCGAAAGCTGTGATACAAACCAACAATATCAGAAAGGATTAGTCAAATATTTATCGTGAAAATGCTTAATCTCAAAATCTATACTGTTTAGTTTATTTACCTGTATACTTGTTATGCTTTTCTATTTAGAATCAGAGAACAACATCTGTATGATTTCTAACACTTCTAAGCTGGCATCAGTCATGCTTTCTGACTGAGAAACCTACGTAAATAATATTAAACGAGAAAGGACAAGGAAAATCTCGTGGGAATGGGTGGGGCAAAAAAAAAAAAAAGAAAAATAGATGCAAAAGAGAAAAAGTAGGAGATAAAAATATTGAGAAAAAAGAAAACCAGGCTAAATTAATATATATTAAATCTGATTCTTTACGAAAAAGCAAAACAATATATATATATATATATATATATATATATATATATATATATATATATAAAGAAATATAGTCTTAAGGTGTGCTATATTTATGGAATAAAGTACTCAATATCAGAGATAGAGCGTGTGTAAATATAAAAGTGAACATAGAAGTCAACACTTAGAGGTGACAGTCTGTTTCATGCTATATGCAATCGTCAGGGCACCTGATGATTGCATATAGCATGAAACAGACTGTCGCCTCTAAGTGTTGACTTCTATGTTCACTTTTATATTTATATATATATATATATATATATATATATATATATATTACACATGCACACGCACACACACACACATATATATATGTATGTATGTATGTATGTATATTTAGACAGCAAATGTTTATTCAAGCATGTTTGGTTGAATAATCTGGACATATTATGTCTATTTTTATTTGAATCCTCTCGAATTCTCTGATTGACTTCTTTATGTTGATATTAAATCCATTAAGGAAGGCACCGTATTTTTTTTTTTTAATTTTACTTCAAACATGAACTTAACAATAACAATAAAATTCCTTTTCTGGATGTATTGATAGACACTAATAATTCTACATTTACTACCTCCCCATATAAAAAGCGAAATATAAAAGTGAATATCGTATCACAAAATACCTATTATACAAAATTTAATAAAAAAAAAGTTAACTATTGCACGAAAAAAGATTTTCTACACTGAATTAAAAACATTAAACAAATTCTCATTAATAATGACCTTCCTAATTACATTGTTGATAAACAAATTAGACGAGCTATTAGAAGTATTAACAAATCAAAAAAGAACATAATGCTTCCGCAAATAACCCTAAACATATCAACCTATTATACCGCAATCAAATACTTTCTAACTGCAAAAAAACAACAAAAAAAATGAAAAAATGAAAAACTCATATGCACTAAGATATTCCCCACTCATCACAATAAAAAAATAAAACTAATTATATGCTATACTAAATTTAATACAACCAACTTAATCATCCGCAATAACCCTTTTCCGTCAACTAGTGTTTTGCAAAAAAACAACATTGTATATCAATTTAAACGTCCTTTAGAAGATTCTATCTCTGACAAAAAAGTAAATATTTATGTTGGTTTGACGACAACAACATTATCAAGAAGACTTACACTACATGTGTCGGATACAAGCTCTATCGCACAACATTTAAAGACACGTTCCTGTTCACATTCACAAATATTAAGAAAATATTAATTGATAATACAAGTATACTCCACCATGAAAATAAAAAACAAAAACTTCAAATTCTCGAGGCCTTCCATATAAGGGGAACACAACAACACTAAATAAGGTTAGTTATGAATATAGCAACAATGTTTTAAAATGTCTGTAATAGCAATGTTTTTAAAATTATGATTATATAAAAAAATCATAATTATATAAATTAAAGTTACCTGCCTAAGATCAAAACATGAAAAAACATCATAGCTTTAACAGTCAATTTTTAAATTAATTATAATAGAGCGAGTTCATGCGTGTTTAAAATAATTATCACAACGCATTTCATGTGTAATTACAATTAATGTCACTGTTTAATAAAATAAAAAAACAGGGATAGCAACTCAGATACGTGTACCCACTAAAAATAACGTTTATAGTAATAAGAAATAATATCAGATAAAAAACTTTGAAAAAAAAAAGAAAGAAAGAAAGAAAGAAAGAGGGAGGAATGAAGGAAGAAAGACGTAAAGAAGGAAGACAGAGAGACTTGTATAACATTTAGATAATAGCACTAGTGGTCAATAAAGATTTAAAACGACAAGGGAGATAATGAGTAGATACAGACAAGGGCGAAAGGAAGAATAATGACATGAGATAGTAAATAATCAATGTTGTCAACACCCGTGGAATTTCCAAGAGTCTAAGTAGTTCAAGTAATTCTGTTAAATATTTACATTATTTAGAGTCGAAATAAGGTTCTCATCTTTGTTGTTACTGTGATAACGTTTCGACTGTTGTGCCCTCCGGCTTACTTCAGGTGTCTGTTGTTATGACTTTCAAGGAATTTCGAAATGAATCATTTCTTTAATCTAAGCGGTAGATTGTTCCCTGGAATTTCCTGAAGGTTATTCGAATCAAGAGACACCTAACGAAGACCGGAGTGTACAACGGTCGAAATGTTATGATAGTAACAAAAAAATGAGAACCTTAGTGTTGTGGATTCCGAGATGAAATCCGGTCTCCAATGAATGACAAAGGCAGGAATGAAATATAACAAATAAATGTATTTACACAATAATACAATTGGTAATACGGTTAGTAGATCCAGAAATTCGGTTAGTAGCAATAATAATATAGATACAGTCTGGTAAATTCAGTCTCGAAGTAGGACTTCCTTAGCGTCTACGTGCTCGCAACTGTGACTCCTACAAGCGGTTACCTCACACTATTACTCTACCTCCAATTCAATCACTCTGTCTACTCTCACTCTGGGTATTTAACGGCAGCAGTACAAGTACACACTATTCGAGTCCACTTGTATGAAAAAGGGGTGGACCCCATAACACTTAGTCCGACTGTAAATAAAGTAAATCATAATAACTCCCCATCACCAAAATTCGGTCAGAAATAATTCTGTTAAAATCTTAAATGATTTTAACAGAAATGATTTTAAATTATTCTTGATACACTTAGGAGGAAGGGGTAAAGTGCTGAATAAACAGGAACGACAAGATTGCAATAAATATCATTAATCGTCTGATGTCTTAATGAGTTACGAAAAGCAGGCACATTAATAAGCACTTAAGACAGCTAGAAATGTTACTGTGCTTGACGAGATAATTACATTCACTACCAGATAGCGCTTCACCCCTGATAAACTCCGCACCCCACTAAAAAGACTCAGCGTGAAATAAGCATTTGATAAGACCTTTGATCAAACGAACCTGTCTAGAAAAGCCTGTCTTCATGAAAAACGTTTTTTCTCCATCCCTCGACATACATTTATGCAGAAACATTAAAAACATAATGATTGCTTCTTCTACTGATATCCCGATATGCTTTTAACCAACGTTTCAATTTAATCCACTAGGCCAAATGGTTCAGTGGAAGAAATGAACAAGCAGCACAAAGGTAAATAATAGAGAGTATTTATATTATTCGGACTATTGTCCTCGTCTTTGTTGCTATATTTATCACATTTTTATTTCGACCGTAGTACGCTCCGGCCTTCTTCAGGTGGTTGGAATGTTGAACTGAACCCTTTATTTCGCTCGCTGGGGTAGACTGTTCTAGTTGCATGTGCATTGTCTAATGGATGTCAGTTATCAGTTATCTCCTATTAATTCCCCGTCCTGGGTATGACGATAATCTACACCCGCGTCCAGGGTAAGACGATAAACTATGTCCAACAGCAAGGCCTCTGATCAGGAGGCTCTGAGGAGCGTGGAACCACCTCTTAATTGCTGGTGTTCCCAGGTTCACTCTGACCCAGTGTTGTAGCACTTGTTAGGGTCTTAGCTATGGGAAAATAGTTAACCCCGAAACTGAGGTAAAAAGTATTATGAAAGTGTAAAAATAGGTTTTCATACCAGAAATGCTTTGTAAAAAACTATTACCAGCAATAAGTTTTTGAAAAAAAAAATGCCTTCATACATTTTTTAAAATTATATTACCAGCTATACATTTTTGAGGAAAAAATATTACCAGAAATAGACTTTTGACAAAACAAAAATATTACCAGGAAAAAAAAAAGTTGTCCTCATTAAATCACCCATTGAGGTTGATAAGCCGTAAAACAAACCAAACAAAACCCATTAATTTCCCTCTCCAACTTCTCCACCGCCTTAACCAGGTATTGAATTCACACTCTTTGGGTCCTGTCACTGGATCTAACTAACGCCTTTATCCACTGTACCATGTGTCCTTGAAATATAGAAGGATAACGATGGAGAGTATTAACTGATACGAGTTATCTCCCCTAAGCATAGAAAGCGGAATGTGAACAGTCTGCCAGGGTAAATTGAATAAAGAGTCCGCTTCGAAATTCCAAGGTTAGCGAGTAAGAAAAGAGAAACTACAAGAAAGCCGGAGAGTATAACTACCGAAACGTTGTTAATATAACAACTATAACGAGGATGTTAGTCTGAATAGCAATAATAATGCTGTTACTTCAGCTAAAAGAAAATCTACAGTAACTATCCATAAAGTTTTGTGAAATTTTGCAAGGACTCAGACAACACATCCACAGAATAAAGCATGAAAAGAGAACATTTATTTGTATCGTGACATCGTAAGTTCGTAATGCATTTAAGAAACGACGTAAACGAGAAAAAAGCCTAGAAGAGTTACACACTTTGCATACACACTCGATTTGATATAATAGGAATTCTGTTTCTATACAAAATTAAAAGAGTTATTGATGACAAAATATGGATCTAATGTGCGCATTTAGATCAAAAGTAATATAGAAGTTTTCTTCAAACAAATTTAAAAAGTGGATAGAACGTTTAAAAGGTATATCGCGCTCTATCGAAAAATAAACTTGTAATTATAAAGAGGAATAAAGTTACTCTATTTTGATATCAATTTATTTGTTATATCTTGTACTAATGTGATGCGTGTTCTTAGCGCATATATCTATTGTACATTTAACGATTCAAGAAAAAACAACGAAACTCCATATGTGGCTCAACAAATAAATATATATTGAAATATAAAATACAAAACAATCATGCAGTGAAGTGTAATGATTAAGTAAAAAAGTTGTTCCCCTTCAACTATATTCTGATTTATGATTGAATGTTCGAAAGAGTTTCTCTTGAATAAGAATGTTCAGGATTCTATGTTGAATAGAGTTTGCTGTTAGAATAGAATATAGTTAATTAAGAAATGTGTTGTTTATAGAAATTAATAGAGTTCTGGTTCATGATCTTTGCTGAGTCACAGAGAGAGATATGTATAATGTGTTACAAAAATCTCTGTCTGTGTGTGCGTTTGAAATGTTGTGAGTAAAGTCGTAGATTTGTGTGGACAGGCGAAATAGTTGGATTCTACTGGCGGCTTGTGGCAAAATTGCTTCTTTTAAAGGTACCGGTAGGCTCCGAGCTAAAACGCGGGAAAAATTGATTTAGTATTAAAATGTTTGGTTAAAATTTGATCAATTACTGATTTTGTATTAAAGAAACATGTGAGCGACCGAAAAATTCAAAGTGATGACTGCGATTGCTAAGTTGTCTTATAGAAAAGCAGTATTGATTTACTAGCCAATCACAGACGAATAAATTGTGGGCGTGGAAAAGCATAGCAGTCCCTACACTAACACTTGTTCTGTACTACGGAGATCTTATTTATCAATCAGTAATTATAATTTTGAAGAGAAATACATTTACTTCATTTTGAAACGAGTTTCTTTATTCTATCAGGTTTTAAAACTTGTTTAATAAGATTGCAGAACTTTTTTTTTTTTGTCAATCAACCGTCGTAACTTTGAAAAGTAATAAATTTATTTATTTTTAAAATAATTCCATTATTCTTTCTGTTCTAAAATTTGTATTGTAGGATTGGAAACTTGATTTAACGGTATTAAATTGTAGCAAAAGTTCCGAATATTTTTGACAAAAAGATTTTATTCATATAAATTCATAATCTCATTATTTATTAATCAAACTATTTTTACTTGCTTTCTATGATCTTATATCATCTTTCAGATAAACATTGTTTTCAGTTCGTGTAGCCTGCAGAAACAGTAATATCCACATTATGACCTCTTTTATTTTACAATAGTTGGATCTCGTCTCCTAGTCTAAACTGGATAATCTCTTCAAATTTTAAAGTCTCAGAGAATATTAATGCGATTCAAAAAGTTCGTTCAGTTTTACAAGTCAAACTCTTCCATGTTTTTTTTTAATAGGAGTAGAGGTTTATCTCTTGTTTCCTGTTTAGGATCGAATTTCCGGTTTCTTCTAAAGCCGACTTCAACTCTATACTTCTTATGTCTCCGTCTGAAATCTGAAATTTTATTTACTAATTTTTTCCATCAAAAAGAGTAGATAAGTATTCCAACCATCCAGTTTACCCTCCTCTCCGTTTTTTTGAACAGGAATATAGGTTTATCCCTTGTTTCCTGTTTAGGATTGGGTTTCCAGTTCCTTCTAAAATCTTTTCATTCACTTTCACTCTCAGTTGCCTCTTGCTACTTAGCGGTATTGTTGCCTTGCTTGAGGCGAAGTGACAAAAAAAAAAAGAAAAAAAAAAGAAAAAAAAGATATTTATTTTTCACTTTTGACAAAAAATTTCGTTTTATTTCACTTCTACCATCTTTCAGAGAACTTCATGATTCAATCTTCAACTTTTTTATCTTCTTCAGCAAAAACACTGCTCAAGGTACCTTTTGCAGTCTTCCAGAAACCTTTTTTTTATTAAGAGCATTATGTAAAAAGTGTTATAAGTAATGCATTGAAAATGGAATTATTGTTTAGTGAAATCTTTCCGGCTAAATTTTAACAATTTTTGTGCGTTGAACCGTGAAATATGCAATAAAATGTTATCATGATGGAATATTATACTCTTTCTTCTAATCAATTCCGGACAGACACTTTTTGTCAGTTGCTACATTTAATTGGCTTAATTAAGAGCTATACTCGTTCGAACTAATCATTTATTACCCTGGATTGAGCTAATAGTAGAGGACACTCTTCCACATTTCACCCTATGCACAGTATCACACTTTGGTACAGTTAGTGGTGTTTCATGCCTCTTGTTCTCTACATTGTTGTAAAGTATCCACTTTTTATCGCTTGTTATAAATTATTTCAAAAGCGTAATATCTAAGTAACTCAGAATACAGAAAGTACACTTCGCATAAGCAAAATGATGAATATAATGATTAATTTGGACATTTTGAGCAGGTTAGTCATCCCCCCGTCACCGTGTAATATTCACCATCATCCCTTAGCTGCTTCAATCGTCGGTGGTGGGGCCAAGGGCAGTAAAAACAGAATCTCCTCCAAGATGATCTGTTGGTGGTGACTCTCAGGAGTTCCGGCCTTTTTCATGTGCGTCCACATGATATTGTTTGACTGAATTTTTGCATTGCTGTCCCGCTTGCGTCAGCCTTCAACACTGCAATTGCATGATGGTCTTGCAGAGGCTGTTGTGCCGTGTGACGTGGCTAAACATGCCGTATCTCGACGCTTAATAATGGCGAGGAGAGATTCCTCTCGGCCCACGAGACTTTTGACCTTGCTCTGTGCGTAGTCATTCGTTTTGTGCTCTCACTAGTGGACGGGGAAGAGCTTTCTCAAGCATTTGTTCTCGAACACCTGGATCCTTTTGACTGTCTCAACTAGGTGTGTCCAAGGAGGATGGGTACAGCTGTGTAATATTGATTATTCTCAAATAATCTCCTCGTTTGATAACTCTTAACTTCAACTGATTTCAGGGCTGATGTATTCTACCTCTGAACCCCTCGACCTTCAAGTTTAATTTTTTTTAGATTTTTTTTCTACATACATTTATATACGTTACAAATTAAACTAAGCACAAACTGACTATTAAAGGATGAAAAATTTTCGCGGAGTTGGACGCAATTCTGTTTATTTCTTTTTTTTTATTGTCCAAATCCGTGAATTTATTTATTTATTTTATTTTTTTTTATTGGTCATGGCAAAACTCAAAGAACACCATATAAAATTCACTATTTTTACCTAATTATACAACTTTTTCACGCGAAAAATCGCAAAACATTGTCAATTTGTTTAAGATGGAATGATCTATTATGACATGTCTCTAATTTGTATTTCAGTACATTCTATTTATTTTCAACGTTTTTAGTTTAATTGTTCACCTATATTGCATATAATCCCTTATTGTGCATAATTAGGTTACAATAAAATTTGTATTTTAAATGAATACTATCTTATGAAAATTGAGATGTAGTTGAGTGGGGGCCCCGTATCATAGATTCGGAGGGGGAGCACGAGACCCATGTCCCGGTTCTACCTATATGGAAGCGGTTAATTTCACCATTGCCATTACAGTTCGTTTATGTGCCATGCGTGATACGCCCTTAAGCGATCATGTATCTTTCGATACATTACTGACGAGCCAGATTTTTTCCCGTAGTAGGTTGCCATTTCTTCCTGCAGTAGACCAGTTGCCATCAAAGGCTATAGAACCTGGTCTGTCCTGCTATTTATCCATAGCTGGGGTGGGATGGAAGAAGAGGATTCATTCCTTTCCCAAAGGTATTAGCACGTAAGTGAATGCAATGGATTCGACTGGCTCTCCGATTCCTCAAGCCGAGCCACTATCAATTACTCCACCGTACCTCCATTACACTTGAGTCATAAGGGTAGACATTAGTCGGATTTATACCCGATTCTACAAATATATACCTGGAAGTGGATTTTGATAGGGTCTTAGTTCTCCACAGTTGGTGTATTGGAAGCCACACTGACAGGGCAATTTTTGGCGTCTAGTATCACTTTTATTAACTTAAAATAAAACAACAGCCACAACAACGATAATAATACGTTTTAAATGTTGCTTATACTTACAATCTTCACTGTTAGAATTGATAACAACGAAGACGCTAATTTTGACAATTAAAAAAATGTATGCTGATATGAGAGCTGTCACAATGCAGGATGTTCGTAAAAAATGTTCAGTTAAAACTAAACGCTTCTAATGCCACGTAACGATAGTGTAATGGATCTAAGAAGGATGCGTGAATATTTAAGATTGTGCTGCAAATAAAATATGCAATATCCACAAACATAAATTATAAGAAATGGCCAAATAGTAACGATATTCAATCACGACAAAAAATATATGTTTGAAACAACAGATTGAATATTATATACACAATTTACAATTTCTTTGTAATGATGTGTGCAAAGGTATAGAGAAAAAGTTCTTTGCTGTTTCGGAAATGTTCAATGTCTAAAAAGTTGTCTGCCTTTGATTGAAAGGTTGAATTTAACTTAGACAAAAGATTTTTCTATGAAAGATATTAAGTGTAAAAGTTTGTTGTATGAATTTTTCCAATATCTCATAAAGAAAGTTTGTTGACACATAATTCCCGTGTGTATCTTTGCGTGTGTGAGTTTCAAAATTCGACGAAAATTCGTTTGCTGTTTCTATTTATAGTTTTTTAACAACAAAATCGGCTCCAGCGGCTTTGTAGCTTGTTGCGAATGTGTATTTTTCAGATGTGTGGGCGAATGTTGTATTTTTCATTTTTTAGCCAATAGGATTTCTTGAAACATTTAAATTAGGGATGAATTTGAGAAAGATTTTTTTTTCTTAGTTGAGCCTATTTTTGCACAAATTTTGACTGTTTCGTTATGGAAATTTCTCGAAGCTTATTTTTATTTAACAACCAATGAAATTCAAGAAAATGTTTGAAAATTTAAATGCGAGTTACTAAAATAGAACAACAATTTATTGTACACTATTTACATTATTCGGACTATTGTCCTCATCTTTGTTGCCATATTTATCGGTAGGACTTTTCAATTTGTCTCCATATTTTCGGTGTATCGGGTCCGTACCGATCCTTCAGTATCTGTCTATATTTCTGAGATGAAGTATTATGTACACTATTTACATTATTCGGACTATTGTCCTAATCTATGGCAGCAAAGATGAGGACAATAGTCCGAATAATGTAAATAGTGTACATAATACCTCATCTAAGAAATATAGACAGATACTGAACGAATTATTGTTCGCTAACAGGTTTTGTCCTATTCAGATGTTGTATTTATCTGATGTTTTAAGCCTCGTTTTAATTGTTGCTGGACGAGAGGAATTATCATTTTTACGACTCTTGGTATCACCCGTTCTGCAAGTAATAATTTATGCAGGCTCGTGTGAGTTCGGGTAAATAAAGATATATAACTTATAAGTCGTGGATTTACAACATATACGATAATCAATATGTATTAACAAAACATGTTTATAGAGAGAAAAAGAGAAAGAAACTTCCATTGATCGTAGTTGTCGAAAGTTCAACACAATCTTCATTTGATGTTTCTCAAGTACTTCCATGCTGCGTGTATTGCAGGAGATAGAATAAAAAAGAAACATCATTCACGCGAGTAAGGCTTTCAAGAAATAGCACCGCGTATGATCCTAATTCAGGGGCGGTAATCCTATTTACTTTCCTCCCCAGCGCGTTGACCGTATGACACTTGAGTCTAATTTAACTCAGCCCTTACACCAACGTAATAGCTTTTTTTTAATTTATTCTTGGGGACAGCTTCTGGGTTTTGTACATTTTGATTTACATATAGGTACCCCTACAGATTCGCGATACCTAAGGTTTAAAATTAATTTTTAAGAATGAAAAATCTTTCTTGAAGCTTTTATTTTAGTTTTAATTTCAAGCTAATAAATTAAAAATTTAATATTTCCAATAGGTAAACTTTGTTTTATTTCAAAACTAATTTAAATTTACTGGAAGGAGTTTTGGTTTTGAATTTGCTAAGCATCGCTGATTTTAGCGCCATTTTTAGCCATCCTTCATTGTAACGTAATTCTCTTTATTAAAATATCTTTCAAAAATAAAATATACTTTTCTAAAACTTTGTTTGAGAAATATTAACTGATTTAAAGTTTAATTAATCTGATTTGAAACAAATATTACATACATTAAGTTTAAAATATCGCAGAAATGCATTTTTTAACACGGCGGTAGCTGTTTATTTAAGGTGTTAACATGTTGGCAGTTTGATGGCAAACGAAAATTTAATGTTTGTCTACGGGGGATATATCTGTAAAAATAATTGGAGAATATAACATGAGCGCTTTTTTATATAATTTTTAACTACCCAGTAATCTTAAAACTTTAGGAAAAATTCTCTGTAATCTAATGTTTAATTGAATTTTAGATACTTTGGCTCTAAATTTACTATAGTTAACGCTCTTATTTTCTGATGATACCGTGTATGGACGTCCGTATTTAAAAAATCGGCACGTTATACATATAAAAAATGTCATAATTCTCGAGCCGGTGAATTGTAATAAGCTTTTCCATTTATGATTAGTAAATATAATTTTTACTTAATAAGAATATCACCTAAACTCTACAAAGTAATGCGGTATTTTATAAGATTTAAAACTTTATATATTATTATAATTAACAATTTAAAAAATGAAAACAATTCTTATAATAATTCATTGTTCATCAAAAAAATTTTTTTCTTGATTCATAAAAGCAATTAAAAGATTTTCTAATTAAAAAATGTTTTCGTTTTATTGCATTTTTTATTTTACGATTCAGAACAGATTCTCGACATTGACGATTTAAATTCTCCAAGGAGTTCTGCTTTTAGCCAATATTGACATTAAGCTCTACAAAATTTAATTTCTCGAAATTTCATAAATTAAATAAGTACAGTGAGAGGTAACAGATGTAAAAAAAATATCCAGGATTTCCTAAAAATACGTCTAAAATTAAGGGAAACTATCATCATAAAGAAAAACTTTTACGACATGAACTATGAACACAGACATAATATACTGGCCATATTTGGGAATTAATAATATGTCTACTTTTCAGCAACCTATAGACTGTTTACGCACCATTTACAACAGCACAACAAAAATCCTTGAAAATGGCTAATAGATTAGCTGAAATCACTCAGAAGGAACAATCATTAGGTCAGTTTTTACACATAATAAGTTTAAGAAAAAATTTCTTGTTCGTATACAAGAAAAAGCTTAACAGAAGTACACTATCAGTCATTTTTAACGAAACATGTATTAGACAGATATTGTTGCCGAAATACCCAAAAATGATGTATTTATAAACACGCGTACGATTTTTTGCATCATATGATTTTCTATCGTTCTTCTAAGTCTGTTCCCTTATTTTATGAGGTCTTTATATAAACCTGAGATCACAGTGCGAAAATCTATAGTACCAGTAAAAATGACGGGATTATTGAAGTATGAATCGGCTCATCTATGTGCTCTACTCATGGTCAAAATGTTTGTCTCCCTCTCACATTTGCCTAAAATCGGAATCTAGTATCTGTATCCATAAACTGGTGTGTTCCTATTACTAACCATGAAGCAAGTCTGGTCCCAAGAATTCCAAGCCAGCGTCAGCACTTCCTCCATTCTACCAGAACAGGAAACCGACATCATTATGACACCGGTCACGAGAATTAAACATTTTTTGTCAGTACACATATACGTGTAACAGGTTAATCTGACCAAATGGAGAGGTAGTTAAGTCTCGAATCGGATAATTTTCCTGCATGTATTTTGCAATGTAAAAAGTCTTGCACACACAAATATTGAAACTTGCTTGAGGCGTTAAACTGGCAGTTACCAAGTAGTGTTAAGATCCAATTCTATACTATCTTTATAAATGCCCTGCCTCCGATATTGGAACACTTTTGTCTATAAATATATCAAATTTTAATTACACACACACACACACACACACACACACACACACACACACACACACACACATATATATATATATATATATATATATATGAAAATATATATACATATGAAAATATATATATCTATATAATAAATGCCAATGTCAGTGTGTCACACATTTCAATTAAAGGAACACAACTCTCATTAGTCCATCTTCTATATAATAAATGCCAATGTCAGTATGTGATATATCTCGATTAAAGGGACACAACTTTCTAACTTCCAATAGCTCATGTTACAGAAATTTTGGATTATCCAGTTTTCATTACTGTGACTTTTTTCGTTGATTTTTTTTTACATGATTTTTTGCGGTGAATTTTTTTGTACGATAACAGTTTTTATAACTTGGAAATAAATTTGGGAATAATTGAAATCCAGCGAAAGTCACCAATGAAATAAAAATAATTGTGTGTACGGAAAGTAAATACCTACGCGCATCAAATTGTCTTTAAATTAAGTGGCGACAGAACAATTATCGTGAAACTTTTGAAAGATAAGCTTAGATATTAATACAATATTTAAATGTAGCAATCAACTAATTTTGAGTTTTTCTGTAGTTTATTGTTCCCAGTGGCATACGGCAGCAGTAAGGATGCCTTGCAGAAAGAATTCTCTGCCAATAGAGGACCAGATTGCAATCAAAAGAGCCAAAGCTGCAGCGAAGAAAAGAAAGTCCCGAACAAATGAGAACCCAGATCAGACGGCAGCCAGGAGAGTTTCCAATGCTGAGAATATGCAAAGACTTGGGGAGTCTGAAACTCCTGAACAAGACGAGGGGCCAATCAAGATCTTTTCGCAGGAGCTAGCTTAAAATACCACCCGATAGGGCGGCTTTTAAGCTAGTGCATATATATATATATATATATATATATATATATATATATATATATATAATATGATATATGACGTCACGCATTGTGAAATGGACAAAGTCCGACAATTATTTTAAGACATTTTTATGTTTATACATTCTTTTTATAGATGAAATATTTAAGTAAATGCTCTGTTTATAATAAACAGTATAAAAAATTTCTCGGACATTCATTTATTATAAACAGAGCATTTACTTAAATATTTGTATCTATAAAAAGAATGTATAAACATAAAAATGTCTTAAAATATGATATATATATATATATATATATATATATATATATATATATATATATATATATATATATATATGATATATATAATATATATATATATATATATATATATAATATGAAAATAAATATAAAAAAGAAAATTCACTAAGATTGTTATAGTGGAACAACCTAACAAACCCCAACTGTGATTGGTCAGTCTAGAAGAGACGTGATTGGGAGAATAAAAGACGTGACGAACTATTGTAGTAGAAGCGTATGAAGGATGACTACTATCTCCATGGCGTATCTCCTGTTTCACTGATTGTTATATTTACGAACCCTTACTTATTGTACTTTCCGTACAATAAAACCTTGTTATTGTTTTACCTAATTCCTGTGTTAGTGTAATCTTTCCACTCGGGATTACCTGGTTGTTTATATTGTATTATCCACGATATAACAAAGATGGAAATCTTTACAAAGTGCTTTAATCTCTAGTTCACCCACAGCAAATTTGAGACCAGGTTCTTATAACGATTCGCCATTCTTGGCAGATCTTCTACTATCACGCTGTGGATTATTTAATAACAAAGATGATGGAAACAAAAACAAAATGAAAAAAAAAAATCTAAATGAAATTGACTAGATTATATATCCGTAAACAGATGTTAAAAAGAATATTCTTTCAAATTTAAAATTCCCAGCGTCTCTCGTTCGCGCGCATGTGCAGTCGCATCAACGTAAACAAATTCAGTCCGATGGAGTCCGAAAAGACGAAGCGCGTCACGCAAATATTTTTCCACTTTATCATACATTTTTCCTCCAAAATTGTTCTTGGCATATAAAAATTTATATATCGTTATCCCTCATATATATATATATATATATATATATATATATATATATATATAGTTTATGAAAAACTAGGTAATCCGTATGGGTAAACCTAAGGAGGATAAAATCCAGAGAGCTCTATGTAAATCAAGAGCAAATAATTTAAATAATCTTTATGAATCCCCAAAATAACACTTTCAAAGTAAAACAAAATAACAGCGTCTGTTTTTAGCCTTTTTTTCAAAAAAAATTAGGGACACCTCTCATAACTTCCTTCTCTCTTTTTCTCTCTATGGGTTTTTTCTTCTCTACCCCTTCGATATCAATATATAACTTCCGTTAAGTTAACCGTTTAAATGTGTCAATATCTGCTAACTCACTCATGTCTTCTCTCTCCCCCCTCACTTCCTCACTTCGTTAATTTACATATGTTTAATACGGCCCGTCAAAAATGTGTAAATTTTCTATTCATTTTTTGTTTGGAAGTAAAGTCTGATGATCCGCAGTCCTTTTAAAAGGGCTGTGGTGAAATAATTTATTACATGGAACCTTAAAGTGGTCTGTTTTTATTTAAAATATATATATATATTTAATATATATATATATATATATATATATATATATATATATATATATATAATGAACATAAACTAAATAACGAGATATTAGCAACAATATATAACGTGTGATAACGTATATATACATATGCGCAAATAAATAATTTTTTAAGGAGTAATCAAAACAGTGCTCAGTGTAGTTAGACAGAGCTATTATGTATATATATCATCAGGCACAAATGGTAAATGAACCATTTACCATTTGTGCCTGATGAATTGGTTAATCATGAAACTCTGAGTTGCACTACAAGCGTAGTTATATATATATATATATATATATATATATATATATATATATATATATATATATATATATATATGAAACTGTTTTTTTTTTAAAGTGTCATGTCTCTTCAAGAGATAGGTGATCATAGATCTCCATATATTCTTTTTCTTTATTATCTGTGAATTGCCATTACTTTTTGGGAAAAACAGTGCATTCGCCATCATTTTAAATTCAGAGTCGCCCTTCTTTTAGACTGTCTGCCAATCAATGCAAGAGAGACCAGTTTATCCTACTATTTAACTCATAGTTGGAGAGAGAGAGAGAGAGAGAGAGAGAAGAAATAGATCCAGACCTTTTCCCAAGGGAGATTGTGCGAAAGTGAACGCAACGGAATTTGAACTTGGTTCACTAATTTCACTTTCCGTGTACGCTCTCTGTACATTCTTTTTCTAGACATAAGACAAAATAGCGGTTTTTGTTTTTTCTTTCTTTATGAAAATAGTTCGATAAATATTTTCTTCAAAATGATAGCATCAAACATTGTGTTAGTTGAAGGTGGGAGAGCACTCAATATATATCTAGGATTAAGACACGAATTAATTTGGATCAATAAGTACAAAACTTAATAAAATTAGAAAGCGGGAATCCGACAAGACTCATCAAGATGGCGTCCCGAATAATGACGCTAGTCTCGGGTAACAGAGCCACGCTTTAACCATTAATGTCGCTGCTGTTGGCGGAAATGCCTCCTCATTAAGGTGGCTATTTTTATTTTTCCCACTTCCGTAAATTAGAGGTGGAGTGCCACGAGCTTCCTTTTTCTTTATTGGATTTTTATTTTTTGGATCTCTTCAGTTAATTCACTTTAAATTATATAAAGTTACTTATCGCAAATATTAATTCACACCAAAAAATATGAATATTAAATCAAAATTTGTTTTTATTAAATTTTTGTCATTCTTTTGAAATTATAAATTATAAATCAAAGTTTGTTTAGCTTGCTTCGCAACAACTACAAGCCTCAGAATGAAAAATTAACAGAAATCAGGGAGTTATTCACATTTCGTAAGTGCAAATTCGAGGTACTTACTAGGAATTTTTTACAATTCAAAAAAAGGAAAAGGAAAAATCTGTTTTTGGCTTGTATATCGGGGTGAGCTCAAATACAAACCCTACCCTTAGAAATAGCGCACCCAAGTCGTCCACATTTGGGGCGATCGCAAAGGTTAACTTAACCGGATTACAATGGAAGGACCTTGCTCTGGGAGAATTTAGTGTGAATTTTAGTCAATATAAATTCTTAACTTTTTTATTTTACAGAATTATTTTTGCAATGCAATTGACCTTATATTTGTTCTTCATACCCACGTCTTTTTATGATGGATTGGGCCAAGGCTTCTAAAACGATTTAGCCCTCACTGTACTATTAAAAATATCTTTTAAACACGTAAAAGTTTTTTTTATAACGAAGCCTATTCTAGTGCTCTCATATCTGCAAAAGTTGAAGTTAAGAGATACGAGACAACTTGTCTTTTAAACACAACGCCGGTTCGGAAGTTCAATGTCCGCGCAACAGATGGCATAGCTGCAGCTGTTCAGTATTAGCCTGTAAAACACAACGCAGTTGTTGTGTCTTTGTGGATTGACTGTGTTATTCATGGTCAACTGTGGTTTTCACAAATACTTATATTGCAGATATCTAAGTTTCAAGTTTGTCTTCTTTAAAAAGAGCAACCATTGTTACTAAAAAAATTACGCCAAAAAATATCCGCTACTTCTCTAAGAAATTGTTATTATTATTATTATTATTTATATTTTACAAATGCTATGGTATCATTTTTAGGACTGAAAGTTTCTAACTTACCCCTGTATTGTAGTGGTTAACGACTCGGAAAGAGAATTCGGCAAGCCAAGTTCGAATTCCGACCAAGATCGTTACGTTCTCTTCGCATATATACCCTTAAGAAATGTATGAATCTATCTCCCCCACTGGCTATGGCCAAACTCTCTTGAATAAGATAACTAGTCTAGGAGAAGGAAAAATCTGTACTGAAAACCAACCTGATGGGAGAAGGACGTAATCTTTCTTACCTACACGGTAAGCCGTAGCAATGTAAATTTACACCACTGCTGCTATCTTGGGCGTTTACGACACTAATGGGCTATGGGCGTCGTGAGGTAACGTCGCGAAATCTCTCTTACCTACACGGTAAGCCGTAGCAATGCAAATTGTTCAAATTGAGCAACAAAGCATAATAAAGTAGCGAATGTGTGCTAATTAGATATCTGTTAGGAGTAGGTATCTGCCAATTTTGAGAGACTATGGAGTCTACTAGGATACCAAGGTGATCCCAGTTACAGACGTCTGGTCAGGCACATTTATATTTCTTCAATACGCACAGAATTAACCTATTGTTTATACTCCTATACTGAGCGGAACTTAACCACAGTTCCTAGGAGAGAGGCGAAAATCGGGATTGATCTGTAGTTGAATAAAACCAGTACGTTCGAAATCTCGGTCACGATGACTCGTGACTTCACACCAAGATGTTAGGACGATATATGGCTTACGGTCACGTCACTTTTAAACACTGATTCCTGTATGATCACCGAAGTTAAGCAATGTCGAGCCTGGTTAGTAACTAGATGGGTGACCAATTGGGAATATTAGGTTCTCTAAGCTTGGATATCCGGTAGGTGCAATGGATAATGGCTTGGAGTATTTAATCGGAGAGCCGAGTTCCAATTCTCGTTGGGTTCGTTACATTCACCAACGTGCAAATACTCTTGGGAAAAGTACGAATCCACTTCTTCTCCCCCTAGCTTTGGGTTAATAACACATATCACTGAATCATTATTATCTCAAAAAAAAAAAATATAATAATTCTTGCAATCTAAAATTTTTTTCTGGCTTTAAATAACTTGAAAAAGGTTGATAAGGCGTAGAAAACGGATGAACAAACAATAATAGAAACAAATATATGAAGAAGCTTTATGGGTGAGAGAAGACAACAGTAAAGAAATATACAAATATTTGTGACAGAAATTATTTCATATCCACCGAAAGATTGGAAATAACTTTTTGTATGGATAAAAGATATTTTTGTTTGAAGTCACATCTGCCGCAACAGTGTCAGGAATAAAGTCCAGCAATAGTATATCTTTATTATTACGTACTTAGTCTACTTATTACGTACTTAGTGACTTACAAGCAAGACGAACCAAGCCTGCTTATAAGCCTGGAGCTCCTGAAATTAGTGACAGGATTAAAACCGGAATGCTGAAATGTTTATTCGTTTAAAAATAACATTAGGGGGAGTGTTGGAAATTTCTCGGCCTGACCAAGAAAGGGTTAAGAAAAAAGTTTTTTGATCATTTGGCCAGATTTTAGGAAATGGATTGGGCCAAAATCTTTTCATACATATTAAATAGACGACACGTCGCAAAGACCTCTCCCGAGTAAGACCCCCCTTCATAGAGGAGAACATGACTAGAGACTGTGTGTATGCCATCCCGTGCAGCTGCGGAAAGAAATATAAAAGGGAGACAGGCCGCCCCTTAAGGTGAGGCTTCAAGAACACCAAAAAGCTGTAACATGAGGGGAAGTGGAAAGATCAGGCGTGGCTGACTACATATGGAGAGAAAAGGAAGATCACCGCCCTCTGTGGAATCATGTTGAAATAAACAAAGAACATCATTGGAAAATTCTTAAACTTAAGGAATCAGCACATATGCTAAGCCACAATAATCTTCTGACCCGACCAAGCATAGAAATGAATACAATATAGGAAACAGTAATAAAGAGTGTCAGAGAAAAGCAATAATAACAACAGAAATTGCAATATGAGCTCTGGTAAAAAACATGCAATGATAACTGCAAAAATTGCAATATGAGCACTGGTAAAAATGGTTGCTGAAGGTATTAGGTTTATAAGTCCCAGAAAGTCATACGCAGATGTCCTCAAGGACACATGGCACAGTGGATAAAGGCGTTAGTTAAATCCATTGAGAGGACCCAAAGAGTGTGATTTCTATACCTGGTTAAGGCAGAGGGGAATTAACAGGAGATAACTGACATCCATTAGACATGGCACGTGGAACTAGAACAGCGAGCGAAATAAAGGGTTCGACATTCCAACCACCTGAATAAGGCCGGAGCATACAACGGCCGAAACGTTATGATAAATATGACAACAAAGATGTGGACCATAGTGTATATAATACCTCATCTCAGAAATATAGACAGATACTATGTAGACTTTTATGAAAAAAAAAGTAGCATTTTTTTTTGTTTCTCTTGATTTGATTCAAAACATACCAAAACGTACGCTGAAGGAATTACATTAATTAAAAAGCACACACACAATTATGGACAAACGTGCTCGCAATCAGACGTCATGTCCAAAGGACGTCTTTTCCCATGACACCGCTTTTTAAACTATCTTTACTCTTCAGCAATGTTTATTGTTTTATAAAGGCATTATTAGAATTGGAATAAAACCTAAACATATAAATGTAAATTTATACATTTTCTTTGTTATTGAGAATTGACAACAAAAATAATAAACACTGTAATGACAAAAGTACTCAGGTGTAGGCTTTAAGAAAGCTTTATTCAAGTGAGAATAAAAGGTTCGCGTATAGTGTCCTGTTATATTCCGAGTAAGCAGAAATAGCCCTCTCAAAGAGAATAGTAAAAAAAAACAAGGGGAGACCACTCTTGATTATTCAAAATAAACACTATATTAGATTGTTTATTTACAGTATTTATTTATTATAAGTCATTAGAATGGTTGGCAAAATATCGGCTAGTTGCCAATTGATTCGAACTTTATAAAGTGGTAATTAATAGGGATTTCCTTATAGTTGATTCGTATATTTGAATAATTTAGTTAATATCTATAAATAGAAAATTGTTTTCACTTTTATTTCTTTATAAATTGGTAACTGATGAATAATGAATTGTGTCTGTTACCGCTTCCTAATTTTCGAAACCGTTCCTAGGGGAAACTCTCAGAACTATAACTACTCGAGATTTATTGCTCAAAAATATAGCAATTGTGGCCAGGACTATAACGACTCTGCGATAATTTTTATCACTCGCCTTATCCGCTTATTCGTCAACTTCTCTCGGAGAACGCGTTCCCTTTGGGAAACGCATGAAGAATACATACACGCACACATACGTACGTACACTCACTCACCACACATACTTTGGACCATTAGGTTTTCATATTCATTTGACACACACATCTTTGTCTTTGTCACTTGTAACCCTTTATTTTTAATACATTATCATTTGTTTGTATATATATATATATATATATATATATATATATATATATATATATATATATATATATACAGAGTTAGCAGATATTGACACATTTAAACGGTTCTTGTCATTTCTTTTATTTATTTACGTGAACTCATATCTCAAGTCTACCATGTTTGTTATAAGCATTTCAGGACACACACGTTTATCTCTCAACGTATACACCAGCCCGCAACAAGTACATTAGTTTTAATACAATTTTATTATTAGGTTGGTGCAAAGATAATGTCGTTTTCTCACATAGTAACATATGTGAGAAAACGACATTATTTTTGCACCGACCTAATAGTTTTTAGAATGCTATAAATATAAAATTATTCCTATAAATAAACAATAAATAAATAGTGATTAGTATTTTTAATGCTAATTCGCAAGAACAAAACAATGTGCAAAGTCACTTTCATCGTATGTTTAGGTTTTATGACAATTTTAATCATCACTTTTTAAAACAATGAACATTGCCGAGGAGAGAAAGTAATTAAAATAATAATAGTGATATCCAGGGAAAAGCCGCCCTTGTAAAAAAATCGTTTTTTGCGGGTAAATATTGCAAAACAATTTCCTGACTCCGCCACTGCCTGCTAATTCAAAACAATGCACTCCATCACTACCTTCTAATTCAAAATAATGTCCTGTGTTGAATATAGCAAATGGGGCCACAATCACAAGAAAGAAAATTCGGAGTTGACATTAAAATTATTCATAAAATGAAAAAAATGTTCAAATTTGACCTCCAAAAATTCAGTTGTTGTTCTTAACACTACAGACATCCTTGTGGGGTTTCCAGCCACAGCTACAGCCTCACCACGCTAGGGCCACATCCTCACCATGCTAGCCGTGGCTGTTATGGTTTCTGTAACAAGTAGGTTTTACGAGTTGGAGTTGCTCGACCCACGCTTAATATGTGCTGAGAATAAACAACTTATGAAGAAAAATCTAGTAAAATCTAGTTTCTAAAAGTTATGTGGCTGTGTCTCTTCATAGCTGACTTAACCAAAAAAAAAAAAAAAAAATGAAAAGGCCTTTGAAAATCTTTCAATTCAATAGGATGAATCAATCAGATTACCTCAACTTGTCTACCAAAAACTTCTGCTAACACCTGCTAGATAGCGTTGCGAAAAGTCGTACATAAAAAAAAGGACGAAAAACTCTCTCCCTTCCCCCTCTTCTCTCTCTTTTTGAGCCACAGTACCTTAGAGTTCGGGTGTATTTCATTTCCTTCTTGGGGACCTTTCAGTCCCCAGTGAGCCTCATTTCATATTAAATACAACACAAAGTACAGAGCATAAAATGTCCTTGGCTTACTCGACTACATAGTGACGCGCTTGATAATTCTACCAAGCCAACAAGGAAATCTTTTCAAGACATAAGCGCCTCACAATTTCATAGAAACTTTAGACACACGAACGTAAGAAAAACGACACACCTCTACACATACACACGCGTGCGCGCACACACAGACACACATACACACGCGTGCGCGCACACACAGATACACATACACTTACTTTCTTTCACCACTTTTGTATTCTTTTTGTTCATTTGTTAAGGCAATAAAATGTTTTTGTTGTGCAATATTGTTTGTAATTTCATTTATATCTCCTGTTCGAGAAAAATGCCACGGTCACTAATATTATTCCGAATTCTTTCCATTTGGTTTGCACAAATAAGCTATGCACAAATAGTTAATTGGTTGGTTGGGTCGTTTTGTTTAGTGGCATATCAACCTCTGTGGAGCATTTAATGCCGAAATTTAAATATATTTCGTACATAATTTTATGCTTTCAACTGCAGATACTTTGTATATAATTTCATACCTTCAAGATAAATGTATAATTTTTTTTAGATATATAGTTTGTTGTTTGTATTGTTGATATTTAAAAAAATGTATTCCTGGTAGTTTCACTACAAAAATTATTGTTGGTAATTTTTATAAAAATATATTACTGGTAATTTTACTTTAAAAATGTATTTTTATATTCTTTTAGTGTCGTATTGAATGCCAATTTACCATAAAAATGTACAGTTGATATTTTTTGGGGGGTTTACTATTTGCCTATAGCTGGGACTCTAACATGTGTATCACCCCGGGTCAGTGAACCTGGGAACAACAGCTAAGAGGTGGTTCCACACTACACAAAATCTCTAATCTTCTGATCAAAGGCCTTGCTGCCGGATGTAGTTTATCGTCATACCCAGGACGATACAGAAATTGTAATCCCGCTATAAACGCAAAAAAAGAACGTAACAATCAAAAGAAAATATAATGTCCCTGCCTTTATTTTGTAACCTAGAAGAAACAAAACAGTAACAAAACAAAATATAAGATGGATATTCACCACGGTACATTGAACTTGTAGGATTACCCATTTTGTCAATGGGTTTCGCTGAACGCCCGCTAGTTGGCGTGTCAATCAACAGTATAAAAAGAAAGTACTCACCTCTTTTTTTTTACTCTAGGATGTACTAGCAACAACATAAGACTTTTCCTCACCGAGGAGTCTTCTTAATTCCGAGACAAGACGACTACTTAATTTCACAAAACAACATGGTACACACAAACTACCGCTAATCCCATTATTTTTTTATTTTTTTTATTTCTCTTTTCTGTCTTTTTGTGTGCGTATAAGACTAAGATGTATCCCCGGAGAATGCGAGTCCTTTGTTGTCGCTACTACATCCCGGAGCAAAAAGAGAAAGAGAGTTTTTTTTCCTTTTTAACGCTGATTGCCACGATATCGAGCGGGCGTTGAAGTCTATTGGCAGACAATGTGGAGTTTTCTTATTAGAATCTATTGGTACTGATAGCTGGGACCACCATAGCCATTTATTTGATTCCTTTCAAAGCTAATTCTAATTCTAAACAATACACTACTGAGTTGTGTATATAAAAAGAAAAGAAAATCAAGATTTGAAGAAAAAATACATTTGCTAGTTATTGTCTTTTGTATGCAAGTACAGAGCAACCTCGAATGTCTCACATATCGAAAAAATCGGTTTTCGAACAGAATATTTGAGATGAAAATGCCTCGGTTATCGAACAAAATTTCTATTCTCATGGCTGAACCTAACCGATCCGAGTTAACGAGAACAGAATCATTTCTGAGTCGACCGCTGTGTTGTATATATTCGTGTCTTGTGCTGCGCTTTTCTTTTCCAATTTTATTGTACTATGTCTTTTTTTCTTTTCATTAGTCTTCAGTTGTGGCTCCAAAGAAAGCTAACAGTGATATAGTTAAAGGAAAAAGAAAAGTTAAGAGAAAAACAATTGTTGATGATATTGTCTCTTCCTACTCAGTTTTATATGGCAAAATCAACGATCTATACTATTATTATAAATAAAGAGACGATCATGTCTTTCCCGCCCCTTTTCCAAACAATAACATCTCTTTCCTTCCCATTCCACCATCAACTCTCCTACATGCAGATACGGTAAAATTTAAGTGTTCGTCTATATTTAGTATTGGATTTATTTATTTATTTCTTAGATCTAATGATTTTCATTAGTTCTGTTATTAAACTTGTGCGCAAAGTACTTTTGTAAAAATTTAAATAAGCAATCATCTTTGGACCAGGAACGGATTAATCCATTTTACATTGATTCCTATTAGAAAAATAGTTTCGTTTTACGAACATTTCGGGTTACGAACGGGCTTCAATAAAGAATTAAACTCGTGAACCGAGGTTCCACTGTATAAAGTAATTATTTATTAACAAATATCTCCAAATTTGGTCTCTAGAAATGTTGCGGTTTGATTTGCTCAAAGTTGCACTTGCAGCAAAATGACCTCGTGACTGTCCGACAACCCCCATGTTCAAAACAACACATTTTTATTGTATTTTTTTGTAGAAAGGAGCATCACTATTACAAGGAAAGAAAGAAAAGATAATTATTTTGTAGTTGAGAATAAAGGATTTATTGATTATCAAAAAGAATTTGCAAATTTGGTCTTCAAAATTACAAAAGTTGTTAAACCTGTCATTATGCCCTGTTAACAAAACAAATTTAAAGCAATCAAATCTATGATTTTTAATTAACCTATTCATCTATTTATTGAAATATGTTTCTTTTACATTCCAAACAAAAATGTTTCTGTTTTTTTTTCTTTCTTTTTCACTTACAACTAGCGAAAAGCTGACAGCCAGTAAGCATCCCAAAAATTTGTCAAGAACACGTGTCATTATTTCTTGATGAAAAGGGAAACGTCGCCATAACTTTGTGTACTTTATGAAATCTGATCTTGGAGAGTTTACCAGGAACAAAGTGCCGGAAAAAAAAAACCCCCCAAAAAAAACGCGGAACTAAGGCAAGGCAGTGACATTGCATAATTAACATTCAAAAATATCTGCAGTTGTCTGCATCCCGCAAATCTTTCATATACTGTATTAAATTAACAGCCCCCGGCTGGGGAGATTAAATTACAATTTTTCACCAAGACATTTTGCCTAATATACATAACGACACGCACGCGCATACAAACCCTTACTTCCTTGCTTTAAACAGATAAAAAAGATAGATATAACCAAACTGAGAAAGAGAGAGGAAAGAGAGAGGGACAGGAGGGGAGAAGAAAGTGAGAGTGAGCGGAAGATGCTCTGTGAATGTCAAATTCCCCAAGCTCTCTTTATTGACCATTTGTCTCAGAAATATTAACTTTTTTTCAGATTGAAGGTACAAACGTCCGTTACAATTCTATTTTTCTTAAAACTTCCACTTTGCTCACATCATCTGTCCACGGAAAATGTGTTTGCTATCTAGTATATCGATACACGAACCTTTAGATGTGTACACGAAATAAGCTTTAGAGTAAAGTTGCGTTAAAAAAAAGAGAAAATGTGTTTACTATCAGGTATAAGGAGTCGGGGCCTTTCGATGTGAACACGAAATAAGCTTTAGAGAAAAAGACTGTTAAAAAAAATAGAAAATGTGTTTACTATCTAGTATAAGGAGACACTAAGCCTTCAGATGTGTACACAAAATAAGCTTTAGAGTAAAGGGGTGTAAAAATGAAATATGTTAAACTGTCTAGTATATGGAGATATGAAACCTTTAGTTATGTACTTGAAATACGTTTTAGAGAAAAGGCTGTATAAAAAAAAGTATTTAGCATCTAGTGTATGTAGACATGAAGCCTTTAGATGTGTACATGACATAAGCTTTGGTGTAAAGGTTTGTAAAAAAGAATAGAAAATTTGTTTACTATTTAGTATACGAAGAAATGAAGTTTTTAGATGAGTGCATGCAATAAGCTTTAGAGTAAAGTTCTGTAAAAAGGAAAAACAATTTTAATATATTATTTGCACTCAGACTATTTTCCGTATCTTTGTTCTTATTATCACAGCGTTTCCACCGTTGTGCTCTCCGACCTTCATCAGATGCTTGTCGATCATGATAACGTTCAAGGAAAATAGCATAGTGGTTTAAAGTATTGCTTCGTGAACTGGGTGACATAGTAATTTTGGACTCAGTGGAAACAGGATGAGTGATAACTGAGCAGTATAAAAAAAAAAGAAAGAAAAAGTGAACAAGACGAGATATCCCTAAACAATGACAGTGGAACAAGAACAATCTACACCCCCCCCACACACACATACACCATAGATTAAATAAAGGGTTACAATTGGAAATTTCTTAAAGTTTACCTATATTGACAAACACCTGAAGAAGACCGGAGTGGGCAACGATCAAAACGTTGTGATAATAACGATAAAAATTGGACAATAGTCTGAGTGTAAATGATGTAAATTCCAGAAAATAAGACAGAAATGAATCTCAATACACTCTAATGTTATTTTAAACACCATTATTCGAACCATGTTTTTATGTTTATTGTCTAGTAGTAATATTGCTGCTTGATTTATCGGTTGTAGAATTTAACCACCAGGGGATTGTGATAAACCCATAATAAAGATCAAAGGAAATTTAGTGTGAAGGGCGTAACAGACGAGTTATGCGCAAAAGTTCACAGGGACTCTTTTTTGTTGTTGTTTTGAAAACTAGAGACAGTATTGAAAAACTTTGTTTTTTTAAATAAAATACTTTCGAAACTTATGCACGCACACGTAATAATTCGAAATAAATTCTTATTGGATTGTAATTTAAAAACAAACATGAAATAGAAAAACTGAACCTTACAAAGACTGAAAGAGGGGTCGATTCCAAAAGACTATTTTCCCCTAGCAGTAGAACATGTGGTGTCCTTACGACCGTAATGGGTTAGGGGAGTTGTGACTGACGATTTTCAGAGTAGTAAAAAAAAAAAAAAAAAAAAAAATGGCGAAAATGTGTCGGTGGGCAGCTGAGGACGTGGGCTAGCACAATCAAGGATGACCTAGCAGTACTATCGGGTCCACAAGTAGTTGGTCTTCGACGATGAAATCGCGATTGGTTCGCCATTTCGTGTGACCTGGCTCAGGATCGGCGAGCGTGGGCAGCGATGGTCCGTGATGCTGAACTTGCTCGGGAGGAAGCCGGTTCAACCCGACCAGGGCGAAAACCGATACAAGTCAAGTCAATATAAAAATGAATAAAATAAGCAGCTCCAAAGAGAGTCTGCTATAGAAGCACACCGATGAAAGAGAACTCAGTGACATATTAATTGGTAGAGCTTTAATTTATTTTAATTAAATTTCCATCACGCAGTCGGTAACAGTTACGTGATATATATATATATATATATATATATATATATATATATATATATATATATATATATATATATATATATACGTCTTACCAGTTTGTGACTAGAAGGGATATAAATCCAGGGAGAGCTCAATGTAGATTACAGAGCATTATAATGATAATAAGAAGACGGAGACTTTAATCATCCATTTCTATTATAATTTATTTTCGGGACTGAGATGTCCAACTCTTCAGATCGAAATCTCCTCTGTAAATGGAGAAAATACACCGGACGGACACATTAGAATGCACAAGTAAAATAAGGTCAAGAAAATAGTATCGGATAAATCCGAACGCAAGAAGTTTTTTTCACCACGTGTCACGATAACTTGCATCATGTGTGAGGCTTTTTTTTTTTTTCTTTATTTTATATGTAGTCGAAATTAATTAATGTCGTCGAGAAAGCCTCAACTCACAATATGATAACATTAAACATCAACTTAAATAATCACGTGTGGGCAAGCATGTCTATGAGCGTGAAAGTGATTACTATTGTTGAAGAGAATTTTGAAAATAAAAAGAGCGAGTGTTATGCCGGAAGTGAGCTCTTCACGCCAACGCCATTTTAGAGCAAGGGAAGTAATTCGAACAACGACGTAATACATTTATCGCTCTCTTAAACAAAGAAAACTCTGTGCGTGTGTGTGTCACTCTCTAAACCGAAGAGAAAGCGCAACTACTTGACGAACTGAAACAGAATCACGTGCTTTTTTGACCATGGAAGTACGAAAGGGATATTGGATGACAAAACTGTTAGTGGAAAGAGAAACGTTAAATGTAAAATATATCTGATTAATGAAAAGTAGCCTGGCCTTACACCAGCGGTGTGCAGAGGTTTGGTGATGCCCTGGGTCAACTTCTTGATTGTTTGTCCCTAAGACTCAAGTCGGGGAGCCTTAGGGCCTAGTACTGAGACATGTGAGAAATAAGACATTTGAAATATGTAAAAACGGATGAAACATAAAATAAACAATTTATTTCAAATACTAAATTTTTATTTCACTCTTTGATTGGATGCCCGATACCGTCACACCATCTGCTCCCTCTTCTACACGTTACTGCCTTACACCTTGTGGTGAAACCAAATAAATTATCTCTCCATAACAAAAGTGTATAGACTTGACAAAAATGAGTTAAATAAATTAAAGCATAATTTATTTTTTTATGGACACGACAAGTTTAAATTAAATTAAAACAGTCGAAAATAATAGGCTTCGGTAAAAGGAACGCGAAGAAACGTTGTGGCTCCAAATAAAGTAGCAACAATTATTTTAACAAATAATACAAAATCTTTTATGTTCGTCTTTGAAGGTGGTGTGAAATGAAACGGATTGTCCTATTTGGAAAAGAAGTCCGTTCCATAACATTCATTCTTTATCTTCCTCCAATGTTCAATAGGGCTACAAGTCACCCCAGTTGTGCGGATACAGTGTAGTGTTCGGAATGCGGGAAAAATCAATTTGTTTTCTGTTTTGAAGATTGCTGTAATTTATTTTTGGATATTTTGTATCGGTGGTCAGTTCAAAATCGACGCTTGATTGAAGCAGACAGTATTCCGTTCCTACTGTTTAAAAATGATTTCTTGGGGGTTAATCACATTTTGTAGTAACAAAACTTTTAAAGAAGTTAAGTTTTAAAGAATTTAAACAATGGGCTGTAGAAGCACGCTAATACTTAAAATCAGAAAAAAATGTAGTAGAATTTCTGGGACACATAATGAGAAAAGAGGGGCTTTGAGAATTTAAAACTCACGGGACATTGAAGGCAAAAAGGGCAGACCGAAACAACGAGTAACCTAGTTAACGAGTTTCTGTGAATGGATAGTAAAACGGAGGCAAAGAGTTGGTGAAAAGTCAAAAGTTACTTAAAGCTACAAGGGACGGGAAGGTGTGGAGAGCCATGATCGACCACAAGAGAGAGAGTACGTAAAAGAAGAAATGATTAAAGTAACGTTGTTCAATATTTCGCACTTTTTCATAATTTAAAGAAAATGGCAACTTATACTCAAAATCAGGTAAAAACAGCTGAAATTCCTTGAACGCATAATGAGGAAAGAGGGTTTGACAAACTTAACGCTCACGGGGTATATTGAGGAGAAGAGATAGGGGAAGGCAGCGAGTCACTTAGCTGGCGAACGTGTGAATGGATGTTGGAACAGGGAGTGGGGGGCTTAGTAAAGGAAAATAAATGCTAAGCGCCACGCGAGATAGAAAGTTGTGGAGAGCCATGATCGCCTATGTCCTAAAGGGACGCAGGATATAGAAGAAGAAATTCTGCATTAGGATCATTCCAATTCAAGCTATAAAAGTTACAGGTTTTAGATTTTACAAGGAAACCATTTCCCGCCAATTAGATGGGTTCTATAATAATAATTTTAAAGTTAATTTAGAGTCCCTTTTTGGTCCTAAAAATTACTGAAGGGCTTACACTGAGATCTGCATGTTCTGAATATAATCCCCAGAGACGTATTGCCTTCGCTAACTTTTCGGCTTACGGTGAAGCGTAGCCCCTACCCCCAACTGTCACCGAGTATCAAAGGATACTAAAAGTATTTAGAGATCACACTGTTCACTCACGCTCAAACTTGCTAAGGTTTGACTATCATGTTTTTAAGGATTTAAAAGAAAGTTTTCGTATCATCTTCTAACAGCCTTTTTCTCGAAATTCTACTGAAAAGGTCTTTGAGTAAAATCTAATCTTTTCCTTGCCGTTTTCATTACTAAACGAGATATCTTTAGACATGTTAAACGGAACTACCTTGTAGATTACATAAAGGCTTTTGTTTAAAATTCCATGAAGGTTACCTAAATCGACAAATATCTATTGAAGGCTGCAGAGCACAACAACCGAAACGCGGTGATAAAAACACAAGAGTCCAGATAATATAAATAATAGTGCCATCTTATTCCACAAATTGAGATAGAGTGTTCTCAGTCTGTTGTTCATAGAGTTATGTCTTCTTGTTCTTTTTTTAGCACTATTCAGCTATTGCTCTCTCAAGTCTGAGTCAATAGTACCCGGCCCAGGTACTATACTACCAAATTCACGATCCCATGCTTTAACCTACTAGTAATGGTCTGAAGATTGCATTAAAACGAGAAACTGACAGTAACCTTGCAGTGTTCATTCCTACGTCCATACACAATATACATGAATAATGACAAAAGGAATCTTAGCCAACGCGTTTCGTCCTCTGAAAGACTTTATCAGGGCAAATGCAGTCATTCAATTATATCACTCTGCGTCCTCTATAGCTTGCCTGAATGTTCGACCAACCTAATGAATATTTATGGGCACTTAAACTTAAAAATTTTGAAAAACCAATAATATTTTTGTTCTTGTATATACGTTGGGGTAATGGATAGCGGCTCGGATTGAGGAATCGGAGAGCCGAGTTCGAATCCGTCGAATCCATTACATTCACTTACGTGCTAATACCCTTGGGAAAGGTCTGAATCCTCTTCTTCTTCCCCCCACCCAAGCTATGGGTACATAGCAGGAAAGACCGGGTTCTATAGCCTTGGATGGCAACTGGTCTACCACAGAAAGAAATGGCAACCTACTGCGGGGAAAATATCTGAATCGTCAGTCATGTATCGAAAGATACATGATCGCCTAAGCGTGTATCACGCATGGTACATAACTGACTGGCAAAATAAAATCCTTGCAATTGCCTTCATAAAGTCCCTCAGAGGACGAAACGCGTCGGCTAAGATAAGTTTTTCTTTTGTCTTTATTCATATTGTCCTTTTAGAGATATACTCTATCTAATGTTTTACACACACGCACACACACACTATATATATATATGTGTTTGTGTGTATGTGTGCGTGTGTAATGGTGAAAAAATTTAGAGATGACAATTCAAAATGGAGTAGGAATTGAGAAAGGCTGGGTTTGAAATGAAAGGAATGTGACGTGTGATTCTAAGAAACGCCGACTTAGGGTTAAACTGACTAACGTGTGATTAGATGGGAAAAGGTTTTTTTTCTGCGAACATCATGCTCTCCTCACAAGGAAACTCGTATAATTATAATGTTACTCAATTTTGTCCAATTATTAAATAACTCGCTCCAAAATTGTTATTGTGGGAAATTCGATTCTTAGAGTAACAGTATTGTGCCAGTTGGTTGCTTGCTTTTTGTATGGCATATCAACATCTATGGGTTATTTAACACCGAAAGCTAAATATGTTGTACGTAATTTTACTTATTTTTTAAGAAATAATAATGGTTTTAGTGATACAAGTCTTGCTAATTAATCCATAGCTGGGGGAGAAGAGTTGGATTCGTACCTTTCCCAAGGCTATTACTGTCTAAGTGAATATAACAAACCCGAGTGGAATTGGAACTCGGCTCTTCGATTAACCATTCCGAGCCATTATCCATTACACCACCTGCATATTCAAGCTTACAGCACCTGTTATTCCCAAGCGGTCATCTAGTTACTGAGCAGGCTCGACGTTGCTTAACTTCGGTAATCGTACGGGAAGCGGTGTTTCAACGTGATGTGGCCGTAAGCCCATTAT
>OZ010592.1:39412167-39444667 GCA_963932145.1 Acanthosepion lycidas | reverse complement strand
TAATATAATATAATAGATAGATAGATAGAATAAACAGATATTTCCAGGGTGTGATGGATAAATGTTCGTCTAAAAATTAAAATAACATTGACATCTCATTTATAAATAAATGAATAAAATCGCCATTGCCTTCAACCACGGCCTCCAGACGACTTCGGAATCTCCTGCAACTCTTCTGAACAGTCTCCTTGTATAAATTGGTGAATACTGCCATAACCCTTGCCTTCAGTTCATTGTTGGTGTTACAAGGAGTTTTGTTGGTCTCTCGCTCAACTGTGTTTGATATTTGTTGTGTCAACCTCGACACAACACATATCAAACACTTTAGTGACTTAATCCAAAGAATACAAAACGTAAATATGGAAAACGTCATTATGGCGAGCCTAGACATCAAATTATTAAACACCACATCAAATTATTATACACCACATCAAATTATTATACACCAACATACCCATCACGAAATGCCTTAACATATTGAGAAGCCATCTCAGAAAGTCCAAAGAAAAGATTCCTCTACCCGTCCAGAAAATAATAAAAAATATGCAAACTAATCATTAACCACTGCTTCTTCTCTTTCAACAATATTCTCTACAAGCAAAAATTCGGCTTACCTATGGGATCACCCCTCAGTGGTATTCTCGTTTGCCTTTTTGTAGAATTCAATCCATTTAAACACATCATACCAAACAACTCTACTTGCCTAAGACATATAGATGACGTCCTCTTATTATATTCCAAGATACAAACCTATTAGACATAATAATGAAACTCAATAAAGTTGAAGCTAACATTGAATTCACACACGAATTTGAAATAAACAATTCTCTACCTTTCCTTGACATCTTATTAATATGCAAGAATGAGAAATGAGATTTTAAAGTTTATCGAAAACCCACAAACAAAAACGATCTCATCAACTTCTATTCCCACCACAACCAAAAAATAAAATCTGGACTAATCGTGAGATTCTACCTCGGAGCCCTTAGGAGATGTAGCCTGGAATACCTAAATGAAGAGAAATATATTGAGAAAATTTTCAAACTTCTCCACTATCCACATCATTTTATCCTCAACGCTAAAATCTGAGTTTACAAAATCCACAAAGCCAAAAAACAAACACCACCAATAATACTTCCAAAATACACAATCCTGCCGTCCAATACTCTTTCTACTAAACTCGCAAAAAAATTAGTCATCCATAATACTAGGATCGTTACCACCACCTCCGAAGATATAATTAGGAAGAAAAATAAACCCAACACCAATTCAAATGTTGGGATTTATCAAATAAATTGTTTACAATGCAAAAATGTTTATGTGGGGGAGACAGCACGTGATCTAAAAGCCCGCATCTACGAACACAAGAGAGAGTTGCGTTTGGACAAACGAACTTTTGTTTTGCATCGGAATGATACTAGATATAATTTTGATTTCACTAATGCTACTCAAAAAGAAAAAAGTACATAATTCTATAAGGAGAAGATACTTTGAAAACTTAATAATAACATTATTATCAACTATAAAGAGACACCTAAAACAATACATTACATCACAATCTTTCTTTGAATCCATTCTTAAAGAATTTAATTTATATCTAATACAAAGAATACATTGTTGAAGAGATCAGCCATAAATTAGAACCTTGTGACACCCCGCTGTGCGGGCTGACCGCATAAAAGTGAAGATATAAAAACTCCTATTAGACAGACACGCATACACAATTACGAATGCACAGTACCATCTAATGCTGACTTAGACACACAAGAACCTTCATAAACATTCATACACATAGAATCATCTACGGTTTTGATACACGTGACAAGTGTCTGACCAATGAGAACTGACCCAAACATAATTGAAAATACCAGGGTTTCTTTCTTTTTGTCTGTTTTCTCTCAATCTCTGGCGAAGCTTTAATAAAAGTGAAACATATTAGATTGATATACATTCTTTATTTGTTCTTTATTGTTTCCTTCTGTCGGATTTCGATCCATATTTGATCTGAATTTGATCTTTGACTCATATATATATATATATTTATATATATATATATATATATATATATATATATATATATATATATAGTGGACTCTCCGTCGGTTTTGACGTATGAGGATCTGACAACTTAACCAATTGATTCAGTTATGAATTCTGCGCGAAAATCTTAAGTGGCACTTAAGACTCAGAAGTGATTTGCAAAGGAGGCCACATATAGAGTAGGACTGAGGATTGTGGGATGAGGTCACTGTTAGATTGGCTGACGTTTTAAATCTTGCTCTCGCTTCTTGAAGATGATTCAGACTAGTAGATTGAAAACCGCTGAGTCCACTAAAACACGTTGATCTCTACACGCCCCAAGGCTAAGCGTTAGAGGGTGTTAGGAGGTATACTGACAGCTGACAAGTTGCTATTCAGCTTGTCTTTGTATCAGTTTTTTATATTTCTTACATTCCTATAACCCTGATCTAACTGGCTGTATATTAGGATCTTGGGTATCCTGTCATCAGACATTCTCAAGACATGACCAGTCCACTCCAACTGAGACTGTATGAGGAAAGTCTCGATTCCTCCAATATTACACCTGTTAAACAGGTCTACATTGGATGTCCCGTCTTGAAGGCTAATTCTACAGATGGCATGGAGACAGCTCTTATGGAAAATATCCAGCTATATATCTTTATATATATATATATATATATATATATATATATATATATATATATATATATATATATATATATATATATAAAGATATATATGAACAGAATGAGACAGATAGATAGATATGAACAGAATGAGAAAAAAGTATATATAGGTTGAAAAGAAAGATAGACTGAGATAGAAAGACGCAAAAAGATAGATAGATAGATATGAATAGAATGAGACATATATGAACAGAAAGAGATAGATCGAATAAACAGACAGAATAGACAGACAGCATAAATAAATTGATAGATAAGAACAGAAATAGAAAGAGAGTGAGACATACACACACACACACAGACTAAATATCTTATTTATCTATTTATCTCTACAAATAGGTACTTTTGATTTCTATGCGTATTTCCATTAGTATGTTCGAATTAACATCATTATTAATAATACTAACCTTGAATTCAACACTTTTTACACACACACAAATGCCACAAGTGTATTTATTACTTAACTACTATCAACACAATAAATTGGTACAAACTGTGAATCACTGGTAAATAATGAATGCCTTTGTTATCTAGTAAGTTTACCTTAGTTTGACGCATGGCCGCACTTTTCAAGCACCCAAGGGACAATCGAACTCATTACTTAGTAGTAATAGGAAACCAGACTGTATCTCTATTATCTTGCGACGCCGAAGCGTCAATCATGAAATGCTGAGCTGGAAATGTTTCCAGGATGGAGTTGTCTTCGAATCTAAATATTGGATAATTTAACGGATAATCAATAATCTTATAGGGATGAATGTAAAAACTTATCCGAAGAATAATCGAAATATCTTTTTAATATGATCTTTTTATTTATTTATTTTTTTTTTAAGAAAATCCTTTGTCTTATAAAAAATACTTGAAAAATCGTTTACTTTAATAAATGAATTTTTTCCATATCAAGATTAATTAGATTATTATTATTATTATTATTATTATTATTATTATTATATTTTAATTTCTGGAGTACTCATTTCTTTCTGGGTCCCAACCAGAGACCTAAGGGCAGAAATGCCATCATGAAATTTTCAGTGAGTATTTTTTGAAGAAAAAAACACCTAAGATCACTCAAAATTTATATAGATAAAGCGTGGGATGTACTTGTGAGTATAATCTTTTGTATTTCTTTAAGGCGTGGTCTACCAGGAATCCCTTAAATGAATCTATTGGAATCTTTTCCAATCAATCCGAGGGCTCCAACTATAGCTGGTGTTGTTGATGGCCTCATGTGCCACATTTTTGAGATTTCGATTTCAAGGTCCTTGTATTTTGATAGTTTTTTAAAGATTTTCAAAGATACATTGTAGTCAGCAGAGACTGTCATATCAATAAGAAGGAACATTATGTTTTTGAGTTACTTTGATCACAATCTCTTGGCGATTAGCTTTGATTATTCTGTCTGTGTCTATTGTAAAGCCCCATAAAATTGTTACAGGACCTATCTCCGTAAACCGGGACTGGGTGGTGTTCATAGCAATTTCTTGAGGTTTCCTTTACGTAAAATTTGAAGATTTTCCAATGCAGATATTGGCTCACTCTGTCATCCCGGGTTTTATATTCAGTGGATGCCAATACCGTGCAACCTGATGGAAGATCGTCAATTGTTTCTGGATATTTAACACACAATCTGCATTTTGGGTTAATACAATTTTTCAGGATGTGAGCTTCGTAATTTCTAGTTCACAAGTATTCGTCCTGTGTAGCAAGAATAAAAACTTCAGTTTCAGCTTTTAACCCTGCACTACATAACCAATGATAGGTACGGGGTTTGTCTACATCAAATTGTTTGGTACGGGCAGAATATTGACCGCGAAGAGGTTTGTCCAGCCATCATTTATGTATCTGGTCGATTGCATTTACCTTTGCTTTCTTTTTTAAGGATTTTGCAGCTTCAGTAGATGTATTATGTTTTACTTGCATTTTTTCACTCACTGGAAACTCCATTTTGAAATTGTTGGCTTCCTTTATTACTGAATACAGTTTCTTACTTCTTTCATGTTCTTTGACACATATCATCATCCTGTCTTCTGGAGTTTCTAGGTATATTTGAAGGCCGATTGTTGTAGTTTTGTAAGATACTTCTATTTGAACTAATCCTCTGCCGCCGTCGGATCTGGGCACATACAGACAATCAACATCAGCCTTGGGATGATGCATCAGTGACAAGTGAGAAGCTTTCTCGTTTTGGCGTCCATTCGCTTAATGTCAGCTATGGTCCAGTTAAGGATGCTGGAACTGTATTGCACTACGGGTACAGCCAATGTGTTTATGGCTGATATACTAGTCTTTGGCAATGAATTGTAGGGTCTCTTCAATACCATGTAGTGTAGGTGATTGAAAAATTTATTGTATACTTTGTATCTATAGTTATTATTGTTTAGTTCATGCGTAAAAGGGATTAATAACAGACGAAAAAAGAATGGGTGACAGGGAGTCTCCTTGAAAGATTCCCCGTCGGATAATCAGGCGATTGGAAGTGGCAGTGCCTTTGGTGGGATTTAGGTATAATGTGGCTTTCCACATTCCCATACTGTGTTTAAGGAAATTTACTATTACCGAAGAGACGTTGTACATTTCCAAAGTCAAGGATTCAGGAGTGTGGCAGACTACCAAAGGCTTTACGGTAGTCTATCCAAGCTGTGCTAAGATTTCTACCTCTTTTCCTACAGTTTTCTAGTATCATTTGGTTTATCACTAGTTGATCTTTGCAAACATATGAATCTCTCCTACATTCCTTCTGCTCCCGAGGAAGAATGTTTTTTCTTCGAGAAAAGACTAAGCACAGTTCGTCAAAACAGACGTGATCAATTTGTGGTGGACAGACATGCTATTGGTCTATAATTTTTCCGATCATCCACTTTTGGCAGGATTTATGTAATACTTTCAGTGATCTATTCTGAGACTTCATTGAGATTACTAATAAGCATTGATAAAGTTTGTGCAAGAGTTTTATGGATCGATGACAGATGATAGAGCCAAAAATTGGGTACCTTTTCATTTTCTGGAGATTTCTATTTTTAGGATTTCGTTAGAGTTTGCATAACATTAGTCTTGGTTATATTTCCCTATTCTTGTTGAAGTTTATCTACCCTCCGTTTTTCTGATTGAATCCACTTTGCATTGTGGTTATATTCCTTTGGGCTGCTCCAAATATTCTCCCAAAATTTCTGCACTTTTTCAATAGATGGTGGCTTTTTGACATGTATAACTGCTTTTCAAATTTCCATGTAAAATTTCTTATGGTCCGTTTGGAATATCTTATTTTGGCGATAGAACATCCAACGTTTTTCCTATAGTTTTGTTCTCTGTGCCTTTAACTGCAGTTTCTGTTTTAGTATTTCCTTAATTGGTGGAATTTCATGTAACAATTTCATTTTATATCTCCTCTTGATCTTCCTGCAGTTGGCTGTTGAGACATTTGGGTTTCTTGAGATTTCATCTAGTACCGATCGTTGGCTCTTTTCGTCTGTTGTTTGATCTTTTCATTGCCTTGACACCAAGCTTCACAGGAGCTGCTAAAGCAGTTGCGTATATAACATTATTTACTTCGGTGATGTTTCCAAGTGGTTTGTCCGTAATCAGTGTTTGCAGTGCAGGTTTGTATATTTGCATAATATGCTTATTGGACTTTGTCATATGAATTTTTAGGAGCTGGTCTCCGTCTGACATTTGTGAGCGAGTTACTCTGCTGAGCATTTGAATTATGTAGTTTTTCACTTCGGTGATTTCACCTCTGTTGTTTTCAAGGAATTCTGCCCTAATGTCGTTTGAATCATCTTCAGTGACATAATTTGAATAACTGCAGTTTATGTCGCAGGTAGATTCTTCAGTTTTATTTCCTGGGAGATTATTTTTTCGTATCTCATTTATTTTAGTTTTTGCCTCATTCTCCGTCATATTATTTATTTCCAGTCTCAACCATTGTTAGAGTGATGGGTTATTGTATTATGTCTTATATTAATTTTATTTGATCTATTTCCGCATTTGTAAGTCTTTTATTTCGAAAGATGTCCAGTTCCTACTATAGTTCTCCATATTTGGTATGTTTGATCCGTGATGTCTTTCTGTGGATTTTCGAGTGCGGTGAAAAAGGATGTCATGACCTGTTGTTACTCTTTGCGAGTCCATTTCGTTTGCTTTCTTTTTATTAACAATTTGGTATCGAGTCACTCGGTCCAAGGTTGGAAATAGTCCGGGTTTGCTGATCAGGTCTCTCATCGTTGTTGGAAGAGTTTGTTCCAGTGACAGATTTTTCGGCCCCAAACTGGTTCCTCTCTGAGAGACGCATCTCTTGTTGATCCGAGTGACGGCCGATCCGATATAAGTATTTCTTTGTTAGCAATGAAATTTGGAATTTTTTGCGTTTTATCCTTGACCACCAAGGGGTAATTTTGTTTAAGATACCTGCTCTAGGACGACTGTCGACCAAAAATGAGATGTCCAGGGTTCAAAAGTTTATCATCTAGTACTGCATTCATGGAGGTAACATAGGGATATAGATATATTGACCATACTAAGTTTTAACTTATAAGTCTCAATGATCACTACCAGATGAAAAGTCAGGTGGACATACATTGGGATTACCACGAGAAAAAAAAAATAGGAAAAAATAGTTAATCAACCAATACGATCCTTACCCATGTGCACACACACACACACACACACGGCCAGAAATGGCATCATAACATTTTCCACTGAGTATTAAAAAAAAGACCACACACATTTTACATAGATAAATCCCTTCATAAGGTGTGAGATTATTATTAGGTTGGTGTAAAAATAATATCGGTTTTTGACGTTAAAAAATACGCCAAAAACCGACATTATTTTTGCACCAACCTATTATTATTATTATTATTATTATTATTATTATTATTATTATTATTATTATTATCCACGTTGAATAAGAAATTCCTTCTTCTTCTTCTTATTATTATTATTATTATTATTATTATTTACTTTGATTTCTGTTGTATACTCATTTCTTTCCGAGTCCAACCAAAGTCCTAAATTCAGAAATGTCATTATGACCTTTTTCACTGAACATCTTTGTAAAAAATAAAAATAAAACAATCTAAGATCACACACAATTTACATAGATAAATCTCTTCGTAAGGTGGGAGCTGTGTTTGCGAGAACAATATTTTTTTTTTTGTATTTCTTTAAGGCATATGCTACCAACGATACCTTCAGTGAGTCTATCGGAACCTTTTCCAATCACGTCGAGGGCACCAACCACAACTGGGATCATTGATATCCTCATGTGTCACATTTTTTTTAATATTTCCACTTCAAGATCCTTGTATTTTGATAGTATTTTTAAAGATCTTCAAACATATATTACAGTCTGCAGGAACTTCCATGTCAATAAGAAAGCACATTCCGTTTTTTGTGGTCTTTGATCACTATGCCTGGGTGATTAGCTTTGATCTTTCTGTCTTTGTATATTCTAAAGTCCCATAAAATTGTTACAGGTCCTATGTCTGTAACCGGGTCTGTGTAGTGTTCATACAAATTTCTTATTTAACATCTGTCATCATTAATATAGTGACATATGTTGAATAAGAAATTTCCCCTTCTCCTCCTCCTCCTTCTTCTTCTTCTTCTTCTTCTTCTTCTTATTATTATTATTATTATTATTATTATTATTATTATTATTATTATTTGAGAGAGCGTAGTGTCAGTCTACCCGGATTAAAAGTGAAAAATTAAATCCGAGTGGCGTGCCCACAAATACAACACGATGCGAAGAAATGATTTTTTTTTACATAGGCAAAAAGGAAAACCAGATTAAAATAATCATATATTTATGTGCACATTAACATTTGTTTTTATATGGTAAACATTGTGTTTGTTCTGGTTGTAATCAAAGTTCAAAAGTTCAAATGTTCGACAAAATTTTCCATTTGTTTAAGGTTAGTTCATAAAGTCATATACCTTGGTCAATATAAAGTGTGTATATATATATATACGTGTGTCTGAAGCACATTTTAACGCAGTGTATGCGCGGCTGCTATCTGAATGTGTGTGTAGAGGGTGTGGAAGCACGTTAGTAGAAACGTATGTATGTGTGAGTGCTAATACGTGGAATCTGATTAGAGTTGTTCCAAAAGGAAATGAACATACAGATAGAGGATCAGACTTACTTTTTTTCCCCACGACTATGAATATTTCTTTGAGTTGTGTGACTATTCCTTTAAATGTCGTGCAGTCGTTGCTGACCGAGGTGTTGCCAAGATAACAAGAGAATTCTGATCAGGTGTTTACAGATTCAACCACTTTTCACCGACTGATGATCCACGTCCAGCTGCTGACTGGGTCTTTGCTCTGTGTGTGTTTTATTGCCCCCGAAATCGGTGTATATATAGTTAACCCGATCACGTGATTGTCTCCAAACTAAAGCTTTTCGGTTTATACGGGATACCACCTTGCAACCATTTCAATTAGAGTTCAAACGTACAGACGGAGTCGGAAACATAGCACGTAGCAGTAATGTTCAAACAAATTCCAGAAACCATTAATTTAATTTTGGATCCTTTTTTTTTTACTGATTTGTACAAAAGTTTTTGTTTTAGTAATTCTGATCTTATTTATGTGTGGACGTTTCTTACTTATTTGTGTTTCACCTATTGGTTGTAAAATATAGGATTTTATGTCCTATAAGAACAACACGCGAAGAAAGTGTTGATGTGGTATAAATATGCGAAGTCCAATAGACCCATTATGACATCCAATCTGATAAGGGTATACAAGACACATCCATTACAGCCAAATTTGCGTAATATAGTGATAGTTGACACTCAGAAGACATAATGAAGGCAAATAGTAAAGCAGCGCATTGCCCACCTAACAAGCTCGTGTAAATGGTTGGCAGAACAGGGATTAGGTGAGATAGTTAGAAGACAAACTTTAATAAGGTCTACAAAGGAAAGAAGGTTATGGAAAGTCACTATTGCCCACGTCCTGAAGAGACACGGCACATAGAAGAAGATCTGAGGAGAGGGTACAAATGTACTTTGCGACAATGTATCAGTATCTTTGGCTTTTTTTTTTTTTTTTTTACCTTTCCAATTTTCATCCTAGATATGTGGAGTAAATTTGTCAGGGGCTCAGTTGAGCAGTCTCCCTACAACCACACTCGGTCGAAGGACTGATGATGATGATGATGATGATTCTTTTTCATTTCATCTTTAGCTATATGCCATAAAAAGCTAGGTTTAGTTAATATTAACATTTAACAAACTATTAACACTTTCCTAGCGGACCAGCCATCTGGTCAGACATACGTATTAGTTGAAAACTGCATTTAGTGATACCAACTAGCCGTAGAGGAGTATACGGTATTGAATCAGTCACGAAGAACATGATGATTTTGAATGAATATTTCAATTTATTTTTTTTCTAAATTCTGAATTTTTTTCTAAAGTAATTTTTTATTAGAACAGGATTATTTTAACGACGACGTGTTTCGAAATTATCCATTTATTTTTATGATTTTTCATCGATCGAATTTTATTTTATTCAGCTTGCATGTAAAGGACCAAAGCCAGGAAAAAATCCTCTGTCACATAGCCTAAGCATCGGAATATATATGACCGAGAGGAATTAATTTGCGAAGATTGCTCACAAATTGAATTTAAATTTAAGTTTTTATTTATTTAGTTTAGCTTAGTTTTGACACAAAGCCACAAATAAATATTTTACACAGATACGAGCTTGTTAATAACCTAAATTGGCTTAAAACTGGGAAAATTATGAATAAATTCTATCTGAAATGTGAAACCAAATAAGAAAATGACCGAATTTTATTCTGGAAAATCCGGTAACGAGAAGATATTCAAATTAAGTCGACGAAGCATGTTCTGTTTTTTTATTAATTTTCAGGATTTGGCACATTTTTAATTCTAAGAATTTTATGTCATAGTACTGAAAACATCCGGGTAAGAATAACGAATGAGAATTGGTGATGGAAAAGTAAAAAAAATAAAAAAATCGAACATAAAAAAAGAAATTGTATTTTAACACACACACACACACAACACGATTTAATTGTGGCTAGTTGCTGAAAATAATAATTATTTACAACTCTAGAAGGATGTCCACTAAATCATAATCACAAAGGGAGATAAAAAGACAAGAAAAAAGAAGAAAAACGAAAGTATACAGAAAAAAGAAAAAACAGAGACAAAGAGAAAAAAAAGAAAATGAAGATAAAAGAACAAAAAAGAACAAAAAAGACAGAAAGAAAACAGAAAAAGAAGAAAGGAAAAAGAAAATGGAAGCAAAAAGTAGTAATAAAAAGTATAAAAAGTGTAAAAAAAAGATGGAAAAGAAAAAATGGAGAAAAAAGGTAAAAAAAGAAAAAGATGAAAATGACAAGAAAAAAGAAAAAGAAACGAAAGTAAACAAAAGACAGAAGAAAAAAGGAGACAAAAAGGGAAAAAAAGATGAAAATACAAGAAAAAGAAAGAAGAATAAAGAATAAAAAGCCAGAAACAAGAAAAGACCGAAAAAAAGAGGAAAGAAGAGAAAAAATCAGAGGAAAAAAGACAACAGAAGCGAAAAGGAACATGGAAAAAGAGAAAAGGGCAGAAAAAGGAAAGAAAAAAGATGTAAAAAAAATAATGAAGAAGAAAAAGATGAAAATGAAAAAAGAAAACGAAAATAAAAAGGAGAAAAGAAAAAAAAATAATAAAGAAGAAAAAGCCAGAAACAAGAAAAGACAGAAAGAAAAGAAAAAGAAAAAGAAGAGAAAAAGAAAACGAGAAAAATGGCATAAAAGGGTAAGAAAAAAAGATGAAAAAGAAAGAATGAAGAAGGTGAAAAAATATAATAAAAAATAAAAAAATACCATCTTTCCGATTACTTTTCTATTGTTTTTGATCCTCAATAATGCTTCTGTTTTCTAATTCTTTCACACCTAGCAACCCCTGGTGTCTTAGTGGCTTTACTGCTTTTTTCGATTAAAAAAGATTAAAATGAAGATGAAAAAAGAAAAAAAAGAAAGAAAATTCTCATTCCTTTTTGTTATGAATTCATCGCAGGAAGATTTCAAATAAAAAATAAAAATAAAACCTCCTGACAACAATCAATTTGTTCGCAGTAAAATTATATGCGTGAAACATTTCAAATTCTCAAATTTAATTATGGCATAATAATAATAACTATCTGTGCCTGTGGAAATTCCCCGCAGTTTTTATAACATTGATTTTTAAATTAAATTATGAACTTAATTTCTAGTGATTTTGTTTACCTAACTGTCGTAGCATACCTACGGAAGTTAATGGGTATGTCTCCATTCACATAAATACAGGAGTAAATACTGTGTTAGTCTGCAGCTGGAGATTCGTCTTCAGTTGTGCTGGTCAAACTCTCTACCTCCGGGCAGAGTGGATCCCCAGACGAGGCTATGTCGAAGGGCAGAGAGTCGTCCCGAGAATCAGCTGACCGACCCCATTTTATACGGGGTCTACGAGGAATTTTTGATCGAGCCTACGGGCTCGGATAACCAACATTAAATTTGACCTTGTGCCACACCTGACCGCGTGGGGCGGTTGGTAGATATCCTGCAGTTGGAGATTCATTGTGGAATTCACTTGACTCACTTCTAGCAGTTGACTACTTCTTCTACGCGCCGCTGGTGAATCTTATATGTGTTGTTCTTGTCCTAAGTATTATCGTTTATTACCAACCTTCGTTTGATTATTGTATTCAGTAACCTTCCCTAGGTTACAAGACTAACGTTTTACTTTTATATATTAAAATTTAATTAATTTTATTTGAATTTCTAAAACTCTAATGTAATTAAATGTTTATATACGCACATTATATATGTTCCAAATGTTGTCATATCCCACTGGCTATAAAATGCTTCTGTGACATGGATCTCAAATATCCCCTGACAACTAAGTCCAGCTCCAAGACGGAGAATGGGCGAAGAGGAGAAACAGACCTCATAACCAGCTGTTTTGAGTAGATGGACCTTGGCAGTCCAGGAAGGCACTGCATCTAGTGGAAGGAAAATCTTGATTTTAAACCTCCGCTGCCTTGTGGTCATATCCAAAACATGGAAAAGACTATGGAAGTAAATGCAGTCAGAAAATCCATAGTAGAACCCCGAAGGTGGTAAGCTGACAACCTTCCGGTAACTCCTGCAGCCAAGACGTTCCCAATTGTAATGTCCTTTTGGTTCTTTTAGGTACGGCCGAGAAGGGGGTGCATATAGTCTGTGTAGCATACGTTCTCCATATATAATCGCCAGTCTAGGAGAAGAACAACTCGGAATTCAAACCACCTACTGCCTTGTCGGTCTCGTCTCTTTAACTTCTGAGAGGAGGGACAGGGTAAACTCATCCCCGGTGCAAAAGGAACCGGTAAGCCATTACACTATTTCGCCTTGAATGTTACCATGGACCAAAATTGTGAAATAGAAGAGAGTGATGACTACAACGGCGTAATACGCGCTAAATGAATATATGGACGTAAGCACCGTTTACTCGCCGTCAAGATTGACGTCAGAAATAAAATATTTATGCATGCTTCTTAGCAATTTTAATTACTCATCTGAGAATACTTTTGACAGGGAGTTTTTAAACACTAGGTGGAGGAGAGGAGGAGCTTGAAAAATAACTTTACTTATCCCAAAATATTTACAACAGCATCTTAAACTACTAAGTATCCATTTTCGATATATATCTGGTATCTCGTCTACAGTCACGTTCTCACAGACGTGCGGTCGCTTCCCTCTGTCTTTTCTACAAATACTTTCACGGTAACTGCTCTGACGAGCTACTTTCGCTGGTTCCCAAACTGCACAAATTTAAGCGTGTTACTAGTTTGGCATCTCAGTCTCACCCTTTCACTGTCGAAACTGTTAAATGTAGCCGTTTCTTCTACTTCAATAGCTTCATGTCTCACACTTTCCGTCTGTGGAATTCCCTTCCTCTTAGTTGCTTCCCTGATAGCTATAATCTTCAATTATTCAAATGCAATGTCAATCGACATCTTCAGATGCCTTGATCTAATTCCCCGTCCTTCTTTCCATCCATATACTATCACGCTTCTTTACTCTTGCTCCCAATCTCTGTAACCACCCTTTACGTGCTAGTGGCACTCCCGCCTTGCTTAGGATAAAATTCTTATATATATATATATATATATATATATATATATATATATATATATATATATATATATATATATATATATATATGTATCTATAAAAAGAATGTATAAACATAAAAAATGTCTTAAAATAATTGTCGGGCTTTGTCCATTTCATAATGTATGACGTCATTTGTTTACATTTGATACGCCATGAGCAGATATGAATGTACGTGAGAGATTCATGGATGATTGAAGTTTAAAAGCAGTAAATTCGACCTTGCTGACCGAACGATCCTCTGTGGCCGAATCGGTTAAAAGGCACGTCAGGCTATATGACGGTTCCGTATAGGATGCAGATTCGGATCCTGTCGGAGGACGAATATTTTCTATAAAAAATGTTTGGACATTCAGGCCGGTAAATGTTGTTTAATACTGTTTATTATAAACAGAGCATTTACTTAAATATCTGTATCTATAAAAGGAATATATATATATATTATATATATATATATATATATATATATATATATATATATATATATATATATATATATATATATATTCAATGAAATACTATACGGGTAAATGTTCTAATAAAATCTGCGAGAAATGCTAATATATTTTCAGTTAAAATGCTATAGTTATGTATTCGATACATTTAATAGTTAGATGTCTGTAGTATCCCATAAAACTCGACTTTATATGAAGAAAACTCTTTTTAAAGTTTGTGCCAAAAATGTACCCAAACAAGATAGAGATTGCATCTGAAGTTAGACTATGCCGAATTAAGGAATTAAAAAATTAAGACAATGTTTAATTAAATAAAATAAATTAATAGTGTTTCGTATTTAAAAAATTAAAACCCTAAAATGCTGGCGTTTACTTGTTTATTACCTCCATTTGTAAAAATTCTTTAACAACTTCATAAGCTTTAAGTAATAAATTCACATCGATTGCTTTCCGTTGAAAGACGTCACCAACATTTTACTTAGATACTTTATACAACAGAGTAGGAACAGCGATATACTGAGTCTTGAACAAACTATTTAGTTTCAAGTTCGTCAATAGATGGTATTAATCTAAACCAAAAGTCCCGTACAGAAAATAAGGATTAAAATACTTTGGAACTCTGAAATGCAAACCGACCTTCTATCTAAGCGAGAAGATCTCATCTGGTTTTGGCGAACAAAAAATATGTCTACCAGACCGCAGAAGTCACTAGACACCGTGATAAAGATGAAAGAATCGTAGAAAAAAGAAAAGAAAGAAAGGGGGAAAAGATATAAAAGAAAGAAAACAAGGAAAAGGAAAAGAAATAAGGAAAAAAGAAACAAAAGAAGAAAAAGAAAGAGGAGGAGAAAAGAAAGAAAACGATAAAGAAAAGTAACAGCTCTGGAAAGCTACTTTACTTAAAGATCACAGCAGTGCCCATAATAGTTTCTGTACTTGGAGCTGCTCTCTAAATACGATAGACGAAACTGGAGGAACTGAAGATTCGAAGACAAATTCAGATAACGCAGATCGTGATAGTACTGAAATAGTCTTCAGTGATACTGATAAGTAGACTTGTCACGCAAAGTTTTCAATGACAACACAAATATGTTAAACACATGACAACACAAATATGTTAAACACATGACAACACATATATTTAATACAAATATAAATAAGGGACCTGCGCATTTCCTGCTGGACATAGTGGTTGGTATTTGATCCCGATGTAAAGCAAGATTCCAAATACTGATTTTTAAAGCAGGCAGGCCTTTCGATAGTAAGAGACTGGCGTATCGCAATCTTCCTTTCTCGATTTCTCTGTATTTGGTCTTATGAACTAAGTTTTGTAGTTCTACATAGTCTTAGTGGGAAAACAAAGGTCTTTAAACGGAAGTTACACATTCCTCTCTGCAAAAAAATCAGCATTGCGTGACTAAATGAGGCCGCCCATAATTAATTTCAAATGATTTAACGCTTGTGTTAATTATTGGCCATGACAAGCTTTATGAGCTAAAATAGTTTGTCCTTTCCAAAGTCTGCATGTGACATGGTTAGTTTTCATGTCTTCGTTTGTAATTATTTCTCTCTACACTATTTACATTGTTCCAACTGTCGTCCTCATCTTTATTGTCATATTCACGACGTTTCGGCAGTTGTACGCTCCGGCCGTCTTCAGGTGATATTCGTTGGAATTTCGAACCAAACCATTTATTTCGTCTACAGTGATAAAATGTTCTAGTTCCACGTGCCATGCCTTTTCTGGATATCTCAATTTTCAGTTATTTTCCTTTAGTAACTCAACTCTGCAATTTTTTTTTTCACCTCTGCTGTAGCCAGTTACTGAACTCATAACTCTTTGGGTCAAGTCACTTGATTACATTAACCAACACTTTTGAATATGATAATAAAGATGAGGACAACAGTCCTAACAGTGTAAATAGTTACATCTCATAAATATAGGCAGATGATTTCTCACATTCGCTCAAAACCAATATTAAACAGTGCCTGATAGTTACCCTTTCGAGCAGAACAAAACTTTTAAAATCCACGATACCCATGTGTTTTTTTGGGGGTTTTTTCATGTTAAATGCCATGTCACTTCAGACTTCCATGACACTTCACAGATTTCTTTTCTTTATTATCCGTGAATCTCCGTGCATGCTTGGGAAAGATAGTGGAGTGGTTTGACGCGGCCTTCTCCCCGGTTTTGAATTCAAACTCTTCTTTCTCCGAGACTGGTTTCCACCTAAGATTAGAGAGCTTAATCTATCCTTGACTCTATTTTTGGATTCATGCCTTTCCCAGAAGTATTAGGGCGAAAGTGGACGCAACCGACTAGCCCGGAATTTGAACATGGTTCGCCGATTTCATTTTCACACCGATATCCGTTACACTACCCGCACATCTTCCCATAGGGTATGTCACAATTTACTAAGGAGGTCTGTAAAAAGAACCGCAAAGCAGTTTTGGTCTGGTGACTTCTGTCTGCAGAAGCGATACTCCTGCTTTTTATTCACATATAACAATATGGCCGATACGGTACTTCCATGTCTGAAAAAAAGCTGAAATGGTGTTTCCGTTTCATTAGATCCCGGTTAATTTTTTTGTCTTTATTTCGCTTCTTTACCAGAGTCAGATCTGAACAAAAAAATGATCTATTGCTGCCATATTTGGGCAGGAGCTGCTTAATCCTCACTTTCCAGTTTTCACAGACTTTAAGAGCGTGGCCTTGTGGGTAATGTTTTATTTTCCACCTTACAACCCTTTTACCATCATCAAAAATCATCCCCCTTTTCTGCCTGTCTTTCATCAAAAATACTGATTTGGGGAAGTTAGGGGGACCGAGAACTCTTCAACAACCCCACTGGATAAAAATAGAGACCATAAAATTACGCAAATAAATAAATTAAAATTCTATTGAGAAGGCGCACTTAGAACCAGAGAAAAAAAAATCCGATGGAACAGACGAGTAGATGATGAAAAGTTCTCGGCTCAATTCTTTCTGATCAAATGAGAATATCAGATTTTTAAGAATTCATTTTTAGTCGGGCTGAGAACTTTTCAGTGGAGAATACCTTGTCTTGAAATGTGTACGTCAGCATAAATGAATTGGAGTAATATTCGCTGGTAAATAGATGATTGCGTACACCAGAAGTTAGATAATTGAAAACACACACACGTGTAAAATTAAAAAAAATATATTAAAGGATATCGCAATTGATAATAAATATGAAATACTTGCTCAAGGACAAAACTATCACAGCCGTGTGCTTGGACAAACAAACTTTTATGATAAACAAACTTGAAGAGAGAGATCGACATGAAGAGGAAGGCAGAAAACACACAGACAGGCATCAAATGATAGAGAGACACCAACAGAGAGAAAGAGAAAAAGTGAGAGAAAAATATGGATAAAGAGTCGGACATAAAAAGTCAGACAGATATAAAGAAACAGACATAGAAAGAATCGGACAAATATTGATAAAGAAACAGAGAGATGTAAAGAGTCAAGTAGAGAGAGACTGAAAGAGGCATAAAAAGTGATATAGACAGACAAAACGACAAGGAGACATAAAAAAGACATAAAGAGACAGGTAGATATAAAGCGTCAAGCAAAAATAAAAATGGAAGAAAATAGACAAAAACATAAAGAGAAAGACAGACATAAACAGAAAGTGACTGAAATAGAGAGAGAGAGAGACAGACATAAAGAGACAGACTTAAAGAGAGAGACAGTCAGATATATAGACAGATAAATGTTAATGTTGCTACGACGAGGCGCCTTTTGCAAATAACTAAGCTTAACTTAGTCTGAAACAAGACTAGAAATACACTAGATGAAGAGGGAACTTACTACGAGACTAGCTTGTTAACCATTACATTTCAGCAAGCTATCTTATATAAGTATTTACCAAATTTAGCTTAGTAAAGCACAAGACCACACATGTGGAATATACAGTGAGGATCGAACTCATTATCATTGCAGATTAGCAAGCTAATCACTGCACCACGTAAATACTTTTTTTTTCTAGAGAAGACTTTAATAAGCTTAGGATAAAAGTGTTAGACACTTTGTGAAGATCGAACTCACTTTGATAGAATCGATCTTTGAGACGACCCTACGAACCACTGCTCGAAAGGGAGATAACAAAAGAGAAACTGGTATTGCTGGTATCAAATGTGGACATCGGTAATTTGATCCAAAGTATAATATGACCTCTAATGGATTTAATTGATTAATACTCACCGTAAAACCGTTATTAATTATAAAAATTAAAAGGTTTCTAAAGACAGCTTCCATTAATTATAACCTTTTCAAAATAAAAAAATACTGTATTAATTATAAGATTCTATCAGATCATTGCAAAAGTTTGTGCTTGATGTTCATCGTTAATATAAAATGGCCGCAACTTGACAGTGGCGTTTGTTTTGGTGTCGATTTCTGGTGTGTTCTAGATTCAAAACTGGCATTATTCAATTGCGAGTTTTGTCCACAAATGGATGCACTAAAAATGGTGGATGAAAAGTTGCACTTTCGCCATATTATACTCTATGAATTTGGGAAAGAAGTAAGTGTCGGAACTGCAACAAAATATTTAGAAGGTTTATTTTGAATCGTGCCCGAGCACTTAGAATAGTCAAAAAGAGGTTTGATAGATTTTGTCAGGGTGATTTTAACCTAAACGATCAACCATGCTACGGGTGATCTTCCGATGTCGATGAAAACGCTCTGCTTGAGATTGCGGAGAATAAACTGAAGATTTCGACTTAAGAGATTGCTAAGCGTTTAAAAATCGATATCCGAACTGCCTTTAGCCATTTGAAGAGACGTGGGTTCAAGAAAAGTAACCGATTTTGGTACATCGAAAAGGTATCCACCACGACAACGCAAAATAGATCTTACAGAAGCTTAAAGAGTTGAAATGGGAAACCGTCCATTAACCACTGTATTCTTCTGACTTGGTCCCTTTGGATATCCATTTGTTCTGGTCTTTACAAAACAATTTAAATGAAAAAAAATGACTTTGTACAGTCAGTCGAAAACTACCCCACAATTTTTTTCCAACAAAAAACAAGACGTTTCTACGAAAATGGCATCAACAAGCTTGTAGAACAACGGAAAACAGTTGTTAAAAACTATGGAGACTATGTACTTGACTAATGAATTTTTTTTTGTGTGAGTATATAAAATTTTGTTTTTAATTTTCTAATCGGGCATGAACTTTTACAAGGATCTAATACAAAAAAAAATCACCCGGAATTATTGGTTACTAAAAAGATCCACTGTTAAATTTAGATTTGTAGACATGACTGAAATAGGCTAAGTTTAAAATTTACATACTGTTATCAATAATCAAGATTGGTCTCCCCTTGTTTTGTTACTCTCCTCTTTGAGAGAGCCATTTCTATTTACTGGGACTATAAAAGGACACTATACGCGAACCTTGTATTCTCAGTTGAATAAAGCTTTCTTAAAGACTACACCTCTGTAATTTAGCCATTACACATACATCGGGGATCAAAATTAAAAAAGTAACTCATCTCTGTATCTTTAAGATTTCAATATGAGAATCGTAGTTGGCATTTATTAATTTTTTTTCTCTTCTTTTTCCTCTCTCCTTTTTCAATGAAACCGTTATTGTATCTGAATTTCTTTTCAGAACGAAACACAAAACTACACCGGTTTCCGACTTGTCATTCTAAATTCCATAAGACTTCATTTATCACCTGCCGACTCTACGGCAATCGATATATCACGTTTAGGATAGGTAATCTATCTTCGACTATTACTAGCCTGAAACTTTTCAGATGATGACAAGGAGCGCGGTAATATCCTTCACTATATTAATATATGAAATATAATAAATGAAGTTCATAAGATTCGTACTTGACCTATAGAATTATAGTGACTGAAATTCCCGTCATTCGCACTTGAGCCATCGAACGGAAATGACAGAAATTCCCAACATTTACACTTAAGTATCTGTCTATATTTCTGAGATGAGGTATTATGTACATTATTTGGACTATTGTCCTCATCTTTGTCGCCATATTTATTACAAGGACATATGGCACAGTGGATAAAGGCATTGGTTAGATCCAGTGACAGGACCCAAAGAGTGTGAGTTCAATACCAGGTTAAGGCAGTGGAGAACTTTCAGAGGGAAATTAACAGGAGATAACATGGCACGTGGAACTAGAACAGTCTACCCCAGTGAGCGACATTCCAACCGCCTGAAGAAGGCCGGAGCGTACAACGCCCGAAACGTTGTAATAAATATGGCAACAAAATTGAGGACAATAGTCCGAATAATGTAAATAATTTACACTTAAGTTATGTAACTAAAGGGATTGAAATTCTCGTCATTTATACTTGAGCCATCGAACTTAATGCATTTTCCATCATTCACGCTTAAGCCGTGGGACGAGAGTGACTGAAATTCTCACTGTCCGCAGTTAATTGATTAACGACGAAATGTGTGGGCGGAGTAAGTTGAGAATTTTGTTTTACTCAGCTTAGCTTAATCTCGTACAAAAAATGGAGAGATAAAAATTGTTATTGTATTAATGGCTTAAGGACTAATGCTGAATGTCACCGAATGGTGACATTGAGAATTAGTGATGGGGATTCGAGCCCAAGTAAAAAGTAAGGATTTCATTCGAAATCCCCTTTTTTTATCTGGGTTCGAAGTCCAACCACTGCTGTTGGCTGCAATTACGCAAGTACCTCAAATGCCACAACAGACCGAGGTATATATTTTCAGTTTGGTTTTTATTAATTGTTAATTACTTGTATGCCGTCTTTTTATGCGTGAATAATTTTGCCACATTCCATCACAAATCAAATTGGTTTTTGAGATATTTGGCACCAAGGCAGAAATTAGTCAATCTCCATTTATAAATCTGGGAGAGCCACCAGATTACACCTTCCCCCATTGCACTTAAAAGAGAGTCAGGCTCAATTCCTGACGTAATTGATCAAATTTCAAAATATAATATCGACAACTTTTGACTCAATTTTTTTTATTAATTTTTTCAAATTGCCGAATTAGTTTTTTTTTTACGTTATCGGTAAGTTTGCCAAAGTTTATATTTATTTTTATTTTCTGTTATTTTTTCACAGGTATTTTCGTTTTCAAGGACTGTTCTGTGTCTATTTACTCAACAGTTTTTTAATATATATATATATATATATATATATATATATATATATATATATATATATATATATATGTGTGTGTGTATGTGTGTATATATATATATATATATATATATATATATATATATATATATATATATAAAGAGAGAGAGAAAAAGATATGTGTGTGTAAGATATATATACATATTTTTTAAATGAGTTTTTTAATCCGAGATTATGTTTTAATTATTATAAACGTTATTTTTAGTTGGTACGCGTGTTCGAGTTAATATTATTTTTTTAAATTTTCTTAAACAGTGAAATTAATACGAATTGGCCTATATCGTGTACCCACTAGAAATTACATTTACTGATAGATAAATACATGTAAGAAATATATATATATATATATATATATATATATATATATATATATATATATATGAAGAAATATAGTTTTAAGGTGTGCTATATTTATGGGATAAAGTGCTCAATATCAGAGATAGAGCGTATGTAAATATAAATATAAAAGTTTATTTATATATATATATATATATATACATACACAAAAACGTAAGATATATATTCAGTAGGCTGGTCTTTATTAACTTTTATCAAACAAAAATAAATTAAGTTTGAGACGGCTTAAGATTAACTATGGTTTACACGTTCGGGAAAATGTTGTATCTTAATTCCGACCAAAGCTGGATAGGACCTCGTGGAGAAATTGAATGCCAATCACGATCATCAGACCTAACACCACCAAAAATTCTTCTTGTCGGGTGTACTGAAAGATCTTGTTTACAGGCTTAAAACGAACACAGTTAAAACAAGCAATTTCAGATAAATTAGCTAGCGTTAATGTAGAAATGTACTGAATGGTTCGTAGAGGTGTCGATGATGAGGTTCAGCGTTGTATAGAAAATGAAAGTGAGCATTTTGAACATGTACAATAGTTTATTAATCATAACAAAACATGTTCTTTTGATGTGACAACACTTATAATTTTTTTTAAGCTGCTGTAATTTATTTTTGTTCAGTAAAAGTTAATAAATAAAAAAGGGCATTGCTTTTGCCTCACCCTGTATATACGAAATATATATATATTACAATGAGTCATTCATAAAAAAAAAGTAGATTAGTAAAGTTAATGATATAAAATGGCGAAATCCTTTCGCAAACAAAATTTTACAGTTGCATAAACCTACAAATCACTCGATGAATGTTATGATCCTTATTTTTAATAATTATATGCTGTATAAGGTCTTCTTTTTTTTAATACGCAAGTACTTTTAACAGTACATCCAGTCAGCCTTAGGCATAGAAATTATTTTGTTTTTAGTAAAATCTAGGTAGCATCCGAGACAAAAAAATTAAATGCGAATCGAAATATGTATTCTTTTTTAATGTTTGTTGTTAGCAGATACAAACTTTGGTGCGTGCAGTCGCAACGCTAAGGTTGAATTTCTTGAAAATTTAAGAGAGTGCGTTTTTTTATTAATATGGCAATTTGAGGATTTTTTTTATTGTAGGAGTTTATGAGTCAATGCGGCATGAACTAAATTGTTCAATATATATATATATATATATATATATATATATATATATATATATATATATTAAGTGGCCTGGCGATTGCGTGAAACAGCCTGTCGCCTCTGAGTGTTTTCAATGTTCACTTTTAAATATATATATATATATATATATATATATATATATATATATATATATATATATATATATTCATGAATTATTCATACATAAAACAAATACAAAGGTTAATGATAAAATGATTAAACAAGAACACAATCTATTTCATACCTGAGGATGTCTGTAGGAACAGACGAAAGCTTGTAAAATAAAAAGATCTAATGCAACGGAAATTTATAAAACAGGATCTTTTCATTCATAGACAGATTCGGGGTTTTTGAATATTATTGAATTGTTCGCGAAGATGGATTTCTCGCCATTTAATCATTAACCTTTGTATTTGTTTTATGTATGAATAATTCATGAATTTGTAAATTAATTGCACCTTTATTGAAATATATATATATATATATATATATATAAAGATATATACATATAATATGTACATATATACATTAATATGTACATGTATATACATATAATATATATATATATATATATATATACATATATATAATATCTACAAACATGTATAATATATATATATATAATATATATAATATTATATGTATAATAAAAATATATTATATATATATAATATAAGTATATATATATATATATATATATATATATATATATATATATATATATATATAATATTGGGTAGTTAGAACGTTTGTTTTTTGACCACGAGACCCGGGTTCGAATTTCAATATTTGTTAAGAAGGTGACTTCGTGAAGTTATCGGTCTGGCAATCCCTGCGTGCGGCACCTTTTGAAAGTGCCTGAAAACCTTACGACGGCTTAACCCAAGACTTGTGGGTGAAATTGGATGTGCTAGGACGAAGTCACAAGTCGTCGTCACCGAGGTTTCAGATTGTTGATCACGCTAGATAACACGCTTCTCTCCCTGAAACTGTAACTAAGATCAGCTCAGCATCGTTGCAGTATAGACCTGTGGGTGTTGAACAAACACAAAATGCACTTGGGCAAGCGTATGCAATAGGGATATGCTATCCGTCTGAGTAGATGGATATCTTCGAATACGAGATGCCAACCATTATTAATATATATATATATATATATATATATATATATATATATATATATATATAGAGAGAGAGAGAGAGAGAGAGAGATAGATAGATATATGTAATATATAATATATATAATACATTAAATATACATATAATATATATATATAATACATATTTAATATCTATCTATCTATCTATATATATATATATATATATATATATATATATATATATATATATATTGTGCGTGCGTCCGTGTGTGTGTGTGTGTGTAGAATCGAACTACAAATATTTTTCTTTAAATTTAAGTTCAGGCAAACTTCATAAAGTGCATTTTTCATTAGCGCATCTAAAACTAACACCGTCAAAGTTTTCTAAAATGCACAAAGGAACAGGCGTCTTGGACGACGAAATACTTACCACTTGTTGGGTGCTTTTTGTCAAGACTGGCAAACGAGATGTTCTTCTCGGAAGGGACATCCTTCTTTCGACCAAATGAATAGACTGGTTAGAGTCCAATTTAAAGATTTAATTTCAGGGCCTATCTGAAGCAGAATATTGATTATTTCTTGGAACAACTATGTTTTGTTTTTTTGTTTAGTTTTTTTGCCTTCACGTTATATTTACTTTTTAATGTTATTTGTGGCCAAAACTAAGAGTTTATCATCGATGAAAGTTAACCATGTGTCTATTTGTTTCTGCAATCGAGTTTCATACAGTTATTTTTCTCCTTCCAAACTTCGCACAAGAGCAAAACCAAATCTGTTATAGAAAAGAACTCTCTAACGTTAGAAAACACAGTCGCTATTTGAATATATGCGTTGAATTGCATATCAATGAATAAAGAGTTTCGTACGTAGCAACAAGTAAGCCCACATATTTATATTACATATTTATATGGTTATTATTTTAATTTAGGACAGGACATACATAACTATATATATACTTTAAAAATTTACAGATACTTATGTATATATAAATTTAGTTGTAATTATTTTCATGGATAATTATGTGTTGTGAATGATTAATCTGTATATTAGAGTTTTATTAAAAACAACAACAACAAAAAAAAAACAAGCAACTAAAGCCAGCAATATTTTCTGGATACAGAATACGAAACGTAGCAAGATTTAACTTTAGCTTTACTTGTATGTGATGACTGGGTTTAATTTTTTCTTTTTTTCAAGTTAGAAGGTTGTTGTCTGATATGACGTATTGAGATGTTCATATCCGACATCTCCAGAAGTCAGTTTTATCTTTCCTGAACAGACTTATAGGTGCAGTTTGACCGGATTTAGACTTTGATCTTGCCAATAATAAAAATATGGTACGCAACAACATTTCTTTTTACACGCCGTAAAAGTCCCGTTGTCATTTTCCAAAAGAGGAAAAATTTTAATTATTCACACTGTAACTGCTCGGACATTCCCAAGGAATGAAATATTTACATCCTGTAAAGAAGTAATGGTCAAACTGTAGCCCAGGGGCCACATGCGGCCTGTTTGGCTTTCTGAATATTACCCGACGCCTAATTTCATCATTTTCAACCATTGGCTATTTTCACCAAGGAAAGATTAGACGTGTAAACATCTTTTGCTTTAGAAACAGGAAACGTTCCTAATATTTTTTTCTCTAGAGAATATATATATATATATATATATATATATATATATATATATATATATATATATATATATATATATATATATATATATATATATATATATATATATATATATGTATGTATGTATGTAAGCTGCGTGGTTAGAACATTCGCTTTCTAACCATGACACCTGGGTTCGAATCTCACAACGGTGTTGATTTGTCAAGAAGGAGATTTCCTGACATTATCGGTCTGGCGTGCGGCGCCTTTGGAAACTATCCGAAAACCATACCACAGGTTGACCTAAGACTTGAGAGTGAAATTTAGTAGAGAGAACACTTGGGGTCCGTCGATAGCTGTGCTATCACGAAGTCTGAAGTCATCGTGACCGAGGGTTTGAGTGTGCTGGCTTTGTTCAGATTGTTGATCATCCTAGATAGTACGCTCTCTCCCAGAAACTGTAACTAAGTTGTGCTCAGCATAGTTGCAGTATAAACCACAGGTTGGCTCTGTTGATGTTGAACAAACACAAATGTACCTGTGCGAAAGTCTGCAATAGGGATTGGCTAGCTGCCCTATTGAATAGGAGTGGACAGCTATTATATATATATATATATATATATATATATATATATATATATATATATATATATATTATTTTGTATTTTAAAGCCAATAAATTAGAAATTAACCACACGAAACGGCATGTGCTAACCACACTGTCATCTTCATAATTATAGAAAAATCTCTTTAAAGAAAAATATCAACTTTACACCATTTCTAGAGGAGACGCTTACGTGTATATTCTGTAGCGAGTCACCTTCAACAAAAATTTACTTTGAATCTTTAAGTGGGGCGATCCGCTTTATGATAAGTCATATTTGTTCCCGTGCTTTATGATAAGTCATATTTGTTCCCGTGCTTGCTGATTAGCATTGAAATAGAGACTAGAAGGTATGGGTTATAGTATGATATCTACCTTCTATTTTCTACTATAGTATGATAGTGATTTTCCAAGCGTAGCATAGATGCGGCACAAGGCTGAAAGTATGTGGCACCCACTGAGGATCGAACTCACTACTCAGTCGTAATTTTTCTAGCGAGATGAGATTGCTAACCATTACACTGTCTCGGGGTGCCCTCTACTATAGTATGATATCTACTATTCATTTTCTAATATAGTATGATATTTACCAACTGTTGGAAATATGAAATATGTTAGGGTTAGGGATTAGGTTTAGGGATTAAGAGTTAGGGTTACGGTTAGGGTTAAATGCGTGAACTGATTATGTATTAAAAATCATAAACAAATTTTTATACTAAAAAAAAACATCATGAAATAGTGATTTTAATGTTTGTAAACTGATTTGATGTAATTTAAAAAAAAAAGAAAAAGACATAAAAAAGGTAATCATTTTTCCTGGGCAATAATGAGTGCATCGTCATTTACGGTATGTCGCAAATGCCTCGGTAGATATCATAGTAGCACCAACTAGAATAAGATCCAGTTTTGGATTCAGCCTAGCGTATCACATTAACACATTCACCTCGATGTCTATCCAAAAATTCGGGTTGGCATCTTTAAAATCAGCCATAATCGCATAAAGTGTAACTTACAATTATAGGAATTTAACGAAATATTCGAACAATGAAGTTAGCATGAACTGAGTGTTAGTGAAAGAGAAAGAACACATCGACCTTATATGTTTTATAAGCATTTTAGGGAATTAAAAGAGTTTTGAAGACTTTAGTGCTCTGCAGACTTATCTTATAAGAGTCCGTTATATATATATATATATATATATATATATATATATATATATATATACATACACACACACACATGTATATATATATATATATATATATATATATATATATTCATGGCATGTGTGTGTAATTTCGTGTCTAACGATGGCTTCATTAGTAGATCCCCATAAGTTGTGTGCTTTCCTATCCATGTCGCGGTGGATGCCAAAAAAAAAGGGTCGTCCATTCATCATTCGCACCTTATAGAGACTAGCAAGAGGTCAGCATTATTAATTTAATTTTCGCCCAGGTTTATATATATATATATATATATATATATATATATATATATATATGTATGTATGTATGTATGTATAATGGACTCTCCCGTCGGTTTCGACGTATGAGGATCTGACAGTTTAGTTGATTCAGTTATGAAATTTTGTGCGATAATCTTAAGTGGCATTTAAGACCTGCTAGTGATTTACAAAGGAAGCCACATATGGAGCAAGTGTGAGGTCACTCTTAGATTGGCCGATCTTTTAGATCTTGCTCTCGCTTCTTGAAGATGTTTCAGACTACACTAAAACACGTTGATCTTCATTTTAACCGCTCCAAGGCTAAGCGCTCAAGGGTGTTATGTGGTATATTGACTGCTGACAAGTTGCTTTTCAGCTTGTCTTTGTATCTTAGCCATGGGCGTCCGACATTCCTGTAGCCCTGATCTAACTAGCTGTAGATTAGGATATTGGGTATCCTGTCATCAGACATTCTCAAGACATGACCAGTCCACCGTAACTGAGACTGTGTGAGAAAAGTCTCGATTCCTCCAATATTACACCTGTTAAATGTTAGATGTCCTATCTTGAAGGTTAACTTCACAGATTGCACGCAGACAGCTTTTATGGAAAACATCTAGCTGGCGTATATGATATCTGTATATATATATATATATATATATATATATATATATATATATATATTCATGGCAATTATTCTGATGTGCTTTTTCACCTGTTGCCTCGACTACGTACATTTAAGCATGGTAATGCATTGGCAACTAGATCTCACCGATTTTCTGTTGACCTTGCTAGATCGTCACTTCTCTACTAACAGTTTCTTTTCTCGCACTTCTCACCCGATTTCTTGCTTTACTGATAACTTCAAAAATTCAAATGCAACGCCAATCGTCATCTTCTGTCTTCTTAAACTCTGTTCCGTTATTGTCCTTTCCTCAATCTTCCCCACTAAAGTCTTCTCATTCTCTTTCACTCCCTGTAACCAACTCGTTCTAGTGGCATCATCGCCTTGCTTGGAGTCAAATGATTAAAACAAATATTTACTGCGTGTTACAACCTCAAAATAAGGGATATAACTTGTTTCTATGTCTGCATCCTTTTTTCAAGGGATGTTTCTTTTGAATTATATTAGTTACTCAAAATTCAAAACAGTAAACAAAATTCATCGAATCACATTGTTGGTACCTTCAGATTCGCGATGCCTAAGGTTTAAAATGCATTTTTAAAAATGAAAAATCTTTCTTGAAGCTTTTATTTTAACTTTAATTTCAATATAATAGATTAAACTAATTTAATTGGCTGGAAGGAGTTTTCATTTTGAAATTCCTAAGCATCGCTGATTTGAGCGCCATTTTTAGCCTTTCTTCATTGCAATGTAATTTTCTTTATCAAAAAATCTTCCAAAAATAAAATATACTTTTCTGAAACTTTATTTGAGGAATATTAGCTGATTTGAAGTTTAATTAATCTTATTTGAATTAATCTAATTTGAAACAAATATTATTTTATTATTTTAAAATATCGCTAAAATGCATTTTCAACACGGCGGTAGCTGTTCATTTAAGGTGCCACTATGTTGACAGTTTGATGACAGACGGAAATTTATGTTCATGTTTTTCTACGGTGTATACATCTGTGAAAATAATTGGGGAATATAATGTGAGCGACTTTTTATACAATTTTTAAGTAATTTAAAAACATTAGGAAAATATTTTCTGTAACCTAATGTTTTATTGAATTTTAGATACTTTGGCTTAAAATTTACTGCATAGTTATCGCTCTTATTTTTTGATAATGTCGTATATGGACGTCCATATTTACAAAAATCGACGATGAATTGTACTTAGCTTTTTTTTTCTTAGCTTTTTTTTTTTTAAATATAGTTTTTGCCTAATGACAATATCACCTAACCAGCTCAAATCAATACAGAATTTTAAAAAATTTAAACTTTATAAATTATTTTAATTAAAATTTTAAAAAAATGTAAACAATTTTTGTAAAAATTCATTATTCGTCGAAAGATTTTTAAGACAATAGTGCCCATCTTATTCATAAAAAAGCTTTCCAATGTTTTAGTTTGATTACTATTACATTTTTTTTATTTTACGATTCAGAGCAAATTTTCGGTAACTGGTGTTTCTGGTTTACAAAAAGAAATTGATGATTTTAATTTTTAATTCACCAAGGAGTTATGTTTTTAATTTTAACTAATATATTATAAACATTATGAAATGATTAAGCGGCTCTAAATTTAATTTCTCGAAATTTCATAAAATCAAATGAGTGGGGTTAATAGATGTAAAAAAAATGTTTTTTCTTTTTTAAAAAATGCTTTCTAAAATAATTTCATTCATTAACGAATAAATCCTGAAAGTTTCATTAAAATTGAACAATTATTTGATTTTTGCAAAAATGTTCAAATCAATGTGTTTTTCTGCATCGCAAAAAGACACTAAAGTTCCCTATGTCTTTAATTCTATTGGAGACTAGAGTGTATTCTATCGAGATATAGTCAATTATAACACCAAAAAGTCTCCACAAACCATTTCGATTGCCGAAACCAATGTATAACTAAATAGGCTTGTCAGAGCCAGTTTGCAATATATGGGGAATTAGCTCAGATGGTAGAGCGCTCGCTTAGCATGCGAGAGGTACCGGGATCGATGCCCGGATTCTCCAGTTGTCACTTTATCAATAGTGAAGTTTTTAACTCTTAGATCGCGGATAAACATTTTAGTGATTTCTAGTTATTCCGAGAACATTCTATCTACGTAGGTTAAAAAGTGTTCCATTTGGAATTCACTAAAACCTGTTCGACATGAAAAAGACAAGAAACGTTGGGATATCAACAAAATTAAGGACAGTACTTTCAGATTTTTAATTTGATCAAAAAAGTGGCGATCATTTTGGGTCTTTTACATGAAAAATTTCCGGATGTATTTCAATTATTTTGAAGCGATTTTTTTTTAAAATAGACGAAACAAAAGACAAATGCTTTCAGGGAGAGTAAATAATTCCAGTTAGGTTATTGAAAATTTGAAAGTGTTTTTTTATTTGATTTTCTTTCTTTTTCATTAATGTTTTTTATTGGAACAACAGTAATGTATGAAAAAATCTTATTCACATTGTAAGGGAGTTTTTAATGGGCTCAACAACATGGCTGTCTTGTAAATAAATGAAAAATCGACGAATATTAAATTTAGTTTACACTGTTTTAAATGAGCGTAACTATATATATATATTGGCAAACATTGATAAACTTGCCCGCAATAAGACAGAGTGTGAAAAGGACGATTTTCTCCATTACACTGCTTTTTTTTAAAACCACTTCCAATCTTCGGCAATGATTATTGTTTTAAATCTTCAATTAATGATTAAATAAACTAATGACGAGTTCTATGGCAATTATAGAAATTGCCCTATCACATCGTTAAAAATTTGAGCTCAACAAATTTAACAAAATATTGCAATAATAATCATAAATATGAATGTTGGTAGTTATTTTAAGAAGTGGGTACAAATGTAAATATTTGAAATTGGTAACATTTTCCATTTCACTGAAATAGCCATTAAACACTTCTATATTCCCTGCTGTCTTTCTTTCTTTCATTCATTCATTCACTCATTCATTCATTCCTTCATTCATGTTATCACTGAAATCTAGTATCCTCTGTCGTGTTTTTTCTATGCAATGAAAACGGAATAGTCTATTACTTACGAGATATTGTCAAGAGACGTTAAGCACTTCTTTCTTTCTTTCTAGACAAATCCCGGTTTTATGAGCATTTCTCTTAATAATAATTTTAAAATAATTCAGCGGACGATGTTATTTTATTTATGGCAACTGAATTTTTTTTTTTTTTTTTTTTGCGATTGCCCTGTTCAGCTGCCGTCGTTCGACACAATGCGTCTGAAAAATATTGATTTTATCGCGGTCGCCATCGCTTCTCGGCCTTTTGTCTAAGATTCGATCACGGCTACGACTAGCTTGGTCTGGACCAGCTAGGACAAGCTAAGACCAGCTATGACTAGCTTAGACCAGCTCTGACCAGCTTGAACAAGCTCTGACCAGCTAAGACCAGCTTGAACCAGCGGCCCGAGTGAAAACACTCGGGTCCCCACGTTAAAAACCGACCTTGTGTCACAACCTGACTCAGTGGTGGTCGGGTCAAGTAAATAAACGGCCTTTTGGCTGAGATCAAACTGTAGTATGTGTTTTTATCAGTTTAATTTGATTCTCTCTCCCTACTTCTTTCTTCCCTTCTTTTTTTATTTCATTATTTTATTATTTCTTTCTTTCTTTCACTGAAACAAAATAGTGATTTTCCCCCTCTTTCCACGCAGTTAAAACAGAATAGCTCATTATTTATGAGGTATTGGCAGGGTGTAACGGTCGGGCGAAATAACGAAGGGAGAAACAAGGATAATTATAATTGAATGATATCGGATAGAGCAATACAAATTCAGAAAGATGTGCACTCCTATTTTATAGATTAAGCAAACGCATTTCACAAGCTACAGCACGATCTATTTGAACTATTAGGAAAACTAGATATGTTTGGAAAAAATGCTAGAATAACACATAACTTATACTGGGGACAAAATGTTTGCATACGGAGAGAATACAAAAATAGAAAAGGTCATAAGACAAGGAAGTGTCTTTTCTCCAAATGTATGTAATCTCTCCAAAGAGGCGAGCCTATAGAAGTTGAGGACCC
>OZ010592.1:39399667-39407167 GCA_963932145.1 Acanthosepion lycidas | reverse complement strand
CTAGACAGACTACCAAGACAGGCTACTAGACAGACTGTCACGTAAGAGTGAGAAGAGATGGATTTGTGTCTTTCCTAAGGACGTCAGTGCAATAGTAGAAACAACCGACAAAACTTATATTTGAACTCAGCCCGACGAATCCACTTTTACGACCGCCACCCACCGCACGCCCATAAAAGATAAATTTATCAAAAAAAAAAAAAAAAAAAGAAGAAAAAAAAAGAATTAAAATTCACGAGAAAATTCGGGAATCCATCCCAGTTCTTCTCACATCCTAGGCCAGCGCTCCACCACTTTAGCCAATTCCCTGTTTCAGTACTTATCTACATTTGATAAGTAACTGTTTGCGAAACAAATACAAAGGAACATATTTTTTTAAAAACCGGTTTCATTTTTTTCTTCTATTCGAACCTCTGCCTCATCATTATTTTATCGAAAAGTTAAGGAAAAAGGTTTTAAGAATATTTATAACTTGTCAAAGTGTTTTGGAAATTTAAATCTACAATTAAAATTACAAATAAGTTTCGTACCATTAACAAAATAGATATTTTTGATAAATAAAAAAAACAAACTTATATGTTGATCGATTCGAGAACCATTGATCACAGTACCCCTCGCGCTTTACTATCTGAGCTAATTCTCCCATACGAATGATTGCTTATTATTAAAGTTTTAATTCATTTTATAAAGTATTCAATGTTATATTTTCGATATATTCGGTACCCATACGAAGTAGAATTCATATTCTGACTAGTGCCGGATTAACCTGTAAGCTTAGCATTCTAAAGCCCAGGGCCTCAAAATCTAGGGGTCCTCCAGCCAAGGTGTGTAATATTTTATACACTGGCATAGGCCTTTCTTACACATGCTGTTGTTATGGTTCAAAATGATGATGATATTTCATAATTCTAAAAGTAACATTGCCATCAGTGATAAAAAAATAAGGATATTTCATCATTCTAAAAATAACCTTGTTATCAGTGATAATAGAAAAGAAGGATATTTCATCTTCACCCTCATCATTATAAAAACGACCCTTCTACCACAAGAGAGTCAGTAGAGTAGAGTATAGAATAGTAGGATATCCGTAGCAGTAGTCAGTAGGAAATAGACAAGTAGCAGTAGCAGTACAGAAGCACATATCTAGCCAGCGTTCCGTGAAGATCGAAAACCAATGATTTTAAACGCCATCCCCACAAACGAAATTCTCGGAACCAAACCAAGTAAGCACTGACTTTTAAACAAAAGAGACATTGAGAACATTTTAAACACACCATACCAATATTCTTTAATTCACATCACAAAAAGAAAATACAATTTTTTTCTTATTTATGTCAACATGTGTCTCAAGTTTTTGCTGTTGTACGTCTTATGCATTTTAATTGCTTTCATTTAATACCAACCCCGTTACACTGTCATAATGCACTGTAGACTCTAAATAATCCTTCAGTAATTTTAAACACTCGTCATCATCCTCGGCTTTACCTAATTTGTTTAATTTAACACTTCCATTTTCCTCTACTCGTGTAATGGAGGATTTGGAAAGGCCTCACAAGTGGAATAGCCTAGTGCCTCACAAGTGGAATAGTCTAAGGCCTCACAAGTGGAATAGCCTAAAACCTTACAAGTGGCATAGTCTAGGGTCTCTCTCTTCATCTTAATCCGGCTCTGTTTCTGACCTATTACGTTCATTATTTCTATTGGGAAAAAGCCGTAATCCACATCATCTACTCATAGCTATAGATTAAGTAGTTTGAACTCCCTGACTGTGCTAAAGTAACTAGTCTAAGAAAAAGAAAATTCTGAATTCCAAACCGTGGAAAAGGCAACGGGAGACCATTTATTACTATTCCCAAGAAGTCATGATAATTAACAGATAATAAATTGAAAAGAAACTAACTTGAATTAATTTTTTCCTCCTTTTTTTTTTGTTTTTTTGCCTTGCATCCAAGCCAAAGTCGTTTTATCAAGATGGAATTCGAAAACTTTCATGTTAGCGTAAGATAATACAATGTCAAGGAAAATATTTTGATTATTAATTTTTATATATATACAGGTTATTGTTAATAAACTAATTTTAATGAGAAGACTTGCAACTTTTCCCTACGCCTAATAAATTATAATACATTCCTTATCATTTTGGGCGTGTGACTGAACGTTAGCATTCGAATCTCACTATGGTCGTTTTGTCTCCTTGATTATATCGCTTTAGGGAGAGGATCACAACCTGCAGTGTCATTAGGAAGTGCCTGTAAACTATACCACAGGTTAACCCAAGCTTTGTGAGTAAAATTGGGTAAAACGAAACTGTTCAGGATGTTTATGCTAGCACTAAGTCACAAGTCACTGTGGCCGAGGAGTTCAGCGTACTGGTCTTGATTATGCGCTCTTTCCCAGAAACTAACTAAAATGTGCTTAGCACAGTTGCAATATAATATACGGTTTCGCTCTGTGGGTGTTGAAAAAAACACGAATGTGCCTGAACAGGCGTCTGCAAAAGGGATTAACTACCAAGCAATGCAAACGGGTGTACTTGGAAACGAGCAGCTAGCCATTATTATCATCTGCATTAGCGACATGTTAAAAGGCATATTTTTATTTTGCTCAATTAATATTTATATTTCAACATAATCTTTGTCAATAATACCGACAACATTAAAAATGAACAAAAGTTTGTAGTAATAAATAAAATTAATTCTGGAATATCTTACTATCAAAGTTCTGATTATAATTGATTAATCGATAGTATAATATTTTTTTTCTAAGTGGTTTACATTTTTATACTAAGATTTACCCAATATAAGATTTGAGAGCCACACAAGAGATAGGCGTATTATTAAGATAATCTATTAATAGATTGATTCATAGATTTGGTGAACAGATTTTCCTTGATCATGACATTTTACTAAGAATCCAGATCCAAGTCCAAGACCTCACTCCCGGTTGACTTCCACAACTTCCTATCTCTGGCCATACTGGGCTATTTGGGGGCAAGGTATGGGGTCAGATCGTCGCGCTATCTTGTCTTTGGCCGCCTTCTAGTTCGTTTCGACTGCCTTTTCGTCCACTCTGTCGTTCTAATAATCCACCTGGGGTCTCTGAGGCGTGACCAGCCTATGTATGTTTGCCCTTCTTGATGGTCTCAATAATTTATTTCACTCCAGTCTGCTGTCGAAACCAGATGTTGTTCTTCCTGACACTTTAACGCGGTGGTTCCCAAATGGTGCAGCGGGCCTCATAAGCGAGGCTGAACAAGATAGCGGATAAGACGGAATGACTGAATTACAATCAAAATCTTAGAATCAGTTTCAAAAAATTCATATGCCAAAAATAAAAATGATTTCAAAATTTAAAATATTATTATGGATTACTTGTTAATTGCATGCATGAGTCTCAGTATAAATAGTTATAAATAATTATTGACTGATTTTATCATTGCGATATTTTTGCATTATATCATGTATTAAGAATATAGTAATAGGGTCCGCAAATTGGAGGAGAGAATTATCAATGATAACGTTTTGACTTCGAATCCACGGTTATCTCCCTTTAATCCTAAACGTGTTTCATTTTTAAATGTATTTTTATCACATAAAATTTGGTGAGGCGCGAGCAAGTTTTTCTTTCAGAAAATGTGGCCCAGATAAAAAAAAAAAAAAAGTTTGGGAATCACGGCGTGAGGTGATGCCGAGCATGATTCGCTCCATTTTACGTTGTGACATTACAAGCGTCTCTGCAATGGTGGTGTTGAGCGTCCATATTTCACTTCCATAAATCATCACCGACAGAACATATTCATTAAATAAATTTCTCTTGGTTTCAATTGTTGACTTGGGACTTTTCACAAATTTTTTTAGTAAAAACAGAATAGAATATTTTATTGTTCATTGTTAAACAAGTATAGTTTAAGAGTTTTCTTTGTTTCCCAATCGTTTACGTCATTTTTGAGTGTTCTACGTCATTATGGTTGTCAAGTAATTTGGCGACCTGCAAAATTGCGTTTCTTCATAAAATCCGGGTCGTTTATTTGCGCCCAAAAAATTTAACTTTTTGCCCTTCCTTGCCGAAAAATGAATGAGTCATTTGAAGTTTTGAAGGACAGCTATTAAAAATCCTCTCTGTGTGACACGTACTGATTAATACATTTATTTCTGAAGCAAATTAATTCTTGAATATATTCCTAGTCTTACCTTATTTTTCTGTGTATAATACTAGAAATCTTGAATAAAAATTAAAAGCAAAAAATGGTTGGGGGTGTATTATAGACAATAATACACGTTTTCAGAAATTTTTATTCAGATAAAAACTCGTATCTGAAACCGCAAGATTGCAAATACACTTAGTTAACACAATAGATAATAAAACACCAAGTTGGTAGGTGTTGATAATTGTTTAAAAAGTTATTTGATATATCGACAATATTTGTTCTTTACGAATCAGCGGAATTGAACGTCATTTGTCTCAAAGACAGGAAATTCACCGAAATTAATTTAAAAAAAAAATGAATAAACGGAATATACAAGATCTGTCATGTTTTGATAACATTAATATTACAACAAAGCATCTTTCCCCGAAAATTCGAAAATAAGTTTTGCAACTGAAATTAGCGAAAGAAACACGCAATAGCTACACATCCGGTTCATTTCTATTTTTAATATCGTGACAAATTAAATGTTTTAGTAAAATATATGCACGACATTAACATCTTAATGAATAATATGTTACACTTTTTCAAAAAGAATTTATATAGCGATGGCTGTCAATGGCAGAATTTAAGTGATCAGATTTGGCACTGAACTGTAATGGTGTCATACAAAAGATCATTCATACTGGTTAATGGATGATGATACCTAATTATTCTGAGTAAGACGGAAACTGAAAGAACACACAGAATAATATTTTATGCTTCCTAATATATGTCCATCGGAAACATGTATAATGAAATGCATGATGACTCAAAAATGAAGAGGATGCTATGCGGTGTCCTGTCCTGTCCTGTCCTGATGGACGACCTCGAACGGAAATAGGTCAATATCAACTAACTGCAGCAGATTACGAACTCACGTAACTATTTTATTTAGGAACCTCAATCATTGTGCCTGTTCTAGGTAGATACTTCTCCTACGTGGGGGCCTAGACTGCTGGGGGTATCGTGTCACTAACCCTAGATAGATTGCGAACGAAAGCTAAAGAGCTACTATCTGCTCATTACTTGTGAACTTGTAACTGCGTATTAGCACAACCGTCGACGGCTTTCCAATTTTCGTCTAACCATTTTCACTCATAAGTCTTGGATCAACATGTGATATGATTTTCAGGCACTTCCCATCATTACCGCACGCTGTGACCATCTCCCCGAGACGATATTATCACGAACTCATTTGCATGACTTATCAGCTGAAGGACCATTAAATAACTTGTTAATCGTATGGCACATTGATTAAACGGAAAGGAAAGTAAGAAAATAAGCACTTGGTAATAATCACTCTCTCATAACCAGATTACATGTCTAGAGAGTAAAGAATAAAAACTTTTAAACCTATAAAGAAATGACCCAATAAAGAGGTTAGTGTAATTACTCCGTTCCATATCGTTCGTATCACTGCAAATTTCCGATTCGATCGTCAGTTGATTCATGGTGATATCTACAGATAGAATATATAAATATGGCGATATCTACAAATAGAATATATTAATGTTTCCAGTGTTCAGATAAATTAATAGCCTCATTATTCTGTCAAGAAAGTATTTTCCTTGATTTTCCATGATTTAATTACATCTTTTAGGTGTTTCATCATAAAAGAATGATTTTTCATTCCCTTTTTATATTGCTTTAGTTCTTTGCCGATGAATTTTACAAAATATCAAGCCTTGTGGAATTATGCTAAAATATTTTTTGAAGTACCTGAGTCTATAGGTCGGAATCATACTTATTTTCTGGCATTAAATAACTTACAAAGCGTTGATAAACCGTATAAAAAAACGTATCAAGCAAATGTATGACTAATCGGTGATGGTCTCATAGTTAGAATGTTAATGCTATTTGGTCATGCGCACAGGCGAATCGGTTTAAAAACTACTTATTTATGATTCAATGGCGGTTTGAAACAACCCTAGTGGCAGATCCACAAACTAATGGCAGAAGATTCAAAATGTGCCAAAACACGTGAGTTGCTGCAGCACAATGCACTTTTAAAGAGTAACCAAGGAGACTTTTCCCGCGCTGACTTACTTAAGCGTCTCACTTCAACCGTGAATCCGTTACCCACTCTTTCTGAAAACATCTAACCAAACGAATGACCGTCATAAATCCTTGCTTGGCAGATAACGCACAGTAATGAATATGCAATAGAAGTCAAATCTTTAACAGGCATGAGCAACCTTTTTCGAGTAGTGGGCCACATGATCTATGGTTCATCAAAAGGCGGGCCGCACTATTAAAAAGATTCAATGTAATTTTTCGTAGTAGGCTCCCCAACTATTTTCATTACAGAAGACTATATGCGATGCATATACCTTAGAAATGGTAGGAAAGTTTTACTTTTTAGAAAAGATTTTTTCTGATTAAAAACTCAAGTTTTGGTGTAATATTATCGCTGATGACTGTGTGATTAAAACATGTTGCTTCATGGGATTTATTTCTAATTTTTTTTTATTTTAAAATAAAAATATTTCTTCTTTAGAGAAAAAGTTCTTATGAACGTTTCCTGTTTCAAAAGCAAAAGATGTTTACATCTTCCTTAGCGAAAATCACCAATGGTTTAAAATGCTGACAACGTTAGTTTCCTTTAAAGTTTACAAAACTCAAGAAACATTGTACTTAATCATTGTTTATGTATGTGGTTATGTATGAGAGAATGTGTGAGTGAACAAGTGAATACAAAACGAAATAACATTTTAAGAAATGTTATTTTCCTTATAAAATTAATCGTGCTATTCAGACAGAGCAAACGGGCCGCATGTGGCCCGATGTCCGTAGTTAACCATGACTGACATAAAGCATTGTGCATTATTATTAACTCGTAATAGACGTATAATTTTCTGATGAATCATAATTCTTAAGTTAATGAGTGATTAACCTCCTTGCGAGTTCAACGACTATAAAATTGTCTCGGTAAATATTTGACCTTAACAACTTTAACAAAATATTACAATAACAATCATCTAATATGAACTCTGATCATTATTTAAAAAGGGTTACAAATGAAAAGATTAAAAACTGACAAGGTTTTCCATTTCACTAAAGCAGATGTTAAAAACATGAGTGCCATCAATGTTCCCCCTTTCTTTCTTTCTTTCTTTCTTTCTTTCTTTCTTTCCCTAAACTCAAACAGCGTCATTGAATAATTTTCCGTTTTCTGGACAGAGGGCAGGCACGTTCTGACATGTCTACCTTCGCAATCAAACTGGAACTGCTCATTGTTTATTTGAGGTAATGGCAAGACGTAAGGTACGCGCTAAGGAAAAAATTGACCGGCAGGATTATAATATGCTTTTTTG